>MU228403.1:1239461-1285346 GCA_018584345.1 Thuja plicata | reverse complement strand
CCCAAGAGCTTGGTATGAGAGACTTGATGGTTATCTCACCAAGATTGGATTCAAGAAAGGAGCAGCAGATTATAACCTATTCACAAGGGAGACACCTGATGGATTACTATTAGTTTCCATATTTGTTTATGACATTATCTTTGGAGGTAATGACAAGCTCAGTACAACATTTGCAAAAGAAATGCCGAATGAATTTTAAATGAGTATGATTGGTCCTATAAAATAATTTTTGGGAATGAATGTAAAACAAACATATAAAGGTATATTCATTAATCAGTCAAAATATATGAAGGAAATATTGAATACCTTCCAAATGGAGGACTGTAAGCCAGTATGCACTCCCATGATAACAGGAAGCAAGCTTTCAAAGGATGATGATTCCACAGTAGTTGATAAAACATTGTACAAATCTATGATTGGTAAACTCATTTATCTAACTCAATCTAGACCTAACATATCTAATGCAGTTGGCATTGTTGGAAGATTTGCAACTGAACCCAAGCAGAGTCACCTAATGGCAGTCAAGAGGATATTCAAATATCTAAAGGGAACTATAGACTATGGTTTATGGTATCCTAAATCAGAGAATGTAAAGCTTCATGTGTATATAGATGCAGATTGGGTAGGATGTATTGATGATAGGAAGAGCACTTCAGGAGGAGCAGTATTCCTTGGAGACATGTTGGTTTCTTGGATAAGAAAGAAGAAGAACTATATTTCTCAGTCAACAACAAAAGCTGAATATGTTGCAACAGCACTGAATTGTTCAACCATGGTTTGGATCAAGTAGATGGTTAAAGACTTTGGCATTTAGGTTGATTATCCTATTGTTATTCATTGTGATAATACTAGCACTATAAACATGTCTAAGAACCCTATGATACACACAAAGGCAAAACACGTAGAGATCAAGTACCATTTCTTAAGATAAAAAGTTGCAAACAAAGAAGTTAAATTGGACTATGTGAACACCAAAGAATAGTTGGCAGATATTTTCAAAAAGCCCTTATTAAAGGATACTTTTGAGTATCTTAGGGAGAAGTTGGGAGTAATTCCCTCTCCTAAGTCTATTTAGAAGAAGCAGCAAAGACATCAGTCATTAAGTGACTGATGAATGGTTGACTACTCTACTTCTAGAGTAGTACTTGTACCTAAAATAATATGGCTCCCTTTGCCATTGATGTCAAAGGGGGATTATATAGTAAGAAGGAGTATGTACTAAGGGGGGCATATACTCTGGGGGATTATATACATGGAACAAAAACACAGACAGAGAAACTGCAATAGTTTAGAGAAATCTTTGATGAGGATATTGAGAAGATTGTAAAAGAAAGAGGGCATCATTAACAGAGGATGTTTTTGATATCATATGTTGCCATCAATGTCAAAGGGGGATATTGTTGGAGATTTGATTCTGAGTAGTTGATTGATTGTATGTTTGTCATTGACGACAACATATAATACACAGCAGTAATTCTGTATGTACTTATCAGAATGATGATATGAAGACTTGCGTGGATAGATACATCTTGTTGACATGTTTATTATGTTATGTTCATACACGCATACCCAGATATGATGTTTTAGTAAAGTTATGTAATTCTGTTATTGGCAGTTACAATTCTGGAAGTGTAACGGTTTATGGATGACGTATATCACATGTTTCTTGAGTTGCACCTATCTTCTGTATATGCATGTGTATATTCATGATTAGTTATGAGTTGATGATATTAAACCAAAGGTGCCAAACGTGTTTCAAGAAGATTGCAAAGTTAGAGTTAAATTGGTGAGGCCGACTTAGTGAAGCATCGCGTCTATTCAGTTTATAATTGCATGGTTGTAATAATGCTTGCGTGCTTAGTAGAGATGAAAAAGATGATATGAAGAGTTGTCTTATAGGTCCCATGATCTCATACATTAAGGAAGATACTTATAGCAAGTCAAAAGTGACATGCTAAGTGTGAATGATATGAAAAGATAAGAAAGATGTACAAAGAAGATTATCAGAGTTGGTTCATTCATCAAGAGTCTATGTGAAGAAGAAGTGAAAGATTGCAATACACTGGAACTAATCAAGATAGCAGGTCTACTCTATAGTTCATCATCACATATAGTGCATATCTGTTATACAGAAGGTTGTAGCCTTCACCATCAAGCAGTGAGCTTTTGGATAGTGAGTCCACCACCCCTAACAGGGTCATTTGTAAAAGACTCCTAACATGGTCCGACCCTTAACCAGGTCACTATAATTATTGCATTGTAATTTAAAACTCCTAAGAGGGTTGAAATATCTTCTAACAGGGATTACTACAAACAAGTATAGTTTATTGTGGGTGCTAATGATGCGGGAGCATCTCAACCCTTGAACATTATGACGAGTTTCCTGACATTGTAATGTTTCAGTAATTCTAAATTTTGTGGGACCATGTCCAAGGAATGGTTAAATAGTTTAAAATTACATTACATGGCATTTGTAACCAAAAATTATAAGGAGATTATGATGGGTCATCGAGTAGATAGATGGTTTTCGTGACTATCCAAGATTGTCTATTAATAGACAACATTACGTAATCATGGTGGCAGTTATGAAAAGATGGGAAGTGGTGTAACTACCCATGAATCTCTTAAAAGAGACATCAATGTAATTGTGAAGTAGGGGGGAGAAGTTACGAGAGAGAGAGAGAGAGGAAAGATTAAAAAGAAGAGTGGGCTCTCTGACTAAAGACTAGAGAGCCAAGTATGTTGTATATGCAGTTAGCCTTTTAATAAATTTTGGCTTCTTTAATTTTTCTTATTTGTAAGCCTGTCATCTCTCTCTTTTGCATGTCCATCTTTTGTGAAAATTTGAGTATAAAGATTTATGTTAATGCAGATTGGTTTCAAGATCGCATTGGTTGATTATCTCTATGTTCCTAGATTCCAAGTTGTAATGGAAGGATTCAGTAATGAACGTGACTGGAAGTTGATATTAAAGAATCTGGTTTGATTCATGTATCAGGTTCTTCAGTTGTTAAAAACCTCGAGTGCGTTAAGCATGAAAAATGGTTTTTAGAACCGTTATGCAATTATTGTGTGTAGAATCTTGCATCGGCTTCGAAGGTGGTGGAGTTCCATCTCAAGCCGCATAGTGGAATATGCAGTTTTAAAACATGTCATTGCATAGTTACTTGTATGTGAATAAGCCAAAGATCATCAGCATTAGAGCACGGCCTCAAATATCATCAAAGGTGGTGGACGGTTCATATCTTACCCATCTTGTCTGGAATGTTTCATGTTGATCCCAAGGTGACAGTGAAGAACATCGCCTTTTCTCTATTATGTGGGCTTGAATTTGGAAGGTGGAAAACTTATCAGTACGCATGTTTGCACCAAGGCCAATGTGCATGGTCGAGCTATGGAAGACCCACAGAGCATACAATGACTAGTAATGTAGAACAAGTATTGGTAAGTTGAGAGTTGAGGCCGATTACAAGAATCGGTTATTGGACTGGAAGTTTGTTAAATCTTCTTGTGCTATTGGATCTCCATGTTATCTTGTTATAAAGGTTGAGAACAAGAGTAGATTCAGCAAGGCAAATGATGTCTAACATCAAGTTGACATAGTTATTTTTAGGGTGTTAAAAGATATTTCTTAGATGCTCGAGTGTTTTACGGATTGGAAATAGTTTTGAAGAAACTGTTATGTTTCTTCTTGTTGGTGTCGAATTACTCCATGGTGAATCTGTTGGGTGGTGAGTTTGTGGAATAGGCCTAAGAAAGAAGGATTCACATAGCCATGTGGAAAATGTATAAGAAGATAATGGAGCACGATTCTCTCTTGTTGGTCGGTGACCCAAGAGAGAATCAGTGACAAATATGAAGAATGCAGAGATAAAGATATCTCAGATGTAGATTCCAACAAAATATTAAAGTTTTTACGGAGGTAGATGAATGTTTCAATTTCCTCTACATCATAATGGTATCATACCTAGAAGCTCTTGAGTGTGTGAGAGATGTAACTCACGCCAGGACCGAGTGGGAAAAGCAATTTGAATATTTGATTTTGTTGATGCAGTGTTTGGTTGTAGGTGGAAGTTCACAACTACAATAAGGCAGACAAGCAGTCTATCATGGGGGGCCATAGAGATGGTCCAAGGGCCTGCGCGAGAGGTCCATGAGTGCCAATTGACCTGGGGAGAGAGGCAGCAAGAGGACTCCTGGGTGCGGCAGAGTTGTAGTAGCATTGCGAAGTGGACAAGAAGCAACACCGTGACAGAAACCCGCAAGAACTCCATTGATGGGAGTCAGTTTCAACATAGAGATCACACCACAAGTGTGTGCATAGAGTTCAAGCCATAGACAAAGTTCCTCAGCATTTCCATAGGAACATGGAAATCTTTGCAGTCCAGGAGTATGATGCAGGAGTATCTCAACCCTTGAACATTATGATGAGTTTCCTGACATTGTAATGTTTCAGTAGTTCTAAATTTTGTGGGACCATGTCTAAGGAATGGTTAAATAGTTTAAAATTACATTACATGGCATTTGTAACCAAAAATTATAAGGAGTTTATGATGGGTCATCGAGTAGATAGATGGTTTTCGTGACTATCCAAGATTGTCTATTAATAGACAACATTACGTAATCATGGTGGCGGTTATGAAAAGATGGGAAGTTGTGTAACTACCCATGAATCTCTTAAAAGAGACATCAATGTAATTGTGAAGTAGGGGGGAGAAGTTACGAGAGAGAGAGAGAGAGAGAGAGAGAGAGGAAAGATTAAAAAGAAGAGTCGGCTCTCTGGCTAAAGACCAAAGAGCCAAGCATGTTGTATATGCAGTTAGCCTTTTAATAAATTTTGGCTTCTTTAATTTTTCTTGTTTTTAAGCCTGTCATCTCTCTCTTTTGCATGTCCATCTTTTGTGAAAATTTGAGTATAAAGATTTATGTTAATGCAGATCGGTTTCAAGATCGCATTGGTTGATTATCTCTATGTTCCTAGATTCCAAGTTGTAATGGAAGGATTTGGTAATGAACATGACTATCAGTTGATATTAAAGAATCTGGTTTGATTCATGTATCGGGTTCTCAAGTTGTTAAAAACCTTGAGTGTATTAAGGATGAAAAATGGTTTTTAGAACCGTTATGCAATTATTGTGTGTAGAATCTTGCATCAGCTTCGAAGGTGGTGGAGTTCCATCTCAAGCTGCATAGTGGAATATGCAGTTTTAAAAAATGTCATTACAGAGTTACTTGTATATGAATATGCTGAAGATCATCGGCATTAGAGCTCGGCCTCAAATATCATCAAAGGTGGTGGATGGTTCATATCTTACCCATCTTGTCTGGAATGTTTCATGTCAATCCCAAGGTGACAGTGAAGAACATCGCCTTTTCTCTATTATGTAGGCTCGACTTTGGAAGATGGAGAACTTATCAGTACGCATGTTTGCGCCAAGACCGATGTGCATGGTTGAGCTGTGGAAGACCCACAGAGCATACAATGACTAGTAATGTAGAACAAGTATTGGTAAGTTGAGAGTTAAAGCCGATTATAAGAATTAGTTATTGGACTGGAAGTTTGTTAAAGCTTCTTGTGCTATCAGATCTCCATGTTATCTTGTTATAAAGGTTGAGAACAAGAGTAGATTCGGCAAGGCGAATGGAGTCTAACATCAAGTTGACATAGTTATGTTTAGGGTGTTAAAAGATATTTCTTAGATGCTTGGGTGTTTTACGGATTGGACATAGTTTTGAAGAAACCATTATGTTTCTTCTTGTTGGTGTCGAATTACTCCATGGTGAATCTTTTGGGTGGTGAGTTTGTGGAATAGGCCCGAGAAAGAAGGATTCACACAGTCGTGTGGAAAATGTATAAGAAGAGAATGGAGCATGATTCGCTCTTGTTCGTCAGTGACCCAAGAGAGAATCAGTGACAAATATGAAGAATGCAGAGATAAAGATATCTCAGATGCAGATTCAAACAAGATATTGAAGTTTTTATGGAGGTAGATGAATGTTTCGATTTCCTCTGCATCAGCTAATTCCCATTGGGGTTTTTACCATTTGGTTTCCCCATAATCAAATTGTGTGTTGAGTATTGTGTTATCTGATTAAGTATTTACTTTGTTGTATTCTAAAGTTAAAGAAGCAAAAAGAACTGAAGTTACTAATAACTGATTCACCCCCCCTCTCTCAGTTATCCTTTGAGACTATTCTAACAATTACCTCCAAATATAATATCATCAAAAAAAATTTCAACAATAAGAGTCGTATCATTATTTCCTCCTTTTAAATACATATTTATGTTATCACTTGTTCTAATATATCCAATACTGATAAGATAGGAATGTAGTCTTTCATACCATGCTCTTGGTGTTTGTTTCAATCCATATAATGCTTTGTGTAACTTACATACCATGCTTTCCTTAGTAGGATCAACAAAACCTTCAGGTTGTTCAATGTATACCTCTTCTTCCAGTATTCCATTCAGAAATGCAGATTTAACATCCATCTGATATACTTTGAATCCTTTGTATACAACATAAGAAAGTAATATTCTAACTCCTTCAAGTCTAGCAATGGGTACAAAAGTTTCTCCATTGTCAATACCTTCTTCTTGTGCATACCCTTTGCATACTAGTCTTTCTTTATTTCTAGTTACATCTCCATTCTTATTCAATTTGTTTCTTAAAATCCATTTGGTTCCAATTACATTCTTATCACTCGGTCTCATTACTAATGTCCAGGTTTTCTTTTTTTTGTTTGTGCTCAATTTCTTCAGTCATTGCATTAATCCATTCTTCATTTACAAGTGCATCTCTAATAATTTTAGGTTCAAATTCACAAATCAAACATGTGTTGCTATTCAAATTACTTTGGTTCATCATGCCAGCTCTTTTATCTCCAATAATTTGATTATGTGGATGATGTCTTCTTACATATTTTGCAAGTACATGTTCAGTTCTTTGTTCTTCATTGTTTTCTCTAGTTGGTATATCATCATGATCTTCAGTTGCAACATCTTCCTAATTCTCATTTGGTGCATCTTGATGCTCGATAACATTACCTTGTTGCTCAGTAACATTAGGTATCTTATCAGGGAAAGTGTCAGGTTCTTCATTGCAACCAAATCTACTATAGTCTTCTGGTTCTCTTTTTCTCTCTTCATTTTTCTCAGCATATTCATCAACTTTTACATTTTCACTCTCAATGATTTTTTTAGAAGACTTGTTCAAACATTTATAGGCTATACTCTTAGTAGAATATCCTAGAAATATTCTGTCATCACCTTTTGAGTCAAATTTTCCATTTTTATCATCTTTCAGAATATAGAATTGACTTCCAAATATTCTAAAATAACTCACATTAGGTGTATAACCATACCATAATTCATAAGGTGTCTTATTTGTATATTTATTTAGTTTTACTCACTTCAGTGTGTATATAGCAGTACTAACAGCTTCTCTCTAGTATACTTGTGCAATATTCTTTTCAATCATCAGTGTTCTAGCACAATGCATAATTGATCTATTTCTTCTTTCAGAAATCCCATTCTATTGTGGTTTTCTCAATGTAAAGACATGTCTCTTAATTCAATACTCATTACAAACTTTAGTGAGCTCATCATAAATAAATTCACCTCCTCTGTCAGATCTCAAACTTTTCAGTTCTTTACCACTTTCTTTTTCCACTTTAGCTTTGTACCATTTGAACATCTTAAATGCTTCAGATTTTTCTTTTAAGAACATAACAATCATCATTCTAGAGTATTCATCAATACATAAAATAAAATATTTTTCACCATAATAACTCTGTGTTCTCATTGGTCCGCATAGGTCTAGATGAACTAACTCCAAAATATCATTAGAAGAGAGATTTTTCCTCTTAAAACTAGATTTCAACATTTTTCCCATTTGAAAATTCTTGCACATAACATGGTCAAGTTTAGATAAGCTCGGTAAGCCTCTTAAATTTCTTTTCTTACTAATCTTAACCATGTTGGCAAAATTTACATGACATAGTCTCTTGTGCCACAACCATATGTCTTCATTCTTAGCAATCAAACAAGTAGTTTCAGTAGTGTCAAGATAGAATAGATTGCCTTTTGATTATTCCCAAGTGTCAATCAACTGTGAAAAACTAAACTGATTATAATTAAGTCCTTTCACCCAAATATGCATTCTCACATTTGATCTTGTTGTTCAAAAATATAGTACCTTTTCCTTTCACTTGACAAGGTGTATCATTTCCCATTCTAAAAAATCCACCATTATAATGCTCAAGAGATTCAAATTTTTATTTATCTCCACTCATGTGATGTGTGCAAACACTATCAATAACCCAAATGTCATGCTTTCTAACTTTATAAATAAGTGTTGTTTCAACATACCTTTCATCTTCTTCAAAATCTTATTTCAAAGCTACAAATATTGTCTCAATGTCTTCATCAATGTCAGTGTCGATGTCTTTATCTTTATCTCCAGCAATTTAACAAGCCTTTTTGCCTTTGTCTTTGTAACCTCAGTTACTCCTTTTTTCATACTGTCGGTTGCTTATATGTTCTCGGTCATCTTTTCTATCATTTGATCTTCCATTTATTTCATCACTTTTTTTTTCTGGGCATCTGCCAATAAAGTGTCCAATTTCTTTACAATTAAAGCATATCAAAGGTAGTTACCTTTATACCTTTCTTTACCTTTGTGCAATCTTCTAGCCATTAATTCTTCAAGATCATCAAGATCTTTATCATCACTATCACTATCACTGTCATTTCTTACCATGTGTTTGTTACCAGATTTACAAATTTTCAGAGAGAATAGAAATGCATACTCAACATTAGGAACAACACTATTGTCAAAATTATTTAGCTCAAATGCAATCAGTCTACCGACAACGATATCAATAGTAATATTGTTTCCAGGTGCAGCTCTCATTTCATGTATTGTAGAGACTCTAATAAAATAAATAGGCAACATAGTTATAATGATCTTACTCACAATAGTGTTTTCATCAATAGTTCCACCTTCTCCACAAATAGAATTTACAACCTCCTTGATTCAATTATTGTAATGTGTTATGTTTTGTTCTTCTTTCCTTCTCATTTAATCAAATTTTCCTCAGAGACTTTCAGCTTTAGCTCTTTGCACATTTGCATCTCCTCCATAAAATTGTGTAATCTTGTCCCACATCTGCTTAGATAATGTAAATGTCTTAATATCCTCAAACTCAGCATCTGTTAGTGAAGAAGAAAATTCTACCATCATAGTATTGTGTTCATTTTTCTCTCTCATTTGATTAGCAGTCAAAGGTCTAGTAGGTAGGATGAATTCATTATTCAGGTATAGCATTATGTCATCTCTAATCCCTGAGGTATAGCATCATTCTACTCTTCCATGTTGAGAAGTTCTCCTTGTTCATCTTAGGTGAGTCTCTCTTATACATCTTGTGATCATTAGCTTAATTCCTTGAAAACTTTCCTTCTAAGGACTGTATGCTCTAATACCAATTGTTAGATAACTGAAGGGGGGTGAATGAGTTAGCTTTTTTAGATAACTAAGAGGGGGCTGAATTAGTTATCTCCAATTATCCTATAGTCCTAAACTATCCCATTTGTATACAACAATAATTTCAAACATTTAAATCAACTCGGTGAAATGTAAACTGTTATCTCAAAACTATTTACCGAGTAGCAGTAAATCAATAGTGTGATTACCGATCAATGCAGATAAAGTATTGTGTAAATAAAAATAACAATCCACAAAAATCATACACATTAACACATATATTTTTAATGTGGAAACCCTTCTAAGGAAAAACCCACTTGGGACCAGTAACCCAAAATATTTAACTCTTCTGAAGTGAGCTTAGTTAAGAGACAACCCTGTTAAAGGTTACAATGCACACTATTAAATGTGACCCGGTTAGAGGATTTATCACTAACAGTTATCTCTTTACCAATCATTCATTATGGGGTCAATAATAAAACATGCAACAATTAATAGAATGTCATAATAAAGACTTTTACGTCCTAATCAATCAAGGGATTTATCTATAAAAATGGTTAAACTGATACAGTAATGATCTAATTCAAACACAATTTTGTTTGCATATTTTCAAACCTATGCAACTACATAATACTATTGATCAATTTGTTCACTTCAGTTCCTCTGATTCTTCTCACTATATGTTCTTTCCTTTGTCACTCGGTGTTGTCTGCAGAAATGCTCATTTATGTCTTCAACTAGTTTGATCAGTCATGCATGAATTTTGCATGTTTGCACATCATAGTATTATGTGATTCATAATGAATCTCTTATCTCTTATGTATACATCATACCTCATTTAATTTCCATCCTTTATATTTTCTTCTTAATCTCCATCATTGGTTTTGTCGTTTAAACCTTCCTTGGTAGTTGTGTTAAAAACACATTTCAATCTTCTTTGTCTGATCATCCTTGAATTTTCATAGTCGTTTGATCTTCATAACAGATCTTATCAATTAACTCAGAATCATCAATTTTCCAACTTATCATTTTAGTTAGCCTTAGTTTGATTAAATTACTTGGTCAATACCGTGATGTGTCGGTGATCCCTAGCTTGGTTATCATTATGCTTGGTATACACTATATTTACTCAGTGTTCACTATTACTTAGTGTATAAAGAACTCTTCATTTACCCACCATATAAACTTTATTTATTCTAGATATTTAACTCATAATAGATGTTTGTTACCATAATGATAAGAAAATAATTTGACATCAATGACAATACATTAACTGATTAATGTCTACTATCACATCCGTAACTCAATTGATCATCATCAAAATGACTTCAAACATACAATCAGTTGTACTTTATCAACAAGTAGTTCAAAGTGTTCGTGAAGATGATTTCTATCATGGAAAAGGATATATTAAGATTCCATACTAGAAGATTGATTGAAATGTAAATATATCTCTTTTTAGTAAATTACCAAACATGTATATGTATACGTAGCCTTTTGGGTAGCCAACTAATATGAAATAATCTAATTTATTCACTATCTATAGTTTTTTATTAAGGAAAAAAAGGGTTTTGATGGGGCCCTAAAACCCAATACAATCAAATTTTAAGGGGGATCTGGAACTTCAATAAGACGAGACGTTGTATGAAAGAAATAATTTGCATAATAGAAGCCCACTATCTATAGTTGACATTAGTATCTATATTATTTCTTCACTATCTATAGTTGACATTGTATGTTTTATATTATATGAAAATACATTTCAGCATCTACTATCCTACATGGAAATTATATATTATATGAGGATCCAATTCATTCTTATAAGAAGTAATCTATTTTACTTTACCTTCTAAAAGTTAGTTCTATTTATGAATGTTAGTATAAGTATTAAATAGTATTATAATATTTTGTTTATAGTTTCATATGACTATATATATTTATATAGTTATAACAGTATTAATTATTATACTCATTTAAATAATCTATGCTTTTTCTCGTTGAATTGAATATGAATCAAGATTTTTGCCTTTGTCAATATGGTATCAAATCCTTGTAGAGGGTATTGGTGTCTATATTTTCTATAGAGATTAGGTGGTTTGTGGAGTTGTATAAGGGAATATAGTATTGCATTATTTTAGTTATGATTACTCGTGATTATCAATGATTATACAATTATAATTGTATTAACATTTGTACTCCTATTTAATATGTGTTGTCATTCAATCGAAATGTAACCAAGAATTTACCTTTGTCAATAAATTTAAGAAGTAATCAAGCAATTTTAATGCATTAAAAATATAGTCTCAACATTATTTATAAATATGTTAAATCTAAACAATGCTTCATGTTTAAGTGCATTATCATTATTTTGTACTTGAAAATTACTTATAAATCTATATTTTCTTACATATAGTATTTATTTTTCTTTCCTTTCCTTTTCTTTATATTTTATGTTCCTCTTCATTTTTGTCAAATGAAAGAGAGGTGTTGTGTACTTGTGATATATGAATTGAATACTTATTGAATTTGAACTTCTATTAGACCTCTACAATAATGATTTTTCTTTTAATTCTTTTCTCTCTGGTTGAGGTTTTATAATGGAAATGTCGTAAGATAAAAATTACAACATGTGAATCTTATTGACAATATTAATTTGAACTCATATTTATTGAATAGGATAAATAACTTGGGGGGGTGAATCAATTATTATCATACAAATTACAAAAACATTTCTCTGTCAATAAACTAATAAACAACAGTAATGACAATGTTTGATCTGTTGGTTAAGTACTTAAACATCCACAAAAAACATAAACATGAAAAAATAGGAACATTGACATAGAGAACACCAAGATTTACATGGAAAACTCAAACTGGGAAAAACCACAAAGAAACTAATTCTTATGAAATAAAAACACAAATTGGTTAAGGTAATTTATACAAAGGCTCATTTTCGGTTGTGCTCACTGCAAGTTGGCTCAGTAGTTGTTGGTTCACTAGCAGTTGGGCTAACTACCCTTATACAATAATGATATCAAAATTGATACAAAAAATTATGAACTATTTGAATTACATCTGACTATGCATGAACACTTCAACCATTAATATTTGTCACCAAAAACACCAGTAGATCACCATCAACTTAATCCATTGCTACCAATATGTAATCTTTGTATAGATCTTTAATTTTTTGCCTCAGATACTCCTTCTCACATACACAACTACCAAAATTTTGTACTATAATTTTCACCAAATCCATATACACCCTTAGATACAAAATTTATCCTTTATTTATATAGTTATTCATTCATACATTTGTCTCTCAATGACAATTGTGTGGGATGGCCCCAAAATAAAAGATATTATAAATATATTTAATGCATAGAATTGATCCAAAATCTAGGACACACTTAAGAACATTTAACCATGCACTACATCACGACCCACAAATAGGTCATACTTAGGATGCTACAATCCATATTACATTTTTAAGAGCTACCACAACCAAGACCAAAAGATGAAAACATGAAGTAATTGAAACTGTTAATAGAACAATCTTTATGATATGTTGTAGCCAGAACTCCAAAAGCATCTGATGAACTACACTACTATCCATATACCTATAGAAATTTTGTAATCAATGTAGACACTAGAAGCTGATACAATTGAACACCAAAATCACACAATTTCATTGAAACATATGAGCCATAAATAGAATATTGTACACTTTCCAAGAAATACTAGGAACACCAAAAAATGTTCATACTGAGCCTATTCTATTCATAATCAAAATTCATTTTGCATAACTAAAACTCCTATTGCATAACTGACAACCAACAGGTAGATACCCAAAATTTCCAACAACCAACTGATATCGCCAGAGTGTCGGTATGGAGGTTTTGATATCAATGAAAATAAATTCTAGCAAAAAATCAATGAGTCTAACAATATCCCCCTTTGGAATTGATAGAAAAACTCAAAATATCCAAAAACTCCCCCTGAGTAAATGCAACATGTATTTTTTCCTTTTCTCTCCCTTTTTGCCACAATGGTAAAGTGCCAAAAAAACCAAAATGAAACAAAATCAAATTAATACAGTAGTCTTAACCAAAAATACCTAATTGTACCTTTCTTGTAAAATTGGAAACTCCTTCCACTTAGGCATTTCTTCCTTCATGCGAGCACAAAAACTACCACACTCGACTAGTTTTTCAAAAGACTACATTCAATCTAAAGATTGAATCCATTATGAATACACCTCTACATTAGGTAATATACCAAGAACATGTCCCAATCTGAATTCAATCATATCTTTGACCAACAAAAATGTTTTGATCAAGTCCTCTCTTTGTTTCTACTACACTAGCATCTCTACCTAAAGCTCTCCAAATCTAATTCTTTTCTTCCTATATTTCTCCTTGAAGAAATCATTAGTCTTACCAAGTTCATTTGTCTCTATTTCAATTGCCTCACACTAACCTCTAAAATTATCAACTGTAGCAAGCCACCAAAGATAGTATTTGTAAATATCAGTGATCTCCTTCACACATTTGTTCATTTCACTAATAACTCCTAAGAGTCTCTATTTTACATTGTTATATTTATTTATTATGGATTTCTCTACCTTCATGTAATCTACTCCAAACTGCAACAACTAAATTTCAATAGCCATCACAAACTCAACTGGTAGCATACCAGAAATACTAGAGACCATAACACTTCTACTGATCAAATGATCAGTTAGTAATCTTGTTACTAATTTTTTGTCTTTTGATGAACAATAAGTCCACAACCTATCAATTTTTTCATATCCATGATTTTCTAAACATTATTTTATCATGGTAGAATTCACATGCATAGAGTTTTTTGAAGAGGGCACAAATATACCTTCTTCCTCTTCTTCAACTTCTATTTCTTGTTCCAGTATTTAGATTTATCTTGGTTTTTATTTGAGTTAGTATAGGGTCCTTTGAAATCTTTGTACATCTTAATATCTCCACTTTTAACCAAGGTATCTTCAATTTTTATCCCCATCTCAATTAATTTTTCAAATGTGGGAATGCTCTAAAGTTGAAGATAGTGATTTATTTCTCGAACAAAGTTATTGACGAAGATATCCATCTTCTCAGTTTCAGGAATCAAACAAGGATATCTTGCAAACATCCTTCTCCATCTCTATAGGAATGTGATGAAGGGTTCTCCTGCATGTTGTTTAGTGTTGCATAGATCTATCATTGTGACCTAATGCTATATGTTATATGAATACTATTGCATGAATTTATTGACCAGCTCTTCAAAGTTTTTACTCCCAGGTGGAAATTTAGAGAACCATTTTGCCGCTTGTTCCCCTAAGCTACGTGGAAACAACCTCATAAGTTATTTATTCTCATGAATAAACCCCATACTAATAGTATAAAACTCTCCTAGGTGATCTTGAGGATCTATGATTCCTGTGTACTTTTCATATTTTGGTATTTCCACATTGGGTGGAAATGATGTCATATGAAGATTGCAATCAAAAGGAAGAGAACCAATTGTGTCTAATGAATACTTCTTTGAAGATGTTTCATTTTCTTTCTTTATGTCATGGATTTGGGTTTGCAACACTTCAATTTGTTTGACAAGGGTAGCCATAGGATTTTCTTATTCCAGCGTCTTGATTTGTTCAACTCGAAGTCTTGAGGTAACTTGATTACCATGGCTACTAGATGCATAAAGTATTTTCCTTTATCAGCCATTAAAACCTTGTCCATGATATTTTGAAATTTTGGGTCTTGTTGGATTTTTTGAATGTATTCATCAGTTAGCTCTTCTCCATCATCATTATTATCAGTGTTAGTGTGGGTAGCCCAATCATTCACAATGTTGTCCATATCGTGGTTTTTGGTAGGATTTTCTAGATTAGTAGTGTTGGAAATGAGTTGAGTAATTGAGAGGGGAGGGGTGAATCAGTTACTAAAAAAACAAATCCAAGTCCCTTAGATGTCTTAAACAACTTTATCATTGTTTCTCAGTTAACATTGATATTTTACTGTCACTCGAGTATCATAGAAAATCTTAAGATATTAACTGTGATTATCCTTTAGTAATTAACTTGCAGAAACAAAAAACCATAAAGAAAATAACAAGTACATAGATATCACCAAGATTTAACATTGAAACCAATATGGGAAAACCCACCAATTGCAACTAGTCACTACTTTTCACTCTTTTGAAGTGAGGCTTGTTAGGAGCTAACCCTATTAAAGGTTACAATAATACACTGTTAGGTGTGACCCTGTTAGAGGATTTAATCACCCTGTAAGGAGTGGCTTTGTTATAGGTATTCAAAAACTTCAATGTAGAAATGTCACCTTGTGAGAGGATTTACAAAAGACTATTAATTCTACTCTGTTAAGAGATTTTGATCACTGTTACAATTGTTAGAGAGTAACAATGGATTGACCTATTTTGATAAGAAACTATCTTTTCTAATTCGGATCTCTACTCTGGCTTTGATTACTTGATCCTTACTAATCGGATATTTTGTTTCAGCTATGTATGTTCCATCCTCAATCATAATCTCATTTGATTTCGCCTTCACTCTACATACAAAAGAACATATACCTTACACTTGCATATTATTTGATCCAAACTTGACCTTATATAAATATGATAAGCCTTATCAAGTCAGCCTTAATATCCTTCCAAATAATCAATAAAACTTAGGTTTGTCAGCTTCATACAATCAATTATCCATAAAATATAAATTGTTGTTAGTTGGCTGTCACTAAAAGAATAACTCGGTCAATACTAAAATCCTTCAATGCCCGAGTGAACTGGTTAGAACTAGAAATCACTTTAATCATCTTCAATGCCCAAGAGAGCTTGGAAAACACTGTCTGTTCTTGGATAGGATTAGATATTTGTAATAAACATCACTATACTTGTGTAAACATCAATGACAATACACAATTGAATAATTGTCATCAAAAATCTCCCTCTTTAGCATTGATGACAACACAACATGTCATAATACAAAGAATTATAGAGAAAAAAAAACAAGATTAAAATTTTATTAATGTCCTTAGCTTCATTCTAATTCACATCCAAAAACTCTCTCAATCTCTAAAATACAGATTTCTCCCTCTTACATTAATCTCTATTCTCTGATAAAGTTCTCCCTCTATCATCAATCTCCCCATCAGTAATCTTTATAAGATCAATAATCTCTCCTCTTTGACAACCAATGCCAAAGACGCCCTCCAATACACATCCAATTAATTTGAAATGTACCTATTTGTACTAATTCATATGCAATAAGCTCTAAATATCTAAATCAACATGTTAAATTTATTCTGTAGCTCAGTTGATGCATCACTAAACTGTATTTTAGTGAGCCTTAGTTAGGGTAATAACCCCTATCTTTCCTCTAAGAAACATAAATACATCCTTAGGTAACATTTTTGTGAATATATCTACAATTTTTTCTTTAGTATTCACATATTCCAATCTTACTTCTTTGTCCTGAACCAATTCCCTCAAGAAATGATACTTTATTGCAATATGTTTAGTCTTAGTATGCATCAAAGGGTTTTTGAAATGTTAATATCACTAGTGTTGTCACAATAGATAATAATTGGTTCTTTGATTTACACCTTCATAACTGACAAAAAATGTTTGAACCATATGATGTTTGAAAAATTTATTGTTGCAACAACATATTATGCTTCCACTGTAGACTAAGAAATGCAGTTCTATTTCTTGCTAGTCCAGGAGACTAATCTCTTACCAAGAAATAATTCTCCACCACTTGTTCTCTTTCCTATCATCGACACTTCCTACCCAATCAGTATCAATAAAATTCTTCAAATCAAATTTTCCTCCTTTCTTATACCATAATCCATAATCTTCAGTACCCTTAAGATATCTCAGAATCCTTTTGATAGTCATTAAGTGATTATCTCTATGATTATTTGAAAACATTGCAACAATACTGACTGCTAATGCAATATCATGTCTAGTGTGAACAACATATTGAATTTTACCAATCATGGATCTATAGGTAGTCTGATTTACCTCCTTTAAATCATCATCCTTAGATAACTTATGTCTAGTAGGAATAGGAGTCCCGACTGATCTGGAATCTTCCATCCCAAATTTCTTCAGTATCTCTTTGATATATTTAGACTGAGCAATATAGATACCATCCTTCATCTGATAAACTTGTAAACCAGAAAAGAATTTGATTTCACCAAACACAGACATCTCAAATTCCTTACTCATTGCTATAGAGAATGCTTTGCATAAATCATCACATCCAGTGAATAGTATATCATTAACAAATATCTCTGCTAATAGTATCTTTTTTTGAGGTCATTCTTTGATGTACAATCTACTATTATCATTAGTTCTTTGAAATCCCATACTTATCAAGAAACCATGCAATCTTTCATACCAGGCTCTTGGGTCTTGCTTCAGTCCATACAAGGATTTGTGCAATTTTCAAACCATATTCCTTTTTTAGGATCGACAAAACCTTCAGGTTGCTCAATATAGACTTCCTCTTCTATAATTCCATTCAATAATGCAGATTTTACATCTATTTGATATACCTTGTATCCTTTATGTGCAGCATATGCCAAAAGAGTTATGACTCCTTCAAGTCTTGCAACAGGAGAAAAATTTCTCCATAATCAATACCCTCTTCTTGAGCATATCCTTTTCATACTAACCTTGCTTTGTTTCTGGAAACTTCACCTTTCTCATTCATCTTGTTTTTGAAAACCCACTTAGTACCAATAACATTCTTTTCTTTTGGTCAAGGTACAAGAGTCCATATTTTGTTCTTTTCTATCTGCTCAATGTCTTCATTCATTTATTTTATCTAGCTTTCATCATTCAATGCATCTTTAATAGTTCTAGGTTCAATTTCACTAAGAAAACATGTACCTTTAATTTTGTTTCTTGTCATTACACCTTCTATCTGATCTCCAATTATTTTTTCATGTGCATGATGCCTTCTAATATATTTTTCAAGTAGAGGATCCTTCCTTCTTGATTTTGGGCTTGTTCCACTATGTTCACCATCCTCAAATATTTTGTCATGTTCTTCTGTCTGATACTCGGGTTCCACTGTCTGAAACTCAGGTGCCTTTGTCTATGACTCGGGTGCCTCTGTCTGTGACTCAATTTCTTTAGTTTGAGAATCAGTTCCCTCTGTTTGTGACTCAGTTTCTTCAGTTAGCAACACTAGTTGCACAGTTTACAACAAGGTTTGTGCTGATGAATTTAGTGGTTGACATGGCTGTTGTCCAATCACCATTGCCTGTGTCTTAGGTATAGCATTAGGTTCATAATACACAAAGTTTTTGTAGTCTTCAGGCTCTTTACTAATTTTTTCTTCATTTCTAAAATCATCAATATTTACATGTACACTTTCTATAACTTTATGAGTAGTTATATTCAAACATTTATATGCTTTGCTTTTGCAGGAGTAGCCTAGGAATATAACTTCATCACCTTTTACATCAAATTTTCCATTTCTTACTTCCTTCAAGATGTAACATTTACTTCCAAATACTTTGAAATAAAAAACATTAGGTTTGTAGCCATACCATAATTCAAAATTTGTATGATCAGTACCTTTCTTCAGTTGAACTTAGTTCAAGGTGTGAATTACAGTTTTAATGGATTCCTTCCAGTATTTGGTAGCAACATTCTTTTGAATCATCAAGGTTCTTGCACAATCCATGATGGATCTATTCCTTCTTTTTTATATACCATTCCTCTATGGTGTACATGGGGCAGATAATTGTCTCTTGATTCCTCTTTCATTACAGAATTCATTGAACTGATTAGAAATGAATTCACCTCCTCTGTCATATCTTAGGCATTTAAGTTTCTTTCATGTTTCTTTTTCAACTCTATCTAGGTACCATTTGAACTTCTAAAAAGCTTTTGATTTTTCTTTGAGAAACATGATAGTCATCATTCTGGAATGGTCATTGAAAAATAGAATGAAATACTTCTCACTTGTGTAACTTGTTGTTCCAATTGGTCCATACAAATTAGTATGTACTAATTCCAAGAATTCCTATGTATTGTAGTTCTTTCTCTTGAAACTTTTTTTTCCCGTCTTCCCAATTTGACATTGTTTGCATATTGCTAATTCAGGTTTCTTCAAAATAGGAATTCCTCTTACTCTTTTTTTCTTGCTTATATTGATCAGTTTATCGAAATTAACATGACACAACCTTTTATGTCATAACCATCTTTCTTCTACTTGTGCAATAAAACATGAAATTTCATTGAGATCAAGATAAAATAGGTTACCTTTTGTTTTCCTGCTAGTTCCAACTAGGTTTCCTTTACCATCCAAGAGCTTGGCCTTACCATTCATAAATTCTACCTTGAAACCATTGTTATTCAGCTGTGCCACACTTATTATATTACGCCTTAGTCCTTCAACCCAATAAGCATTATCACACTTGATTCCTTCATTCAGAGCAATACAACCTTTACCTTTCACATAGTAGGGTTCATCATTCCCAAAAATGACACTCCACCATCATAGTGCTCAAGATGATCAAATTTGGTTTTATCACCAGTCATGTGGTGAGAACAACCACTATAATTATCCAAGTGTCATTCTTACTAATATCAGAGTATAGTGCAGTATTTTCATTATCTTCACTATCTGACTCATCCTTAATAGAAATATAAACCATTTCATCTTCATCTTCATCATTATCATAATTTTTATAAATATAAAAAGATTTCTTACCTTTTTCCTTGTAGCTTTTGTAACTTTTTAAATCTTTCTTGCCTTGTACTTGTTGAAATGTTTCTCACCTTTGTCTTCTTTGTTTGGACACTTAGCAACAATGTGACCAACCTCATCACATGAAAAGAAAATCAATGGTATTCTTCCTTTGTACTATCCTTTTCCTTTTGCACCTCTCCTTGCAAGTAATGCTTCAATTATTTCTAGATCAGAATCATCATCACTGTCACTATCAATCTATTTTTCTTTCATCTTTCCAAGATTTGATTTATATTTGAATGTAGACTCAAGATTTCTAGGATTATGAGAATAATTGTCCAAGTTTTCCAACTCAAAAGTTGTAAGTCTTCCAGCCAATCCATCTAGAGTTATCTCATTACTGCATCTCATCTCTTGAATAGCTAAAACTCTAATTGCATTGATAGGAAGAAAAGTTCTCAATACCTTGCTAACTATTGTTTTGTTTTCAATTGTTCCACCAGTAGTTCTTATTGCACTTACACTTTTCTTGATTATTTCACTATATTTTGTAATGTCTTCTCCTTATTTCATTTTCATCAGATCAAACTGACCTCTGATACTTTCTACTTTGGCTCTCTTTATATTTGCATCTCCTTCATAAATATCATGCAGTTTGTTCCACATATCAAAGGAAGTAGGGCAGTCCTTGACCTCATCAAATTCAAAATAGTTGAGTGCGGAGGCTATATCAATCATCATTATGTTATGATGCTTCATGTCCACCATCTAATCCATAGTCAATGTTCTCAGTGGTCCCACATGCCTATTGTCCAAGAATTGAAAACTAGTATCTCCAATAGTATATAGATATAGCCTCATCAAATCTTTCCATGCAGCGAAGTTTTCCTTGTTAAGCTTGGGGATCTCCCTTCTGTAAGACATATCTGATCTTTAGCTTAGGCCTTTAAACCTTCTCTATAAGAACCAAAATATTTGATGCCAATTTTTGGAAATGAGTTGAGTAACTGAGATGGGAGGGGTGAATCAGTTACTAAAAAACAAATCCAAGTCCCTTAGATGTATTAAACAAATTTATCATTGTTTCTCAGTTAACATAGATATTTTACTGTCACTCGGTTAACATATAAAATCTTAAGATATTAACTATGATTATCCTTTAGTAATTAACTTGTAGAAACAAAAACCATAAAGAAAATAAAAAGTACATAGATAACACCAAGATTTAACGTGGAAACCCACTATGGGAAAAACCACCAATTGCAACTAGTCACTAATTTTCAGTCTTCTAAAGTGAGCATTGTTATAAGCCAACACTTTTAAAGGTTACAATAACACACTATTAGGTGTGACCCTATTAGAGGATTTAATAACCTTGTAAGGTGTGGCCTTCTTAGAGGTCTTCAAACACTTCAATGTAGAAATGTCACCTTGTGAGAGGATTTACAAATGAATATTAAGTCTACTCTATTAAGAGATTTTGATCACTGTTACAATTGTTAGAGAGTGACAATGGATTGACATGTTTTTATAAGCAATTGTCTTTTCTAATTTATATCTCTACTCTGTCTTTGATTACTTGATCCTTACTAATCGAATATTTTGTTTCAGCTATGCATGTTCTATCCTCAATCATAATCCCATTTGATTTCGCCTTCACTCTTCATACAAAAGAACATATACCTTACACTTGCATATTATTTGATCCAAACTTGACCTTATATAAATATGATAAGCCTTGTCAAGTCGGCCTTAATATCCTTCCAAATAATCAATAAAACTTAGGTTTGTCAGCTTCATACAATCAATTATCCATAAAATATAAATTGTTGTTAGTCGGCTATCACTAAAAGCATAACTCGGTCAATACTAAAATCCTTCAATGCCTCACCAAAACTGTAATTCCCAAGTGAACGCGATTAGAACTAGAAATCACTTTGATCATCTTCAATGCCTGAGAGAGCTTGGAAAATAGTGTATGTGCTCGGATAGGATTATACATTTGTGTAAACTTCACTACACTTGTGTAAACATCAATGACAATACACAATTGAATAATTGTCATCAACAAGTAGTTTGACTAGAAGTTGAAGGGTCTTGGATCTAATTTTCTTCTTCATCAAATACTAGTTTTAATCGAAAAATTCTTTTCCACACTATGTAAGATTGGATAACCCCTGATTTGAAATGATGATCAATCTATCATCGATTGTTTCAATATCGATAGGCTAGTGTATCAATTGGTCAAACTTGAGAGAATTGTTGATGATTGGATGATGTCAGAGATCTGGATGAAGGTTAGATTAACCTTGATAGTGATTCTAAAACAAGAATGTTGATGTTACCAGTTGAGACTAGTGATAGGTCGTTGAAACAAAGAATAATTGAATCAATTGTGAAAAATTGAGGTTTTTGTGTTAGATATTTATATATATGATGGTAGGATCTAAAAATTAATATCCAAAAAGTTAATTTATTCTGACAGAAAAAGTGTAGAATTTCCCTCTATTATTAAATGGATAAAAAGGATAATATTCCCACAAGAAACAATCAATAGCCTACAAAGTTTTGATGTCTCAAATGTATTTCAAAACATGCCCAACAGAATAATGTCTTTTGTATTGGTAATGAGTGTAATTTCTTTATTTTTTCTGTAGATAAATCCACAAATGTAAACACACCTATCCTTAAGAAATTGGTTGAGCATGAAATTCATTTCCTGCACCTAGGCACCATCCAAAGAGATAATCATAATAAGGCCACTGAAGAGCACACAATGGGTCAAGGAATGTCATATTATAGGACTCTAAATGCTCAAGGGAGGCACGATGTGATGATTTATCTTGGGGAGGTATCCTCATTGCACAAGGGTAATCAAGATTTCATAGGTGATTTGAGTGGTTACTAGAATAAAGTGTCTAATATAGGCATCAGTCATAATCATCCCACATAGTCTCGCACAAGGAAAGATTGAGGCCTATAGCCCTATGAGTACCTGAATGAGTGTAGTCTCGCAAGTAAGATTGAAGCCCCTCAACTTTAAAAACTTAAGAATGTCCAAGAAAAGATCAATAAAATGGTCCAAGGACATAATTGATTAAGTCTTCCAAGATTTTCATCTCAAGGGAGCATCTTGATTATAGTGAGGTGGAAGGGTTGGCTTCTACCTGTCCTCACTTGGGTCATTCCTGGTAGATTTTTACCTCAACTACAAGGCACTCTAAAGAGTAAAACAATAATTAAATTGGATTAGATTCAAGGGTCTAGTGTTCTGATTTTCCCAATGGAAAAAGAGCATACTTCCCTACCTTGTCACCTTTCCCAAACACACCACACAAGGTTCAATTTCCAAGAATTTAAACTCAAAACTTAATCTCACTTTTGAGTTTCTGATTTTACCAATAGGAAAAGACCATAATCCTCTGATCAGATTAGGAATCAAATTCAAATTTGTATTAAATTCCTATAATTCTAATAAAAAAAAAAGATTTAGTTGATCTCCAAGGCAATTTGCATGACGAGCATTAGTAGTTTTGTGTTTTTTTTTTTTAAATCTTCATCAATGTTTGACAATGTCCTACAAATAATTATTAAGCTTCTTTAATGATCAGACCAAAAAATCAAATGTTAGCCATTAGTGCATAAACCTAATCAAGAAATCATTCTCTAGTTTTTGTTATTCTATCTCAAAAATAATAAAATAGTGATCCAAGATGACTGTTTACTGAAAATGATGAAATATTTCCCATAAATGACTAAATTAACAAGGGATAATGAAATATTAATTGGAAATGAATAAACACACCAGAGATGATGAAATATTTACCATAAATGACAAACACAAATATATACCTTCTCAGAAGTGATGAAATTTTGACGGGAAGCGACAAAATGAATGCAGGAAATCATGAAATATAATTTATAGATGATGAAATAGTTCTAGAAATGATGAAAAGTTTCTCAGAAATGATGTTTCTCCTATCAGTCACCTGTCCTACAAAATACAATGTGAAAATTCTCAAAATTAGGGCTAAGATCTCCATGGTGAACACCAAAATGTGATGTGTTTTTATTGTATACCTGAAAATCTACAACACAACACTCATTAAGACATTACATTAGTAGGTTAGTATCAATTTTAACAAAATTCAAGCAATTAAACCTACTAAAATCATCCTATTACTTCCTACAAAGAAAGATCCAATTGAATTCTATTAATGCTCTCAGATTATGCACAAATTCAACTTGAATTGACATTTATATCATGGAAGATTCAATATGCAATGCATAAATGCACCAAATTATGATATTTTTGATGATTTTTTATGCATATGACATGAATCGAACTAAGAATGCAATCTAATAATGTTGCAATTAATCCCAAAAATGAATACAAATTGATGCTGAATTGCATACTGACTCAAACTACCATGACCTATGAAGGAAAATTAGTATTATGTTTATGCATTGAATGATCTATATGCAAATGCTTTGATTGAGCTTGGTTTTATATATTTCCTTTTGGAGATAAAAAATTCAAATTTGAATTCAAAGGTTGGATCGAATTGAAGATGTGTGGTTGTCATTCAAACTTGAGCAATCCATGTCCTCTCATTTGATTGGTTGATGAGTTGACTTTGTGTTATGTTGAAGGAATATTAATGAGACAATTAATTAATTCCATTTAATTAATAACTCTATCCATTTGGGTTTTGATTTTTATTTAATTATTTAGGCTAGGCTTAATTAATGAATTAATTTACTCTTGATCTTAGATCACTGATGAATTATGCAATTAACTTGATCTGATTTAATTACAGAATTAATATTGAAACTGGATTTGATGTCCTGATTAGGACCTAGGGAAATTCAATTAAGATTTAGGCCTCTGATTAGACTAGACCAATTTTAGGTGATTATAGGATAAAATGAAACAATTTAATAGAGAGAGTACATCTTAGGGGTCATAAGGTTAATAATGTTTCCTAGGACCCCTTATGACCCCTTGGGACCCCTAAGAATACATATTAAAGATCCTAAGGGATCATAAGAGGTCTTAAGGGGTCCTAAAACCCCTTATGACCCGTTAAGACCCCTAGGAATACATATTAGGGTCCTAAAGGGTCTTAAGGGGTTCTATAACCCCTTATGACCTGTTAAGACCCCTAGGAATACATATTAGGGTCCTAAAAGGTCTTAAGGGGTTCTACAACCCCTTATAACCCATAAGAATACATGTCTTAGGGGTGATAAGAGGTCAAAAAGGCTTTTAGGACACATTAATTTATCCTAAGACCTCTTATCACCCCTTATAACCCCTAAGAATACATCTTAGAGAGAGAGAGAGGTCATTAATGTGTCATAGGACCCCTTATGACCCCTTAGGACCCCTAAGAATGCATCTTAGGGATCCTAAGGGGTCATAAGAGGTCTTAAGGGGTCCTACAACCCCTTATGACTCGTTAAGACCCCTAAGAATACATCTTAGGAGTCCTAAGGGGTCATAAGTGGTTTTAAGGGGTCCTAAAACCCCTTATGACCCCTTATGACCCATAAGAATACATTTCTTAGGGGTCATAAGGAGTCATAAGGGGTCGTAGGACACATTAATATATCCTAGGACCACTTAGGACCCCTTAGGACCCCTAAGTATACATCTTAGGTGAGAGAGAGAGAGAGAGAGAGAGAGAGAGAGGTTTAAATATTAAATTTTATAACATTTAATATATATAATATCATATATTATATATAGTATCATATAATAAAATATTATATATAGAACATATATTATATATAGTGTAATGTAAAAAATTATTTTGCATGCATGTTCTATGTATCATGTATGAGATAGATTTCTGGTAATGGATATCTGATAGCTATCGCTTACCTGATAGCTATCTGATACACATTACCTCTGACAGAATCAACATTTACTTCAGGATTTTCTTTGGGTTTCTGCTTTAGGATGCCACACCTACATGGTCAACCCCAAAAAACATGTTTTCCCTAGTTCCTCTGATCTCGAGACTTCGACCATGTAGCTGACAACTTTTTTTTTACCCAAATTTGATGAAATGAAAAGGGTTTCGTAAGAAGACTCTTATCTTTCCATCAATATAATTTGTATTAAATTTTGAGTTTAATAAGTAATTATTATTTATTTTCTAATTGAGTTACCTCTAAAGTCCTAATTGATATACTAATTGAAAAATAACTATAACTTTCAAATGGTATAGCATTTTAGAAATCCAAAATATGCATCACATTCTATGTGTCACCTAGTACATGAAAAAAATCAATTTTATGAAGTTTAGACTAATTTAAAGTG
Organism: Thuja plicata; assembly: GCA_018584345.1. NCBI lineage: Eukaryota > Viridiplantae > Streptophyta > Pinopsida > Cupressales > Cupressaceae > Thuja > Thuja plicata. The sequence goes on along the minus strand of MU228403.1, from coordinate 1,258,789 downwards.
GTCAGACATGAGAGTTTTCTTATTCTAGAAATTTTGTAGCAGAAAAATCAAAATTAATTATTTACATGGAAACAAATTACAAAATAATATGTGTCACATCCAGATATGATTCTACTACTTATATCTAGAAACTTGTAAAAAAATATTATTATTTGATTGTGTTTAAGGTGGTCATACATACACCTACTTCTTATATTTTTCCTAAAATTTTCGTACTATTGCATTGAAATTTGAAATTTTCACCATACAGAATAATTCTTTTTTCAAAAAAAGGCTAGTAGCTTAGAAACTACATTCAATTCTCTACATATTCTCTTCTTACATTTTTTATATAAGATTGATAACTAGTTCAAATTTTCACGTCAACTTTCCTAACCCTGATTTTCTGAAATTTCATTGCCACTTATGGGCCTAGTTTGGTACACCATGATCTTGCACATACCCATATAATTTTGAATTAGCTATTGTGTCAGTTTTTCTCATAAGATTTCTTTGAATTTGCATATTTATCTATCATTTCTACACTCACTAAGAATAATATTTTATGTTTTTAAAATGAATTTCATAAACTTGGTCATTGGTGTTACCTCTACGTTAATCCAAAAATCCATTAAAAAAACTAAAAAAAAATCTTTACCGTCAACTCTAAAAAATTGACCGTTGCGGACCAAAAAAACAAAAGGCACAAATTTAGTGCAATCGTGTCCTCATTTCAGGGGTTTTGAATTGTAGCGGCTGATGTCATGGATGAAATGCAATGACAAACCTAACTGGAAGGTGGAACCAACCAATATTTTCATCGCCACCACAAAAATTCGAAGTCTTTCCCATAATAAGCCTATTGGCTTAACAAGTATAATTAGAGAAAATTTAATGATTTCCATCAAATATTATACAAGTACAGTTAGAGAAAAGATTATGGTATAGTTTCCACCATGTAAATTGCAAGAATTTTTATAATGTCAAATCTTTGGTCACCAATCATCTTCTTTACCAAAGCTATTATTCTCATGAAAAATATTGTATTTCTATGAAGGTGGTGACATAGGTCTATGTAATCACTATCATTGAGAATAAATTTCTTATTAATTGACATATTTGACTTGAATTTATATAAAGTTGCAATTCATAGTTTGGACCTACAAATTTAAGGCAGGATTTGACATTAAGTATCTTAAACCTAATGGAAAATACATCACTAAAATTGTGTAAATGTCATTTCTCTATAGAAAACATGTAATCACCATTGTATACATCTTAAGAGATTACATTAACCTTATAATAAGTTGGCTACTAAAAATTAAATCTATTTGTGTACACCATTGGCCTAATTTACAACTATGAAATATAAAGGTTATTATGTTCTTAGGACAAAGAATATGAGAAATTGTAATAAAAAATTTGGTGTTTATTTTCAAATTATAAATTTCAATAGTCATTGATTTTATTCATATTTGAAACAAAAAAAAAAAAATTATAGTTTTAAAATTAGTTATTATTGATTATAAAAAAATTTCCATGTTAATTTTATTATGTTCTCTCTATTACTATAGGGAATATTAAACTCTACTATACGAAGAAGGGAATTGTAAGAAGTCTGATAGGAGTATTCAAAGAACCAAGTTGAAATCGATTCATTTCATTGTTGCAACACTTAATCATATATATTAAGAGAATCATTATAAGTATTCATATATAGGAATAGAGATAAACGCATCGATATTCTCAAATAGAAAATGTTAAGAATGTGAATTCTTGTGACTAGAAAAGGCATGAAACATCTTTTTATGAATTGTCTAGATCATGTATAGAAAAACATCATATGTGTGGAGCATTGTATTGTGAGAAGATTGAGGTGTTGGGCTAAACTTTTGTACTTGATGGATTGAAATGTAAAAATACCAAGTTGAATACATTGAAGGTTCTACTCTAATAGTTTTCATAATATACAAGGTGTGCAATGCTAGTATTTATAGTTGAAACCAAAAGGTAATAGCCACATCATTGTTGACAACTGTCATGCACCTACATTACCATGCTATAAGAAATAATAGAATGTCATTAAGTGTCAAACCCATTGGTGTGGATTGCATGTGGCATGAAATGCAACCATGTGTTGTATGTGTATGATATGAATTATTAGACTTGTATAGAGGCAATTTCTATGGAGTATGGAATTTTATGTATCACAAGTGTGTGTAATTATAACATGTGGATGTTGATGTTCCATGCCTTAGAAATGTATGACCTCTAATACAAAATTGTAAAGATGGACCATACAATTAGCCCACATTTTGGAGGTGCATGCCATGATAATATAAAATGTGAAGAAATGATGGAAATTACATGAAAAATTCATACATCAATTAAATGATAAAAATAAGTATAAAAATAAAAAATAAATAAAATAAAATATACACTTTTTAACTCTACCAGTAAATTACATATTAACAAAATAAATATTTGGTATTTTATCCTATTTGATACAAAATTTCTTCACAAATATATCCAATACTCTATAATCATTAAAATAAAAAATCAAATAAACCCTTTCTTTAAAATCATTCAAAAAGTTTAATGATTACTCCACACTTCCATAAATATAAATTGGAATTACTTTATTCTCCCACATAACATGCTCTCTTTACAATCAAGGAATGCAAAGAACAACACACTCAAATTTTTCCAAGATTCCCTGACTAAAATTACATTGTCATTGTATCTTAAGCTCTTGCTATTCCATTCCATAGATGGAAATATTTTCTCTACAATTTTTTGGAGCTCTAAATTTTTGGCTAAATTTGGAGTCCTATTGATGAACATAATTGATTGAATGTTTGAAGTTGACAAAGTTGATGACCACCGAAATGCAGGAAGTTAATGCTAGACATTAAATCAGTTAATGTATTGTATTTTCATTGATGTCAAAAAAATATGATATGATTTCTCATAATCATTCTATCACAACACTTGAAGACCCAAAGAAATAAAGTTTTGTTTTAGGTAAACACACACCGAAAGTGACAGAGAAACCTGATGGAAAGTACAACCCGACAACAGTGAAACCCAAAAGTTCACAGTATTGCCTGATGGAAAGACACAGTGTTTCCTGAGAGAAAGTGTTACTCGAAGATAACTGCAGTTGTCACTGATGAGACTGAAGTTGATGCCTAAGCTATCTATAGTAGTCACCGAGCACAACTGAAGTGTTGACTCACGAGAACAGAAGTTAGGAAAATGAAAAAAGACTTAGTTGGTAGGAGCTAAAGATATAGTTAACTAATTGATCACATTGTTTTCATTGACCAGTTAACAGATAAAGATGAGAAGGAGATTTAAAGCATGACTTATTCCTAATAACAAGCAGTGTTTTACGGGATAAAGTTAAAGAAAGCATAGTGAGCTTTACAGATCAAGAAGTGATCAAAAAAGAAAACAAGAAGGACAAGAAATGACCAAAATCATGGCTATAAAGAGATAAGATAATTTATTATGAATTAGGGGAGTGAATAGAGAAGAGGATGCTAAAGAGAAATTGATGAAGAAAGAAGTATTCATTCAGACCTGATTAAACAAGATAAAGAACATACCTAATAGTTTTGCAGACACTGAGCAATGGAGAATCAAAGCATCACCAAGCAGAAAGAAGTGGAGCAATGGTATTAAAGGGAATTATTGATCAGAAAGGTATTATGTGCTTACAATAGATTTGAAAATTTGCAAAGTTTAGTTGTATATGTGAACATATCATTTACTGTTTCAATTTAACCATTGGATCAGAAAGTCTCTTAACCGAGTAGGACTTAACAATCCTTTATATATTGAGATACATCCCAAGGAGTATCAAAATGTTTGGTCATGAAGATAGCATAGAGATGCCAGATATCAAGTGACAAACTATTCTATTTAAATCCTCTAACAAGGTCACACCTAACAGTGTGTTTGTAACCTTTAACAGGGTTGGCTCTTCACTGAGCTCACTTCAGAAGAGTGAAAATTTTGGGTTACCGTTCCCAAGTGGTTTTTCTCTTAATAGGGTTTCCACGTTAAAAATCCATGTGTCAAATGTATTTATGATTCATTGCTTTGATTTTTTGCTTTACACATTACTAAAATAATATTATCGGTAATCACTAAGTTATTTACTGTGTTTCTGTAAATAAAGACCGATAATCGGTAAAGTAAAAAATAAGGATAAAATAGTGAACTTTGAGCAGTAGTTATTTGTTATGATTATTTAAAGGCATACATCTTGTAGGACTGAAGATAACTAAAGGCTTATAATTGTGGTACTAATTTTTTGTGTTGAGTTACTGGAATATTTTTTAGGCCACTGATGCACCCCCCCCCTCGTTCTAACAATCGGTATCAGAGCTTGTCTTCTTAGAATAAGGTTTTAAGACCTAAGAAAAATATCACAAGATGAGCAAATGAGATGTGCCCAAGTTTAACAAAGACAACTTTGCATCATGGAAAAGCAGGATAAGACTCCACCTATCAGGTATTGGAAATCATGTTACTCAATACTTAGATACTGAATATGTGTTTCCTATAGGACCTCACACACTTGATCAATTGAGAGAAAATCATGAGCACAATTGCATGATGATATAGCTTGCTGCCTCACTCTCTGATGCTGAATTTGAAGATGTCAAAACATGCACCACTGCAAACAAAATGTGGGATAAATTGAAGCTGGAAAATGGAGGAGATGCTAATGTACTAAGAGATAAGGTAGAAAGCCTAAGAGATAGGTTTGATGACCTAAGGATGAAAGAAGGATAATATCACTCAGTATAGCTACAAAATCAAAGAGGTGGTCAATACTATCTGAGGAGTTGGAGGTGTACTTGAAGAACAAATAATGGTAAGTAAAATCCTAAGAACCTTACTACCTGTATATGCTATTAGAGTATCTTCTATACAAGAAATGAGAGTAGTAGAAAAAAATAATGTCACTCTAGATAGTCTGATTGGTAGAATAATTTCATTTGCGATGAATAACTTTGACAATAGTGTCTTACCATCTATAGAGTCTGCATTCAAATCTTGTTTGAGAATAAGTAAATCGGGTCATAAACACACTATGAGAAATGATAGTAAACATGATAGTGATGATCAAGATCTTTATGAGATTGAAGAAATAATGGCAAGAATATTGCAGAGAGGTAAAGGTAGATACAAAGGTAAATTACCACTTGTATGTTTTAATTGTAAATAGATTGGACACTTTGTTGCTAGATGTCCTAACAGAAGAAAAGATGAAAAAAGTAATGATAGATCATATGAAAAGAAGTTTGACAGAGGTGATAACAAAGATTACCGAAGAAACCAGCAATATGATAGAAGAGATACCCGAGACTACAAGGACAAAGGGAAGAAAGCTTGTTACCTAGCTGAGAACAAAGCTGGAGATGCTTACTCTGAATTTGATGAAGATATAGAGATGGTGTTTGTTGCCATGAAGGATGATTTAGATGAAGAGGAAAGGTATGTTGAGACTACACTTATATCTAAATTTAGTAAGAATGATTTCTGGATTATAGATGGTGGCTGTACTCACCACATGACCGGTGATAAATAAAATTTTGAAACTTTTAAGTATTATAATGGTGGATCAGTAAGAATGGGTAATGACTCACCTCATCAAGTTGAAGGTAAAGGAACCATAATGATAAATAATCTAATCAAATGTGAAAATGAATACTAGGTAAAAGGACTTAATTATAATCTATTGAGTGTTTAACAACTGAATAACATAGGTCACCAAGTAGAATTTGAGAGTAAGAAGGAAAATATCTTCAATGAATCAGGAAGGTTGGTCGGAACTGGTGAACAGAAAAAAGTTAACCTATTCTATCTTGATGATATTAACACCACTTGTTTAATGGCTAGAAATGAATACATATAGTTGTAGCATAAGAGAATATTCCATGTGAATTTTCACAACCTGATTAAGATAAGCAATAAAAGGAAAGTAAGAGGCTTACCGAGCATGTCAAAGCCCAACCATATCATGTGTAAGAATTGTCAAAAAGGTAAAATAACAAAGTCTAGTTTCAAGATAAAAACCCATACATCTAATGCTATTCTAGAATTATTCCATACTGATCTATGTGGACCCATGAGGACAAACAGTTACTATGGTGATAATATTTCATTTTCTTTTTAGATGATTATTCTAGAATGATGACAGTTATGTTCTTAAAAGATAAATCAAAAGCATTCAAGATGTTTAAATGGTATAAAGCTATGGTAGAAAAACAAAGTGGTAAGGAATTGAAATTATTAAGAACATATAGAGGAGGGGAATTTATTTTTGATGAATTTACTAACTTTTCCAATGATCATGGAATGAAAAGACAGGTTTCTACACCGAGAACACCTCAGCATAATGGAATTGCTGAAAGAAGGAATAGATCCATTATTGATTATGCAAGAACAATTATGATAGAGAAAGGCATCACCCAAACTTTTTGGAGGGAAGTTGTCAGTATTGATGTCTACACATTGAACAAAGTACAATTGAAGAAAGACACCAAGAAGACACCCTATGAGCTATGGTATGGATACACACCCAATGTAAGTTACTTCAGAATTTTTGGAAGTCAATCTTATATTTTGAAAGATGATAGAAATGGAAAGCTTGAATCCAAAAGTGAAGAAGGAATTTTTCTAGGGTATTCCACCAAAAGAAAGGCTTATAAATGTCTTAACAAGTCCTCTAACAAGATAATTGAAAGTGCAAATGTAAGAATAGATTAATTTGCAGAGAAAAATGATGAGGAAAGTAGAAAAGAACCAGAAGACTACAACGAGTTTTTTTATAATGAAGAACCTGAGACTCTGCCTGAGCAATAGTGTATCACTCTTTAGCAATAGAACAATGCACCCAAGCATCATGCTGGAAATACCAAAAATCAAGAAATTACTCCAGATGATGTACCGAGAGATCAAGATCATAATGAAGGTCAATATGATGATCATCATGATGAACAAAGAGGTGAATGAATACTTTCAAATTATGTCAAAAGACACCATCCAAAGAACCAGATCATAGGAGACAAGAAGGCCAGAATGAGAACAAGAAGTAAGTTACTAAACACTAGATGTTTAATTTGTGATTTTGAGCCTAAATTTTTTAATGTTGCACTAGAAAATGAAGAATGGGTCAGTGCCATGAATGAAGAGATAGAGAAGATTGAGAAGAAACAGACATGGACACTTGTACTGAGACTAAATGACAAGAATGTCATCGGTACCAAATGGATATTCATAAACAAGCTAAATGAGAATGGAGAAGTCACAAGGAACAAAGGAAGGTTAGTATGCAAGGGGTATGCACAAGAAGAAGGTATTGATTATGGAGAAACCTTTGCACCCATTGATAGACTAGAAGGAGTTAGAAATTTATCTACTTATGTTGCATACAAAGGATTCAAGGTATACCAAATGAATGTCAAATCTGCATTCCTAAATGGAATACTAGAGGAAGAGGTATAGATTGAACAACTAGAAGGGTTTGTTGATCTAGACAAGAGAAACATGGTATGTAGACTACAAAAATACTTGTATGGATTGAAACAAGAACCTAGAACCTGGTATGAAAGAATTCACTCTTATCTCATAAGCATTGGATTTGTAAGAACTAGTGAAAACAATAATTTGTATTCAAAATAAGATAATGATGATAACATTTTGATTGCTGAAATACTTTTTGATGATATCATATTTGGAGGCAATGATATGTTATGTAAATCATTTTCTAATGAGATGAGAAAAGAGTTTGAAATGTCAATGTTTGGAGAGGTTAAATTCTTTCTTGGTCTACAGGTTCTTCAACAAGATGTAGACATATATATCACATAATCCAAATACATCAAGGAAGTGCTAAAGATATTCAAGATGGAAGATTCCAAGCCAATTGGAACACCTATGGAAACTAGGTGTAAGCTGAAAAAGGAAGACAAGTCTCCAGAGGTAAATTAAACCCTATATAGATTAGTGATTGGAAAAATAATGTATGTTGTTCATATTAGACAAGATATAGCACATGCAGTTGGAATAGTTGCAAGATTCTCTGCTAATCCCAAAGAATTGCACATGACTACTCTCAAAAGAATTCTGAGATATCTAAAGAATACCAAGGACTATGGATTATGGTATAATAAAATGGGAAAATTTGTGCTTCAAGTCTATACAGATGTTGATTGGGCTGGAAAATTAGATGATAGAAAGAGCACAACTGGAGGAGCATTCTTCATGGGTGATAGACTTGTCACATGTATCATCAAGAAGCAAAGACACATCTCATAATCTACTGCAAAAGCATAATATGTGGTTGTTGTTCCTACAAACTGCTCAAATATTGCATGGATCAAACAACTACTCAAAGGTATGAATATGAAGATTCTTGATCTAGTGATTATCTATTGTGATAATACCAGTGTAATAAACATTTCAAAGAATCCATTCATGAATTCTATGACTAAGCATATTTCTATCAAGTATCATTACTTAAGAGAACAAGTAAAAGAAAAAGAAGTGATACTATAATATGTTCAATCAAAGTAACAATTAGCTGACATATTCACCAAGCCATTTCCTAAAGATACATTTGAGTACCTAAGAAAGAGACTAGGGGTCCAACCCTTGTCTATTGGTCACTAAGATGACTAGGAGGTTGCATCAACCTATACACAATCAGAAGATCATTCATGTTGATGAAATAAAATAGATGGACTACAAAGATACATCTGTACACAACAAGGTACTTATCTACACCGAAAATAAGAGGTATTTATTGCCTATAACAGAGCTACATTGTTGATGGAAAGGGAAACTCAAGGAATATGTTAAATAAAGAGAAAAGAGGAATGACTTTGGAATTATTTTCAAAGTGGGAGAGATTCAAAGGGAGAGAGATTATCCAGTGGAAGAGATTACTTATGAAATATCCATCAAAGAAAAAGAACATCATGAGGGAGAGAATACATACAAAGGGAGAGATCGATGTCAAAGGAAAAAAGAGATGATCAAGAAGAGGAATAGTCAAAGGGAGAGAACACATTAGAGAAAAGATTCTATGTCAAAGGGAGAAATAGAATCAGAGTTGTCACATCTATCTAGTGAAGGGAATAAATATTGAAGAAGGTACTCTGCAAGAAACAAATCTAAGCTAGAAGAGCTTACCGAAAGTCAGACATTTGTATTAGTTATAAAACAATAAGTATGGTAGAGATTGATGAACTAAAACTAATATATTTCATAATTTATTAGTATTATATAGTGTGTTGCCATCAATGCCAAAGGGAGACATTGATGAACATAACTGATTGAATGTTTGAAGTTGACAAAGTTGATGATCACCGAAATGCAAGAAGTTAATGCAAGACATTAAATCAGTTAATATATTGTATTGTCATTGATGTAAACAAAATATGGTATGATTTCTCATAATCATGTTGTCACAACACTTGAAGATCCAAAGAAACAAAGTTTTGTTTTCTGTCAACACACACCGAAAGTGATAGAGCAACCCAATAGATAGTACAACCTGACAACAGTGAAACCCAAAAGTTCACAGTACTTTCAGTGTTTCCCATGAGAAAGTGTTACCTAAAGATAACTACAATTGTCACCGAAGATACTGAAGTTGATGCCTAAGGTATCTGTAGTAGTCACCGAGTAGAACTGAAGTGTTGACCGATGAGAAGTCAAGTTAGGAAAATGATAAAAGACTTAGCTGGTAGGAGCTAAAGATAGAGTTAACTAATTGATCACATTGTTTTCATCAACCAGTTAACATATAAAGATGAGAAGGAGATTTAAAGCATGATTTATTCCTAAAAATAAGGATTATTTTATGGAATAAAGCTAAAGCAAGCATGGAAAGCTTTACAGATCAAGAAGTGATCAATGAAGAAAACAAGGACAAGAAACAACCAAAATCATGTCTATAAAGAGACAAGCTAATTAATTATGAATTAGGGGAGTGAATAGAGAAGAGGATACTGAATAGAAACTGATGAAGAAAGAAGTCTTCATTCAGACCTGATCAAACAAGCTAATAATTATGCAGACACCGAGCAATAGAGAAGCATAGCATCACCGAGAAAAAAGAAGTGGAGAAATGGTATTGAAGGGAACTATTGATCAAAAAGGTATTATGTTCTTACAATAGATCTGAAAATATACAAAGTTTAGTTGTATACGTGAACAAATCATTTACTGTTTCAATTTAACCATTGGATCATAAAGTCTCTTAACTGAACAGGACTTAACAATCCTTTATATATTGAGTAACATCCCAAGGAGTATCAAAAGGTTTGGTCATGAAGATAGCATAGAGATGTCAAATATCAAATGACAAACTACACTAGGTTTGGTCATGAAGATAGCATAGAGGTGTTAGATATCAAGTGACAAACTATTCTATTTAAATCCTCTAAAAAGGTCATACCTAACAATGTGTTTGTAACCTTTAATAGGGTTGGCTCTTCACCGATCTCACTTTAGAAGAGTGAAAATTTTGGGTTACCGGTCCCAAGTGGTCTTTCCCTTAACAGGGTTTCCACGTTAAAAATCCATGTGTCAAATGTGTTTATGGTTCATTTCTTTGATGTTTTTATTTACACATTACTAAAAAAGGACTATCGATAATCACTGAGTTATTTACTGTGTTTCGGTAAATAACGATTGCTAATCGCTAAAGTAAAGAATAAGGATAAAGTAGTGAACTCCGAGCAGTAGTTATTTGTTAAGATTATTTCAAGGCATACATCTTGTATGAGTGAAGATAACTAGAGGCTTATAATTGTGGTACTAATTTTTTGGGTTGAGTTATTGAAATATTTTTGAGACCACTGATTCACCCCTCCCCCCCTCTCAGTTATTCTAACATCCTATAAAGTGATAAAACTCTAAAAAATGGAGTCCTAAACTCTATGCCCAATAATTGATGATATGATGGAGTAGATGAAATGGGATACAAAATTATATTAATTTTCAATTAAAATTTGATGGATTAAGGAAGGAAGCTCTGTGACAAGAACAATAAAAATTATGTAAACGAAGGTTTCAGAGATGCTATAATTTCAACCTGTTGTAAAGATGATGTTGAAAGAGAATTAAAAAAATCAAAAATTACAAATCTAAAATAGACCCAGTTCAGAAAATCAAATTTTCTATCTCCAGTAAACCTCTTAATTTCATACAATCTATTTTGGATTTTCGGCCAAAGCCGTATCCAAAATATAGGTAGTTATTAGTTAGCTTGTTGATTAGTTTTTTCAAAAGAAGTTTTTAAATTTTAACATATGGTGGTGTCTCTTCACCCTAAAGGGGTGTGAAAACCATTCATACACATATATATATGTGGTTTAAAGTGTAAACAAATAAAGGTAACAATAAGATAAATTTTTACAGATGGTATAGTTTTGATCAACAACTGTAATATGGACCTACTTGTATCATTTTTCTAAAATCATTAAAGATAAGTCTCTTTTTTCTCTCATCTATGGGAATAGATTCATTTTCATTTTCAATTAGTCCCTTAGATAAAATATATAGATTTTCTTCAAAGTGATAGTTTGGTGGAGCATATTCCTGATTAAATCCATAGTTTCTATCACTAATTGGTCTTTTCATCTTGTATGGTTAAATTCAATTGATTGTGGCCACAATCAATCAGTCTATCATTTGAAAATTTATATTCAATTGGGATAACTGTGAATTATCTTAGGTTATATGCTCATTTCATAACACCTTTGAAGTGATAATTTTCTAGTAAACTATCTCTAAGGTTGTACATAGGGTTGGGATGATTTTGACTCTATTTCCCATGATAAAATAAGGCACTAATATATATATATATATATATATATATATATATATATATTGGATTATGATTATTTATTTCTTTGTTAATAGTTTTTCGATATTCTATCCATCTGCACTTTTCAATTCACATTTATATTCCCAAGCATTCATTTAATAAATTAAAGCATTTCAATTAGCAGTTTGTGATTCATTGTTTTGAGTTAAGATTTCTTGCAATTACCTTTCCATATTGTGAGAGAAAGAAGTTAGAAGTACACTTTATCTTCTATAAAAAGCCTTAAAGCTTGAAGAATAAGTTCAAGGTATAGGCCCACCAGCCTTGGTTCTGCAGAGCCAGAATTGCAGAAGGTTTAGCCTAGACTTGGCTGAAAGCTTGTTAGTTGGCCAAATCACTTGGGTTTCCCATCATTGGATTGGAATGTCCATAGGAAATATAATATGTTGATTTGAGCACCAACACAATTGTGTACTTATTTTAAGAGGAGATTTCATTATTCTTATTTGCAAAAGAGCATCATGTTAGGAATAGTCCTAAGAGATAACTGAGAGGGGGGGGTGAATTAGTTATCTACTAGTTTTAATTATTTTCTCCAATTAAGTACAGAATAACATTAAGCATAAATACAACAAGATAGCACATAATAGAACACAATAATTTTGGTTACGGGGAAACCAAAAGAGGTAAAAACCCTGGTGGGAATTAGCACCCACAAAGAACTGTACTAGAGTATAATCATCCCTATTAGAAAATCTTACAACCCTGTTAGGATTCGATCTTTACAATGAAATAAGTACAGTGACCTAGTTAAGGGTCAGACCCTATTAGGATTCTATTACAAATAACCCTATTAGGGGCGAGGACACATTGTCCAAGAGCACACTACTAAAATGGTGAAGGTTGCAACCTTCTATAATATAGATATACACTATATCTGATAATGAAATGTTTGAGTAGACCTTCTATCTTGATCAGTTCCAGTGAATTGTATGCATTCTCTAATTCTTCACATAGATCTTCAACTGATGAATGATATAGCTTTACTGTCCCAAAACAACTAGCATCCTACTCTATTATTTTCTACGGTATTCTCTTTTCATTTGCACTTGGTGATCACAAATGAACTGCTATATGTATCTTCTTCAAAATATATGATCACGTCAGTTTTAGGAATCCCTTCAATACTTTTCTTGTCGGTTAAACTAAGCACACAACATAATTAGAACCACGCAACTCAAAATGAATAGACGCATTGCTTCACATAGTCAGCTCCACCAAAATCACTCAAACATCACACTTCAAATGAAACATGTTTAGCGCCTTTGGTTAATCATCTTTGACTCATAACTAAGCATGAATCCGAACATGCATATCCCAAAGATAGACGCAACTGAAGAATCAATAAAATTATCGTCGGCTCCTAAAAACAATCCTCTAAAACTGCAGGATGTAAACAGATCAACATAACTCAACTCTAACTAAACTTTTGAATCTACGTGTATGAACATGGTATAATAGCTATGTCTTCAACATAAAAAACAACCACACAAGGCTCCAACATATCCATACTAAAAATTGAATACAATACACTGTTGTATACTATATGTTTTCATCAATGACAAACATACAGTCAACTATTTGCACACGGGAAAATCTCCAACAATCTCCTCCTTTGACATTGATGGCAACATATGATATGAAAAATACCATCAATCCAAAAGTGTCTTCTCTCTTTTTAAAATCTTCTCAATATCCTCATCAAAATTTCCTCTTAACTATTGCATCTCTTTTTACTGTGTTTTTATTTTCATGACTGTATACTCCCCCAGAGTATATGCTCCCCCTTACTATATGCTCCCCCTTTGACATCAATGACAAAGGATGCCAAATAAAAATAAGCATAGGTACTACTCTAGAATAGAGTAGTCAACCACTCACCAGTCACCAAAGACTGATGTTTTAGAATGAATTCAGAATAAATGAGACGGGGGTGAATCAGTTATCCTCAAGTCCAGATGTGCCCATTAAAACTTTATACCAATTTGAACAATTCAGATCTTCTTGGGAGCAATAATATAAAAGTGTGTAGTTTACTGTAACAATGAAATAAGCTTACATAAACTTAATAGTAAAACACAACATAAACATTCACACATTTTGACACCATGATTTAATGTGGAAACCCAATATGGGAAAAACCACTAGTAACATGCTACCAAAATTTTCACTCTTTCGAAGTGAGCTCTGTTAGGAGCCAAACCTATAAAAGGTTACAAAACACACTGTCAAATGTGACCTGGTTAAAGGATTTAATCACCCTGTCAAGAGTGGCCTTGTTAGAGGACTTAGAACATTCTAATTTGAATGTCACCTTGCTCAAAGGATTTATACAATGATTGTTAGGTCAACCTTGTTATAGGATTTTAACTGAAACAATGGTTAGAAAGTAATCAACAGGTTTGATCTGATTCATACAACTTACTTTGCAATCCATATCCAATTCAACTCTTCTACTAATTCACTGAGTGGCCTCCATTCTCATCTCAAACTCCAGATCTCCTTGGAAATTCATCAAGCAATCTCTATTTTCTTCTCTGCTCAGCCTTATTTTCTTAGATCTTGCCAATCAGTCAATTAACCATGCAATCATCTTGCATACTCTGTATTCACAACTATTTTCCATGAATAACCCCTTGAGGTTATCACATACCTCTCCATCTAGGTCGGATAAATATTTTTCTGCTTAATCAAGATCGTAGATCTTAGGTTAGGTCAGATCCAATGGATCTTTCCATAATTATATTACCATTTACTTCTCCAAAGTAGTCTTTAATTAAATATTGAATCCATGCATTAATTGCAGTTACCCATGCATTAAATAATGTGAATCAATCTTTAATTAACTTTACATATCCCAATAAAATCAAATAAGTCGGCGAGAGATCTCAAATCTCATCAATAATCAAAATATTGTTTCTCAGCCAACACTGTGTTCTTCTGCTTGGTCACCTCTATATTCCTCAGCATTTCACTGGCGCTTGGCCATCACTGGCTTTGCTCGGCATCAACTTCGCATTGCTTGACATAAACTTTGCTTTGCTCGACATCAACTTCTTAGTGAACTATCAGTGAAAGATAAATAACATGTCACTTTACCAATGTGACAAATGATCAACTACGCTTGTGTTTACCCATAACTCAACCATTTCCCTTGGTCTTCTTGTTATCATTTTCTTCACATCAATATATGGTACTCAAACAGATAACAATATTCTCACCATTTAAGGTTTGACATCAATGACAAAACAATAATTGTTTCCATTGTATCTTTCCAAACAATCTTTCCAACAATCTCCCTCTTTGGCATTGATGGAAACACTAAACAATAAAATAATAATTTTCAACCATAGTTACCATACAATCCAAAAAGTTTGTCTGTGTTCCTTGATATGAAAAAATATTCATTAATGTCTTTAGCTTCATTCTGATTCTCATCTTGTAAAACTTTTCTCCCTCTGTGTCTGTGATCACACTAATGTCTTTCTATTTTTGTTCATCAATCACTTTTCCTTAGTAAATTTCTCCCTCTTTCAGTAAACTCTCCCTCTTTGACAATAATGCCAAAGATGTTGACATCTTCGTCATGTAGATTCTTCTATTCTAAACTCTGTACCATGTTGTTCCTATCATCTTGCTTATGACTGATTTTCTTTTTCTATTCTTGTCTATCTTTCACAACTTTAAGCAACATCCTAAAGTGTGACTGTCTGTGCATCAAAGTGAAAAGTATTATGAATATAACATTTGATGCAATAGTACCATTCTGAACTAATTATCCTTAGTTAGGGGAATCACCCCTAATTTACCCTGCAGATACTCATGAGCATCCTTGGGTAGTGCCTTTGTAAATATGTCAGCTAATTGTTCCTTAGTGTTCACATACTCCAGTCTCACTTCCTTCTTCTGAACTAGCTCCCTCATGTAATGATACTTGATAGCTATATTCTTTGTCTTAGAGTGCATTACAGCATTCTTAGAAATATTAATGGAACTCATGTTATCACAATATATGACAACTGGTTTTGTGATCTCTTCTTTCATACCTTTCAATAGTATCTTTAACCACGCAATATTAGAGAAATTAACTACTGCTGCCACATACTTAACTTCAGCTGTAGATTGCAAGGTGCAGTTCTTTTTCTTGCTTGTCCATGAAACTAATCTTTTTCCCAAAATAAATTCTCCTCCTATGGTGCTTTTTCTATCATCTACATTTCCAGCCCAATCAGAATCAATATAAACTCTGAGTTCAAATTTCTCATTCCTTTTGTAATATAGACCATATTCATATGTTCCTTTCAAATATCTCAAAATCCTTTTCACTTCCATTATATGAGTTTCCTTGGGATTGGAAAAAAATCTAGCAACAATTCCAACAACTAATGCAATATCAGGTCTACTGTGTACAACATATTGCAGTTTTCCAATCATTGGTCTATACAGTGTTTGATTTACTTCTTTTGTCTCAACATTTTTGGTTAACTTCTACCCAGTATCCATTGGTGTACTCACTGGTTTTGAATCTTCCATTCCAAAAAATTTTAGTATCTCTTTGATATATTTCGATTGAGTAATATAGATGCCATTTTTCATATGATATATTTGTAAACCAACAAAAAAATTTATCTCACCAAACATAGATATCTCAAATTCAGTTTGCATCTCCTTTGCAAATGTTTGGCATAACATATCTTGTCCACAAAAGATAATGTTATCAACAAGAATTTCAGCTAATAAAGTACCTTTACTTTGCTTTCTCTTCAAATACAGAGTGTTGTTTTCATTTGTTCTTGAAAAACTAATCTTCATCAGATAATTGTGCAATCTCTCATACCATGCTCTGGGAGCTTTCTTCAGTCCATAAAGTGATTTGTGTAATTTGCAAACCATATTTCTTTTTCTTGGGTCAACAAATCTATCAACTTGTTCAATGTATGCTTCCTCTTCTAGTATCCTATTTAGAAATGTTGACTTCACATCCATTTGATAGACTTTAAATCCTTTGTAGGCTGTATATGCAAGTAAGGTTCTTACACCTTCCAATCTTACAACTAGAGTGAATGTCTCTCCATAGTCAATTCCTTCCTCTTGTGCATAACCCTTGCATACCAGTCTAGCTTTATTCCTTGTTACCTCTCCATGTTCATTCAGCTTTTTTCTAAATACCCACTTAGTACCAATTACATTTTTATCATTTGGCCTAGGTACAAGTGTCCAAGTATTGTTCTTTTCAATATGTTCAATTTCTTCATTCATGGCTTGAATCCAGTCTTCATTGTCTAAAGCATCCTTTATTGTTTTAGGCTCAAAATCACTTAATAAGCAGGTATCTTCTCTCAATTTGCTTCTTGTCATGACTGCAAAATCCTTTTCTCCTATGATTTGATCAGGTTTATGGTGCCTTCTAACATACTTTTCCAAAGTAGGTTCTTTCTCTACTTCAGATTGATCATTCATGTTTAATTCAGGTTGAAAATATGACTCAGCATCTCCATCAGGTAGCTCGGCAGTCACCTCCTGTTTCCCGACAATTTCATTTTGTGACTTGGTAGGTTCAGACTGTTTCTCAGCAACTTCATCCTCAGTTTCATTAGAATATTCCTCATCAAGATAGGTGAATGATTTGTAACTCTCAGGCTTAGTCATGCTTCCAGCTTCATTTCTTTTTGCATATTCATCAATTCTAACATTTTCACTTTCCACAATTTTGTTAGTGTTAGAATTCAAACACTTGTATGCTTTAATTTTAGAAGAATATCCAAGAAATATGCCTTCCTCACATTTAGCATCAAGTTTCCCATTTATTTTATTCTTCAGTATGAACATCTACTTCCAAAAACATTAAAATAGCTTACACTAGGTGCATATCCATACCATAGCTCATAAGGTGTAGCATTTGTACCTTTCTTGCCTTGTACTCTATTAAGGGTATAGACTTTTGTACTTATAGCCTCTCTCCAATATTTCTATGCAACATTTTTCTCCATCATTAGTGTTCTGGCGCAATCCATGATAGATCGATTTATTCTTTTAGCTATACCATTCTGTGGTGGTGTCCTAGGTGCAGACATCTATCTTTTTATCCCTTTGTCATTGCAAAACTTGTTAAAATCATTAGAAATAAACTTGCCTCCCCTGTCAGATCTTAGACATTTTAGACACTTACCTCTCTCCATTTCAACTTTTTCCAAGTACCACTTAAACAACTGGAATGCATTAGATTTTTTGTTAAGAAACATAACAATCACCATTCTAGAGTAATCATCAACAAATAAGATAAAATATTTGTCTCCCCAGTAACTTTTCTCACCAATAGGTCCACAAAGGTCAGTATGATCCAATTCTAAAATATCCTCAAAAGTATGAGTTTTACTCTTAAAACTAGATTTAGTCATCTTTCCCAATTGACATTACTTGCACATTGCATTTTCAGGTTTCTTTAACGTAGGCAGCCCTCTAACCTTTTTCAACTTTCTTATGCTTACTAAGTTATCAAAGTTTACATGACACAACCTTTTAT
The DNA here is from genome assembly GCA_018584345.1 of Thuja plicata. Lineage (NCBI taxonomy): Eukaryota > Viridiplantae > Streptophyta > Pinopsida > Cupressales > Cupressaceae > Thuja > Thuja plicata. Next base: position 1,240,370 of record MU228403.1, on the reverse strand, counting down.
GCCATAACCAAACATCACTATATTGTGCAAAAAAGCATATCTCAAATGTTAAATCCAGATAAAACAAGTTACCTTTTGTTTTCTCACCACTTCTAACTAATTCTCCACTGACATCATAGATCTTTTCTTTCCTGTGATGGAATTTAACTATGTAACCAAAAGTATTCAGTTGTGAAACACTCAATAAGTTATACTTAAGATCATCAACCCAATATACATCATCACATCTGATTTTGTCAGTCAATTGAATTGATCATTTTCCTTTGACATGACATGGTGTATCATTTCCAAATTTAACATAACCACGTTTACACTGATCTAAGGTTTCAAATTTATCTTTATCACCGGTCATGTGATGTGAACAACCACTATCAATAATCCAACGATCACCCTTAATCATATAAGAAATTAGTGAAGTTTTCTCATCATCATTAGAATCATCTTTCATTGCAACATACACAACTTCTATATCATTTTCATCAGATTTATTAGATTCATTGTCAGAAGCTTCTTCAGCTATATAACAAGATTTCTTACCTTTATCTTTGTAATCCTTATACTTCCTGAAGTCTCGGTCATCCTTTCTATCTTTATACTTGTTGTCTCTTCTCTCATCTTTGTCATTCTTATCAGGACATCTTGCAGCAATATGACCAACTTTGTTACATGAAAAAAAAAAAATACGAAGTTTACCTTTGAATTTTCCTTTTCCTCTTGATAGTCTTATTTCCATAAGTGCCTCAAGTTCTTCTAGATCATCATCAAAAGTGTCGTTGTTACTATAACACCCCAAAATTGGCATCTTGCAACCCTAACCAATTTTGTTGCATTTGTCATTCTTCTGAATCATCAAAGTCCTATTGTACTAGGCAATTCTGAGTTTTGACTGACTCTACTCGACCTGAGTGT
>MU228403.1:1219113-1239411 GCA_018584345.1 Thuja plicata | reverse complement strand
ACCCTATGATTGAATTAATTTAATTATAAATTCCTAGCACTTTAATTAAATTAAATTCACCCCTTTTAGCTAAAACACATGAAAAGGAATTAAATAATATTTAATTATTAAATAAATATCCTCATTTAAATAATTGAATTTAATTATTCAAATAATTGAGAAAAACACATTTATGAGGTCATATTTATTTAATTAATTAAATATTCTCTCAAAATCTTATCTTAAGTTTAGGATTGGAAACTTCTCTTTAACTATGCTTTAAAGAGAAAGAAAACAGTTAAAATCAAATAAAACAATTAAAATCAAAAAATGAAAATAGCCAAAGCAAAGGGAAAACAATTTATTGTTTTCTTTTAAATAAATCTTTCTAATTCAAACTGGCTTTTCTATCTGTTTTATTTCAAAGAGGAAACTTTATATTCTGATCACCTCTAAGTCTATAAAAGAACTCTCATTCCTCATTCAAAACCCCTGGAGAAAATATGCATTGTTAGAATACTATTTGAACAATCGAAACTATCATCAACAAATACACAAACTGTCGAACTTGAACATGTCCAACACAATCTGTAACTCAAACTATCTATCAGACAACAGCATGTTTTTATCTCAGGAAACGCAGTTTGGTCTTACCTATCTGATTCTGTAGACTTTCATTTGTCAAAACTACATAGTTTCACGCGACCTTCTGCCAATATTCTCATCATTACCTGAGAATCTTCGTGCAATACATTGGAAACTATCGCGCGACATTTTTCTATAGTGCTATTATTTTGTCACATTTTTTTTCAACATTCTGGCATCTTTCTTCACGCGAGACTGCCAAGTTTTGCGTGCGTCTGTGAGAATCTTTGCTCGAAAATGCATTTCTTCATGTGAATCTGAAGCCTTTTTTCAAAACAATGAGCTAATTCCCATCTGTCAAGTGTACCTCTATCAAATTTAGTCTCTGATCTGGGTCTTTTTATCTTCCTTCTATCTTCATAGAGTTTGAAACTTGGTTTATTGGGTTGAGAATTACGTGATTCTTGCTTAAACTGGTCTTGTCTCATGTCTTTTGGTCTCTTTCATCTATGTCGTCATGCCTTGTGTCATAATAGTCATCTCTTGGTTGTTCTAGCCTCATCTCCGATGATTTGCACCAAGGATACTTCACCCTTTGGCACTTTCTATGCATTTACTTTGAGACGGTTTCAAGTTTGGTCCTATTTCACATCCCTTATTCAATCTTTGTCTATGACTGTCACAACTCAAAGTGGAAAAACATTTCCTTCAATCAATCAAGATGAATCTGTGCTTTCCACATCATTTTTGACTACATCTAGTGAGGAATCATCTTGATCACCTTCTCTGGTATGTCGACCTTTCACCAAATAGTCATTTCTAGTGGATTTTAGTCAGGTTCAAAATCCTTTGTTCCAAGAGGACCCAAATTCTATAAACATTCAACCTTCTTATATTGAGTCTTTACACATTGGACCCTTGCATTCTAGCAAGATGGAAGATCATGACCAATCAGGTGAGGCTAGCAGAGCTGACCTCCTTAAAGCTTGGGGTAAGTCCCATTCTCAAGACCCCCCCAACAATGTGGAAATAGAAATAACCCAGGAAGAGATTGCAAACGCTCGTGCCAATAAAGATTTCCGCAGGATGATGGACATTCTGCTAGCTGAGGAAAAAGAGAAATATCTTCTCAAACTAGCTAATCAAGGGGCTAAGTTTCCCTCCATCTATGATGTAGAATTACTTGTTGAGAAAGAGGAAGAAACTAAAAACTCCTGCTTGCGAAAACAAATGCAAACTATGCAAGATTAACTCTCTCAACTCTTGAAAGAGAAAGAGAAACCTGTTACACAATTCATGCTGGAAAGCATCTGTCCTTTCCCATTTGACAAAAATCTTTGCATGCCTCCTTTCCCCAAAGGAGTTGAACTTCCTAAATACGATAAATACTTGGGTACATCTGACCCTCAAGACCATTTGAGAGAGTTTGGTGCTCTCTCTATAGAGTTCATACATGACACAACCTATCTCATGCATCTTTTCCCATGTAGTTTGGGAGGGTCAGCTATGGAGTGGTTCTCTAGACTACCAACTGGCATCAAAAATTTTGATGAAATTGCCAATTTATTTCTACAACACTATTCTCATAACATCCAACATCTGGTTCATATCCGAGATCTTTGCAGCTTGAAACAAAATCATGGGGAATCATTCTTGACATTTCTCCAAAGATGGAGGCAACTTTACACATGATACTCTCACAAGATACCTGAATCTGAAAAGTTGGACATCTTTCTCAACAACCTTCTCCCCAACTTTGGGTGTCAAGTATAGCTACAAGGTCCTCTAACCTTTTATGACATGATTAAGCAAGCTGTGAGAATCGAGACATTCATGATCAAGAAAGGAGAATTAACCTTACATAAGGAAAATAAACAAGGGTCTTCCTCCTCAAGCAAAGATAAACTCAAATTTCCCAACAAGAACCAAAATGTTGTGAATGATGGAGTTATAGAATATGTGACTCCCAAGCCTTCCAAGGCTGCCTTTAATCTCACAACCATGATGCAATCAGCCAAAGCCACTGAAAAGGCTATGGTAGATTCCAAACCGAGTACTTCACAATTTTATGGACCTAAACATTGGGCTCCTAGACCCAAGCATGAGTTCACTCCTTTAGGAGGACCTCTTGAGGTGGTTTAAAAGACTCTCTTGGACAATGATTTACTCACTCTACTAGATAATTTATGACTTTATGATCTACAACCAAGACCCTCTTGGTGGAATGAATCTGCTGATTATGATTTTCACCAAAACAAAGGTCATAAAATAGCTACTTATCTTAAATTGTGGCATAAAATCCAAGATCTCATCGATAGCGAAGTTATTGTTGTGGGAGGTCACAACAAGAATTATGATCACCAAGCTTTCAAAGATCCATTTCCTCCTCATGGAAAAGGTGAATCATCTAAAGGAAAAAATACTAATGCTAAGGTTAACTATACATACACCAATAACGACAATGTCATTAATATGGTTGAACCTGTTGATACTGAATATTGTAATGTCATCATTCTGGGAAGGGAAGATACTCCTAAGTCTAAAACACCTTTCATCTTGCAAGGGTCTACACCTCAGTCTTCTGAACAATAATAGTCTCAATTCAGTGCTAATGTTGTTACTCGATCTCGCGCTAAGATCATCCTCAAAGGCCCTGAGACTTCTATTTCTACATCAACACAATCGGCAGACAAAGCTAATGTCAGCTATGCCAATAAGAATCCAAAAGTGGGTTCTTCATATAATGCTTCCAATTATAGAATTCTTGATCAATTATAATGTACTAATGCTCAGATCACTATTGTTGAGCTACTGAAAATATCCCCTGCTCATAGGGAAATCTTGGACAAATCCCTCACTAAGGAAAATGTCCCAAAAGATCTTGATCTCGACCGCTTTCAATCCATGGTAGGTCACTTGACCTCCTCCCATTATTTGTCTTTCATTGAGGAAGATGACCATTCTTTGAGTCACACGCATAATAACCCTTTGCACATTGAAGTCATGATAGGTCCAAAGCGTGTTCATCGTGTTCTCATAGATAATGGCATTGGCCTCAATATTTGCTTTGCTAGCTTCCTTACTAAATTAGGCTACGATGAAGACTGCATTGATGCCTGCAAAAATATTACTATTAAATTATATGATGAAGAAGAACATAAATCTAAGTGGCTAGTTGTGTTAACAATTAGAGTTGGCCCTGTTGATCAAGATGTTATCTGTCAAGTGCTTGACATCCCTTTGGCATACAATATTCTATTAGGCAGGACATGGATCCATGAAGTGCAGGCTGTCCCTTCCACATACCATCAGTGCATTAAGTTCCCATTCCAAGGATCTGAAGTGACTATACCTGCTAACACATACTATGATTGCAACGCCCTCACAAAATCTGCTGACATCTTTGTGCCTACCAACAGAGAATCTATTGAGCTCCTTGAGTCTAAATTAAAAGAAATGGAAAAGAGATTGATACTCAAAGAAACTGAAATGGGAGGATATCAGATTGAACCTATGCTATCTATTACATCTCTTCCTTTGTCTCCACATTCTTTTGGGAGACCTTCTGAGAGCACTAAACCTTCTACAGTTCCTCCTCCAACAAAGTATGGTGGTACTTTTGTATAAGCCACAGTACCATTAGAACAAGAAGTTGAAAACAGAGCTATCAAGGCTTGGATCTATAAAGGAGAAAACACTTCTAAACAAACTACACCTTATGACATAAAACCTGAGCAGTATGGAAAAGGTCTATCCATTATGCAACATTTTGGCTAAAAAGGAAATGGTCCCATAGGTACGAATCATAAAGGATTGATTGCACCACTTGAAGCTATTGGTCGTAGAACACATGACTCTACAAGTATAGGCTTCAAGAAACTCAAATTTCAACTAGGGATAAACATGTTTGTACCTCAAGAAGATAAACAACCAATACCTGAAGAAACATCTAAAACTTAAGAATTTGAAGATAGCTCTGATGAGGATAGTTTTCCTTATCCTATTCATCTAGACCTAGCGGCATTCTTTAATGAGCCAGATGACTTTATACCACATGTCAATATAGTAGAAACTATTATTGATTCTAATGACACCACTTCACTTGCTCCGTTTACCTATGAGGAGTGGAAAGAAATACAAACTATAAATCCAGGTCATCAGGGTGATTTATACATACCACCACACTTTCAAGAATAGTTTGAACATTAATAATAGTCACTTCTCACTACACAAGAGGCAGTTGATGCTACATACACTAATGAGGTACCTAGGTCACAAGGTTCTCATCTGACCATAGCGGAAGTTCTAGGTAGAACTCATCCCAACTGGGGATAAAGGGTTGATTTCACTCATGTTCTTGACATGATGCCTAATGATGAAATGGACTCTCATGAATATGAGTTTGATAGCTTGTCCTATGCCACCTCTGACAGAGATATAAATATAGTTCACACATATGAAAACCTTCTTGAAGTAGGTGAAGGGTCTAGTGTCAGGTTAAACAAGTCCAACTTTCTAGATGTTAACATGTCGTCTACTACGATCGCTAGGAATCAAAGGAATTTGACTATACCTCTGGATGAGATCACTTTAGGTCTCGACTTGCTTTTCCATGCTTTTGATGATTATACCATGAACACACTTGAACCCGTCACTTCTCTTTCACTTTGCCATCCCAAGCTTATAGACTGGAACTCTACCTCCCCATCTAATGAAGTCCTTATGTTTCAGAGTGATTATGCTCTTTCTTATTACCTACACACTGTCAAACCTATAACGTCCTCCACTAGCAAAGAAAGTGTCAACATGACTGAGGCTAAGATCAAGTATCTTAGTCACAAAATCAAAAGAAGAAAAAATAGGCACTCTGATGGTGAAAACCATGTTGTGGCAGTATCAGAGCCTAAAACAGTCAAAATAAAAGACGTATCCAAGGGTGAAAACCTCTCTGAGGTGCCTGAGGATGAGAAACTAGATGCGCTTCTAAATCATTTCCAGGAAAGATCATCTGTGCTTATTGAACCAACTCAACCAATCAACGTGGGTACAGAGGCTGAACCTCAGATTATTCATTTGGCACAATCACTATCCGAGGCAGAAAGAGAGGAATTCATTACATTCTTCAGGAGTAAAAAGATAAACTTTGCATGGACATATTCAGACATGTTAGGATTAGACCCTAATCTAATCATGCACCATTTTTCCATTGCACCAAGTGTCAAGTCCATCAAGCAGAAGCTTCAAAAAATGCTTCCACATGTAGCTCTACTTGTCAAAGTTGAATTGGAGAAACTTTTTAAGGCAGTGTTTATCAAAGTAATTGACTATGCAGAATGGATTTCTAACATTGTTCCAGTATCAAAACATGATAAATCTATCTAAGTCTGCACAAACTTCAGAGACTTAAATTTGGCATGTCCTAAGGATGATTTTCTATATCCCAATATTAATATGATTGTAGATATGACAACAGGGTATGAAATGTACTCACTAATGGATGGTTTCTCTGGCTACAACTAGATAAAAATCACACTAGAGGACCAAAACAAAACTGCTTTCACATGTGCCTGGGTCACTTTCTTTTGGAATGTCATGCCCTTTGGATACAAAATGCAGGTGCTACATATCAAAGAGCTGTTACCACCATATTTCATGACATGATGCACAAAAAAATGGAGGATTATGTTGATGACACTTTAGCTAAGAGCATGCACCAAAAGAAGCATCTTGTAGATCTAGGTCCTATACTAGATCGTATGGAATAGTTCAGTCTGAGGCTCAATCCTAATAAATGTGCATTTGGAATCACATCTGTAAAATTGCTTGGTTATATCATCTCTGCCAAAGGCATCAAAGTGGATCCTGCGAAAGTAAAAGCTATCATGGAAATGCCGCCACCAAATAATATCAGACAAATGAGAGGACTTCAAGGTTGACTACAGTCTATATGACGCTTTATCTCACAAGTGGTAGACAAGTCAAAACCATTCACCAAGACTCTACATAAAGGTGTGACCTACCAATGGAAAAAGGAATGTGATGAAGGGTTCACACAAATCAAATAGTATCTTGTGAATCCACCAATCTTTATGCCTCTTATTCATGGGAAGCCACTTATACTTTATATCTCTACTACAGATGCATCATTGGGTATCCTATTGGCTCAAGAAGATCAGCACAACAAAGAAAGGGCTATCTATTACATTAGTAGAACTCTGGTCTCATATGAAACAAAATATTCTGCTATAGAGAAGGCTTGCCTTGCAATGGTATTTTCTTCACAAAAACTGCGGCACTATATGCTAGCTCATACTACACGTCTAATTGCTAAAATTGATCCTCTGAAGTATTTTCTTACTAAAGCTACCCTCACAAGTAGACTAGCTAAATGTGTCATGCTCCTCAGTGAATTTGATATTGAATATGTAGAAAGAAAAGCCATTAAGGGACAAGCAATTGCAGATCAATTGGCAGAAGCACCTCTAGTAGATCATCAGCCATTGCACATTGAATTCCCAGATGAGTCCATATTACTTCTCACACATTGATCATGGACTATGTTTTTTGATGGTTCATTTACCCAACAAGGGTCTGGTGCTGGGATTCTATTCATTACACTTCAAAGGTACTCTTTACCAAAAGTGTATAAGAAGTTGTTTCCTTGTACAAACAATATTGCTAAGTATGAAGCCTTAATAAATGGTATGAAGATCGCCCTTCAGTGGCAAGTAGACAGACTCAATGTCCTTGGAGATTCATAGTTAGTCATCAATCAAGTAAATGATATCTATCAAACAAAAGATGATAAGTTGGTGCCTTATAAACGGTTGGTTGATGATCTCAAAAATTATTTTACTCTCATCACATTTCAACAAGTTCCAAGGGTAGATAATAAAGTAGTAGATGCCATTTCTACTCTTTCTTCCATGCTACAGATGCCAGAAAATGATTTTCAAAATGAATTCCTAGTGGAGACGTTATGCTACCCAGCCTATGATTCCCCCGATTCCCAAATGATATTTTCTATCATTGGACAAGACTCATCTTGCTACCATGATATCTTTTCCTACCTTTGTGACTAGATTGTTCTAGACACTTACACCTGCAATGAGAAACATCACCTAATCCACAATTCTTCACGATTTGTCATCATAGCTAATGACTTGTATAGGCGTGGTCTAGACGGTACCCTCCTTAGGTGTTTAGAACCCAATGAGTCCAAACGTGCATTAGTAGAGGTGCATGAAGGAATTTGTGGGTCTCACTCTAATAGCCTGACATTGGCTTGTAAACTTATTAGAGCTGGTTATTATTGGCCAGATATGGAAAAAGAAGCTACACAGTTTGCTAAGTCTTGCAAACAATGTCAACTACATGGTAATCTGATTCATTCTCTGGCCAAGGAGATTATTCCCTTCATTACTTTCTGGCCATTTCAACAATGGGCCTTTGACTTGGTGGGTCAGATTTACCCCTCATCCTCAAATGGACATAAGTTCATAATCACAGCTACAGACTATTTTACCAAGTGGGTGGAGGCAGTCCCCCTCACTGTTGGCAATGGAAAATTAGTAGCTATGTTCATTCTCAACTACATCATCTGCAGGCATGGTGTACCCTCAGCAATAATCATTGATAATGGGGGCAATTCAAAAACACAGATTTGACAGAGCTATGCTCTAAGTTTAAAATTACTCAGCATTGGTATTCCGTCTATTATCCTTGAGGTAATGGACAGGCAGAAGCATCCAACAAGACAATCCTTAAAATCCTACATTGCGTAGTGCACAAATCCGGATGAGATTGGCATCTCCAGATCAATCCAGCTCTTTGGCCATACAAGACAAGCATAAGAACACCAACAGGGGCTACTCCCTATGCTTTGGTTTATAGAGTAGATGTTTTTTTACCAATTGAGGTTGAGATTTCTTCTCTGTGATTTTCCCTGAAAGGCTTCATTGCTGATGAAGATAACAGAATATCTCGGCTACAAGAACTAGAACTACTTTATGAACATCAGCAAGTGACATTCAATCACCTTAGAGCATACCAAAAAATGATGTCCAAGAGCTACAAAAAGAAGGTTAGACCGAGGGATTTCCAAGTGGGTGACCTCTTTCTAAGGGAGAACACTAAGAATCAACAACATCATATCCAAAAAGGGAAATTTGAACCAAATTGGCTAGGTCTGTATGTTGTCACTGTAGTGTTTGGGTCTGCTACCTATCAAATTTGTACTACTGAAGGATAATAACTCAAGGAGCCCATCAACGATCTTCATCTGAAATGGTTCTACATCTAATACATCTTCAGTGTGCTCATGTATATAGTAAAGTCCTGAAAAAATTCTAAAAATCTGAAAAAGTCTTGAAAAATGATTATCTTAGTGAAAACCTAGTGATATGCGCTTTGATGTATCTCAAAAAAAATTATATATTCCAAAAATTAAAAAAAATTAAAAATTTGAAAAATACAAAAAAAAAGAGAAAAAGAGAAAAGTGTCATTGGTGAAAACTTGGCAAACAGGTGTCATGGTAGAAAAAAAAAAAATTTCTACCAAGAAGGTGAAAACCTGGTAAACAGCACCTCTTGTTCCACATTGCTATATCTATTGCAACACCACTTGGCTTTACGCATTTGCTTTCCTGCCTTGTGGCTTTCCTTCTTTCTTTCTTGCATTTTATTTCCGCATGCTTTCAGTTACCCGCCAAGACACCAACTTACATGGATTGAAACTATTCATACTCTTAGGACAACCCTCCTGGTCTAGGGGGCACTATCTTATCACCTTTTGAGGATCTACTTCATGACAGTCACCATTGGTTCTCACTGCGTCTGCCTACTATTTCTTAGCTTATATTGAGTTCTCTTTCCTTGAGAATCTCCCTAACATCATTCACCAGTGGTTCTCACTGCGTCTACCTACTGATGTCTAGCTAGTCCTACGATCTCTTCACTTAAGCATCTCTCTCGCATCAGTCACCAGTGGTTCTCACTATGTCTGTCTACTATTGCCTTACTATTGATATTTCTCACATCCATAATAGTTGGATTTATACCCAAACACTCTATCTATCAACACTCGGTCTTGATGATTCTTTGCTTTACCTTGTACATAGCTTTCGGTCACTTTCGTGACACTTTGGTTCCTTTACGAACCCTACTGACTTGACATTGATTCAATGCCATACACCTGGGGGAAACCAAATCTCGTTTGTCCTCACAACATACATCAAGTCAATCACTGTTACTTGGGGGCATGGGTCCCCCATTTGATAACATCTTTGGTTTACACATGAGTCAGTAATCTTGTCACTTCTCAAGGACAACTCGCTACTGACACAAACTGGTGTTTCTCAACACCACCATAAATTGTGTTTTTTAACACTATCTTTAGACACATCTATGTTTTTCAACACACATTGGATATTTCAAGTGTAAACATCTATTGATAACAATCAAACACAATGCACTCACAAGCACAATGGTGTTTTTCAACACCCCAATACATATTTGAAAACTTTGAAATAGGCTAAGATATGATTGAATCTTTCTTTGTATGTTGTCTATTCTCATGGATTTCAATGATATTTTCTTTTTCTACTACTTGTTGGTGTAGTCCCGATGATCTGGCAATGTCAAATAAATAGGGTGTATGTGATAAGAGCTCCCACACTAAGGTGGAACAACCTCACATCCCTCGATCTTGTTTATTTCTATGTCATGGTGAGGTCGATACTATCTCCTTGACTGTTATTGCTTTGTTTGTTTACGCATGATCATACGCATGGTTATCCTAGCTTTGAATGCTTCAATAATGGTGTACTCTTGCAACATTAACTGGAAACAATGTGCAGGTCATCTTGGCTTTTGTGCCCTGGTGCTTACATTCATTTCCTACATTTTATCTGATGAAAGTCATATTCATATCCTTATGGTTGCATTGTGGCGCCAGTAAGGGTTGTATCGACTTCAATTTTCCAAAAAAAATGCTCAATGATGATGATTATACGATGGGTCTCACAACCATGTCCTAGGGATTACATCTAGCATAGGATTGCATTTTCATTCTAGACTTGCATTGTGGCAGAAATTCGATGTTCACTTCATTGCATTCTCCTGGATTTATACATTGGGGAGTTCTTCTTTAGAGTCCTAGTTTCATCATGACTGCACAATTGTTTGATCCTCGCTCTCTATCTTCAGTTATATGCTCAATCCATTTTTAGGATTGAAATTGAAATCTAACACTCATATATAGCTCAAAATCACATTTTAAAATTTTCTGGGACCGACGCAATCGGACGCTTGTGCAATCACCTTTCTGACATCACTTTCTTGTTAGAATCTTATCCTATCATCATTTTCTCAAATCCTTGACTATTTTCATCAAAAGTTAACTGTGGTCAACCCTAGTCAAACTTGGTCAACCAGACATCGACATTGCTTGACATTTATTCTACACCTTCCAAATTCTTCCGCAATATGTTCTAAATTCTTCTTGATCTCTGATTCAACATCTATCTATGATTTATCACTTGCAATCATCATTATGACGTGTCATCTTTCCATTTCTCTCCTGAGGGGGCAGGATGATTACATCATTGAATCTATTCCAATCAATCTGATCTGAATTCACAAGTCCTCATTGCTAGGGGCATCTCATCACTTGGGGCATGTTCAATTTTTCATACCTCACAGTCAAAACTAGATACTCCACAATCAATAGGGGCATCTTTGTTCCTTACATCTTGTCATATATTAGGTATCAGGGCATTCTAACATGGATTCCTAAGGATCAAGCTTCATTCTGGAGATGATTCTCAAAATATCAATCTAAGCAGTGTCTAGGCAATCTAACCTAGATATTGGGGGACTAAGCTTCATTCTGGAGATAGTTCCAAAATCTCTTTTAACTATCTTTTTTATGGACAAGTATCGGGGCATTCTAACCCTAACTCCTGAAGGTTGAGCCTCGTTCTGGGGACAGTCTTTGAAAGATGTCGATCTATTAGGTATCAGGGCATTCTAACCCAGATCTATGAGGATCAAGCTTCATTCTAGAGATTATTCTTGAAATCTTAATCTATTTGATATTAAGGCATTCTAACCCAGATCCTTGAGGCTCAAGCTTTGTTCTGAAGATGACCCTCAAAAACTCTATTTGACCAGCATCTCGGCAACCTAACCTAGACTTCGGAGAGTCAAGCTCTGTCCTAGAGATGGCTCTGATATCTTCATCAATCAATCTTTGCATCATCAATTTTCAAAATCTATTCTTCTGTGCTTCAAACATTAGACTATTCTTTAAATCAATGCACTGCTCGCACATCAATTCAAAGAGGAGCAAAATGTAACAACCCAAAATTGGCATCTTGCAACCCTAACCAATTTTGTTGCATTTTTCATTATTTTGAATCATCAAAGTCCTATTGTACTAGGCAATTCTGAGTTTTGACTGACTCTACTCGACCTGAGTGTCAAATGGAGAAAATCCTAAATCAGCATTAATCATACATTATGTTTAATTCCTAAATATCTATTGGCTAAACAAACCCTATGATTGAATTAATTTAATTATAAAGTCCTAGCACTTTAATTAAATTAAATTCACCCCTTTTAGCTAAAACACATGAAAAGGAATTAAATAATATTTAATTATTAAATAAATATCCTCATTTAAATAATTAAATTTAATTATTCAAATAATTGAGAAAAACACATTTATGAGGTCATATTTATTTAATTAATTAAATATTCTCTCAAAATCTTATCTTCAGTAATGAATGCATTTCATCAAATCAACTACATATTTGATAGATACCATTTGATTCCATCAATACATAAAGACGTTACCAATTTAACATACAAATAATTAGTAGTAATAATTGATGAGCACATTCAAGGCATATGACTAAATTCATTCTTCATTATTTCTTTGATAATATACAAGTTCAAAAACTCTTTTGTACATAGTGAAAAATCTAAAAGTTTCTTTGGAAAATTCTTCACAGTTTCCCCTTTTATAAAAGTCCTCCCTTTTACATTTCAAAAGCCTTGTGTATTTATAGGTTCACCCTAATAACTAACTTGTAACAACTTAGGATAACTACTTAGGATAATCAATTAGGATAACCACCTAAGGTAACTACGTAAAGTAGTCACTTGAGATAGTCACTTAAAATAACCACTTAGGATAACTATTTAAGATAACTACCTAAGTAGTAACTTATAATAACTCTCCAATTAATTACTTCTAGTAACTAGATTTTTTAAAGAAAGTTAGGATTTACCTAACTTTTACAATGCTAAAACTGAAAACTTAACTTCGATTGCAATAGGTTACATAAGTCAGTTTTACAAATAGACAAGTAAAAACTAGTGACTTTCAAGTTATGAGTTGAATAGATATATATGCACCATGTCTTCCCCCAATCAAGGAATTTCCTATTCAAAACAATTTGGCCTTCAAGGATGTGTTTTGGTTGAGTCTATTGGGCATCTTTATCTTTCCATGATTTCATAGTTTCTCTACTATTTTCTAAAGTTTGTATTGTCCATTTCTATAAACGCCATTTTTTATTTGAATTGTTTGGATTTATCTTGATTATGGTCTATTAAAATTTTCCTTCAGCTATAGATTTTTTTGAATATCCATGTTTTCATTCAATTGTAACTTATTTTTTCACATGTTCACCCTTATAACCTTTGTGAATAACAACTCATTTTAGATATTTTTAAAAGAGAATTAATTATAACTCTTATGACCTCCTCTGTACCATTATTTCTAATTAATTATGCCTTTCCAAAGTAAAAGGTGACTTAATCACCATACACCTTGACCACTTAAAACAAACTTTGAAATGTTAACCAACTAGATGTAGAGAAACCCGTGAACTCGACCAATCATGAATATTAGCCATAAGAATGTGGTCTTCACTAAATATAACATAATATTCCCTCAAGTTGACATTTTTCTAAAACTCTTTCAATACTTCTAGTAAACATTATAAAATTTATCTTTTGAATATAACACATTTTATTATATTGGTAGGAAACCGTATTCTTTGAAGAATTCTAGTAAAATGTTTTACAAATGACCTGTCAAAATTGTTGTACCCTCCATAATACATTAAATCTCATGAGGCAACACTTCTTCAAGGCATTTTTTAGATGACCCATGTCGAGACTAAATTGTTTGTGTATTCACACACATTTCAATCTAAGCATTTTCAAGTCTAATATCTATGAAAATTTTCCCTTCATCAATATTCTTTGATATATGTTCATGTCTCATCTCAAAGCTCTCATTTTATCTTGGTAGGGTGTTGACAAATATTGAAGACATTGGAACTGGTAATGCCATTAGATTTTCCTAAAAGTTTATAAATCCTTTTCAACAGAGCCATTATTTGCAAATCATGAAACTTGTTGCATTACATGGGATGATGTCCCTTTGAGACTGCATTCTGAAATATTTTGGGTTCCATGTGTTAACTTCTCATAACCCAACTATAGATTAATTACACAATAAATTCATAGAACAGAAACTCTATCTGATTTATAAAAATCAATACTCTTGATTAATTAATAGAAAATAACAGCTGAAGAAAAAAAACAATAACATAAGCCAATCACAAAAACACAATAACATAGATATACCCAGGAAACCCCAGTGTGAGTAAAAACTACAAATATTGGATCTTCTATTCAGTCTAACAACAAACTTTCTCTTCAAGAATACAATACAAGTTTTCTACAACAATCTTACATATATAGAGCCCAGCTTCTTTACTTAGCTTGAAAGAAAATAATCTTTCCTTTCTTCCTTTGGCTTTAAATCATACATAAAATCACTCTTGATTTTAATCAACCTCACAAACTTAGAAATATTTTTTTAAAGAATAAAAAAACTAAAGTTGTTGCTAAATATCTAACTCGAGTCACTTTAAAGAAACTTTACTCCACCTTCTGAGCTTAAAAAAAATCAACACTCCCTCTTACCCAGGAATTTGTTTCACACAACGCCTAACTTATCCCTAAAGATTACAAACTTATTCTTCACCAAAGCCTTTGTTAGGATATATATTATCTTTTTTTCCATAGGAATGTATCATAGTTTCATTGTCCCCTTCTCCACATAATCTCTGATGAAGAAAACCTACAAGCGCACCTTTTACTCAACTTTAAGAGAAATAACTCATTCAACAAATTTACAAGATTTATACAATAATTATTTCAGCCTCACAATCTCCTCCCTCTTTCCAAACACTCACTCTCAACTTGTGTAAATAACTTGTGTTGTCTTCAGAAGAATCTAAAAAACTCACAGTAGAAAGTATAGTAATTTCCATCTACAATAATAATTGCCTCTACTTCCTTTTCTTCCCAAGTTTCTCTTGGAAAAATCTTCCTCACAATGTACTCTTGGAAAATCTCTTTCCTCTCAATATATCCAAGAAATGTCTTCCTCTCAATATATCCTGGAAATATCTTCCCCTCGATGTCTCTATGAAATCTCTTGCTCTCGATGTGTCTTGGAAATCTCTTCCTCTCGATGCTCCCTCAAGTCTGTCCTTATATCAAACACTAGTTTCCATAAACACAAAGGAAACTAGAGACATTTTTTTTAGTTTTTGAAATCTATGTCACAAATCTCGGCTCTATATTCAAAGTTTAGAGCTCTAATACCATGTTAATTTCTCATAACCCAGCTACAGATTAATTACACAATAAATTTACAGAATATAAACTCTATCTGATTTATAATAATCAATACTCTGGATTAATTAAAATAAAATAATATCCGAATAAAAAACAATAACATAAGACAATCACAAAAACACAATAACACAGATATACCCAAGTAACTCCAGTGTGGGGAAAAACCTACAAATGTTGGATCTTCTATTCAGCCTAACATAAAACATTTCTCTTCAAGAACCCAATACAATTTTTCTACAAAAATCTTACATATATAAATCCCATCTTCTTTACTTAGCATGCAAGATAAGAATATTTCCTAGCTTTCTTTAGCTTTAAATAATACATAAAATCACTCTTGATTTTACTCAACGTCACAAACTTAGAAATGTTTTTTTAAAGAATAAAAAAATGAAATTTGTTGCTATATATCCAACTTGAGTTTCTTTAAATAAAATCCACTCCACCTTCTGACCTAAACAAAAAAATCAACACCGTGTTTATGATTCCAAATCTTGCATGCATGAATACCAATATGTTTGCAAGAATCTATCATTCATTGTGTCAAATGCTCATATGTTTCATCTTCTTTGTGCTTCCACATTTTGAATACATGTTCATGCAGGAAAAAATACTCACCTTGTGTTCATGTATGATCTATAGGCACCAAGAAAACATGCCCACATAGCCATAACATGCGAAAAAAACATTTAATCATAAGATTTGGGGTGTCTTCTAGATATTTTCCATGGACATGAATGTCAGCCACAATGTACGATTCTCTCCTACTAAGTGAGCACAAATGGGGCTTATAATGTTATAATATGCTCGAGGCTACTTCATTAACTCAAATATTTTGAGAACCTCCTTGAAAAATCCATTTTATGCACATTGTGTAATCATTTGGTTTTATTTGTTGAGATTACAAAACTTTTTAGCTTTCTGTAAAACTATTTAGCTAACCTATCTCTATTTTGGATTTCACATACATGTTTACTATAGCATTCCTCGTTGTAGCCGCAACTCTAGTAAGTTATAAGATCCCAAAATTTGTGTCAAATTATATTTTTGCTGGTTGAAAGGGATGATATTGGAAAAGGTTATTGAGTTCAGCATTGTGCCTGCAAACTTGCATTTGTTCAATGATTTATAAATACACTTCAACAAATAAATTTTTGCAAACTTTGTAGTCATTGATTCCCATGAGATGATATCTCTTTGGAGTTATCTATCAAAATTTTCTATTGGAAATAATGGGAAGTGTGTACTAAGAGGGGAGTAGTGAATCAGTACCTCTAAAAATTTTATCTCTTTTATCCTTTAACCTTTATGTAATCAATTGTATTACCAACCATATTCCCTATACTATATTTCTGTAAGTTATATCAATTCATAAACTTAGTAAGTTTTAATGTAGACATTCATAGAAACATTCATGAAAGTAATTGACACATAACACAAGATATGGTAATGTAGAAAACCCCTATTAGAAGGTAAAAATTGTGGTGGGGATGGCACCCACAAAAACTTCACTATCTGTAGATTGGAAGGGGTTGGTTAAGGCTTACAATTTTGATCACTTCTAATGATCTACCCTGCTAGGAGTATTATGTGGGGACTAGTTAAGGTCTAATCTATTAAGAGCTTTAGAAACACTATTTAGTGTGCACTCGGTTAAGAGATTTACAATAGGATTGTTAAATCCACCTTTCTTTAAAGGATTTCTTCTATTTGCTACACTTGTTATAATGCATAAAAAATTACTTATTGACCCAAGTGTCTGCAATCTAGTATTGCTAAGTACAGATCCATTAAGGTCTACATGTACAAATGTATCACCTAATGTGATTGATTAATACCTTTGTTGCTCGGTAGCCTTGGTTCTTGGTTCTTGATAACTAAATTCATCTTTTGTTGTTCTGATTCTTGAAACTCTTAGTCTGATCCATTGATGTTCTCGTTGGCTAAATTCATCATCTCATCCATCATTAATGAATGATTACAACATCTATCTTTAACATAGATTTGACCTTTTTAGTTTCATGTATTACAAAACTAACTCTATGATCACAGGTTTACAACTTGACCTTGATCTCCTAGTTTGCATGTTTTTAATCAGTTAGACTGATTAAAACAATTACAATAATGTTTCTTGTTCCTCAAGAAATGGATTTAAAACAAATCAAAATTCTAAAAATAGAATGTAGTTGTTTTATCTGATGTGGAATTCGGATCCACTTTTCTCGGGATATAACTAACTTTCGGTGTCTGATGCTCGGTTTTCTCTGAAATTAGTTAGACTATCTTTTGCTATTCCTTTGTTGAATTGTCCGCCAGGTTCCCTTGCTCTTTTGGGTTCCTCTATTTCTTCTCTTTTGGTTTGAACTGTATTCTTCTCATTGGGTTCTACTGTCAGTTTTCTCTTGTTGGGTTCCACTTAACCATTTTCGGTTTTCACTTTGCAAGTTTGTCTTTGGTTTATATTGTATATTGTTATGTCTATTTGTTCTTATCCTGTCTCTCAGTGTGGACTTTAGCAATGGTTTCCCTTTGCATACTAATGGAAAAATAATGTCATCAATCTTCCCCTTTGACATTAGTATCAAAAAGTAATATGTGCAAAATACTAAAGTGTTTAGTATGTACACCATGTAATTTCCTTAGTCATTTCATGACTCCCCCTATGCATATTCTGGTATAGTATATATGAGTATATTTATACTTGTCTTTATACTATCCTTTTATAGTATGATACATATAATTTTCCCCATGTTGTATATCCTGTACATATCATATTCAATCTCTTTGTACTGTTACATTTCCTCTTTCCTATTTTATGTTCTTTTTGTCACATATTAGTTTCCCCCTTTTTTGATAATAAAGGAAAATGTGTATACCTAAAGCTTATCAAAAATATGAGAGTGAGATGTCTGCATATCCTCCATCATCTTCTCCCATTTCTCTTTTAAGTTCTCAAGAGCCATATGCTCGAGTGTAATCTTGGCATGCATGTCATAGATGTTGTCTACTATAGACATCTCAGGGGTGGCAATGAGCTATCTTGCTGAATTGGTGTGTTGTTGTAGACATGTGAGGTTCAGTAAGAGTTGAGCCTATAGTTCAGTAACCTCTTCTCTAAATTGAGATTCTTCTTCCCACGGTTCTTGCCTTAACCTTTTAATCTCTATTATTTTCTCATAATGCAATTTGATTACATTGTCATCTATGGTTAATCATTTAGCACTTGTAGTTAGATCTAAATCTAACTTTGCTATCTTTTCACTATTTTCTTTAGTGAATTTATCCAATGTGCACAATTTTTGTACCAAGGAAATAGGTTCAACTATTATTGGATCTAATTCATTTTCTAACTCTGAAAACTTTACCTTATTCTCGGCCATTTCTTGGCTGATATTTTCAATCAATTTATATTGAAATTTCTTTTTTTCTCACTCCTCAATAGCCTTTTCTACATCAACATTCTATGTTGTGATGGAATTTGTGAGGATGGCTAGTTGATCTAAGATTCATGCATTGTGATCAATATCAACGTCAGGAACTATCTGGTTCAAGATATCCCTTGTAGTCTCTAGTACTATGGAGTCTCAGTGCTCCTTCTTGAGATTTTCTTGCAGTGCTTTTCTCTAGTATACTTCTCCATATTGATGGAGTGATTCAAATTCTAATGTAGTTGGGTCACATTTGGGTATTTCAATTATTTCATCTAGTGTTACTTCCAAAAAAAATTTCTTGGTCTTCTTCTTTTTCTTCTATGATGCACCTGTATGCAGAACCATAGCTAGCTTTTCCACTTGGTGTGATGTGCTAGATGAGGGATTCTTTGGTGTTGTACCTTTGTCTTTCTGCTCAGTCTTTGTTTGTCAATTGTCTAAGGACATCTCCTTATCTACCTTTGGTGTATCTGCAGCTCACCTTTGGTGTCCTTAGGGTGGTATCAACTATCTTATCTTGCTCATCTTTCTTTTGTTGCACTTCATCTGTATCTTTAATTTGTGCATCTTTTTCAGTGTTATCTCCATGCATTTTTTCTTTACCGATAACTACCTATTCATTGGTTGTATCTTTGTTTCCTTCATCCCCTGCATCCTTGGGAATGCTTGCATCAGGTTCCAGTGTCTTCTTCTTCTGTGAGATTATATTGATTTCTTGAATAAAGAATGGCATCTGGCCTAGTATGTGTACCTGTGCGGCATCAACAAATGTATCTTGAGCCTTAGGCTGATTAGATGTAATAGTAATATCTTCATTTTCCTTGACCTCATTAGCAGGATCATCATTGATGTCAATAATAGTGTTATCCACAGTGTTGTCTGGCCATGTTTCATCAGCAACATTCATGTCCTTGCTTTATTCTGTCTTGAATTCTACTATTTTTACATCATCTATGTCATTTATAAAAATATGCTCTGGGGTAGCCTTAGTATCATCCTTTTGAGGCTCATTGGTGAGAGGTAATTCTCTCTTGGGGCTTGCTTCCTTAGTAGGTCTATTGATTATTTTACTCCAAACTTTTTTACTATCCTTTTCAAGCTCTATAAGCCTACCCTCTAGAACTTTGTAAGCTATCAACTTGGGTGAGAACTCCTTTGCATGTTTCTCCATCATTTCCTAGATTTCTTCATATTTTTATTCAGGAGGCATAAGAGAAACTAGGAATCTTTCCCTTATCTCCTTCTCATTCTTTAATGCAAAAGTCCATCTGGCAGATAATCTATCATGGAGTTCTTTAGGCATTTTGTCATGAAATTGTATGGGTACATAATTGAAGTTTATCATGTTAGAATGAATTTAGAATAACTGAGAGGGGATGGGTGAATCAGTTATCCTCAGGTCTAGATGTAGAAAATAAAACTTTTCTATATTTTAGATGTACTTGGCAGCAGTAGCATATGTCAACAACTTTAATCATGCAGTTTACTGTCTAATGAAATTTCTTGTAGAAACATAATAGTAAAACAAACCATAAGCATTCACACAAGTTGACACAAGTATTTAACATGGAAACCCAAT
>MU228403.1:1171346-1207894 GCA_018584345.1 Thuja plicata | reverse complement strand
CTTAAACCCAAAGGCCTCCAAAACTTGCATCAAGAATTCCCAATCCACCCTATCATAAGCTTTTGACATATCCAACTTCAGAATCAATCCTTCCTTTCTAGCCATCACAAGAGAATGGACATTTTCACGAATATTAATTATAGAGTCAAGGATTTGTCTTCCCGGCATGAAAGCATTCTGTTGCCAAGAGATCAAAGATGGAAGAATATCCAAAATCCTGGATGTAAGAACTTTAGAGATGATCTTATACATCGAATTACACAAGCTGATTGGTCTGAACTGGTCCATCTTATCAGCTCCCTCCTTCTTGGGGACAAGGGCAATAAAGGTCCCATTCAACTCCTATAATAACACATTGTTAGGTGTGACCTGGTTAAAGGATTTAATCACCCTTTCAAGAGTGGCCTTGTTCGAGGACTTAGAACATTCCACCTGAATGTCACCTTGTTAGAGGATTTATACAAATGACTATTAGGTCAACCTTGTTAAAGGATTTAACTGATACAATGGTTAGAAAGTAATGAGAAGCTGTGATCTGATACATACAACTTACTTTGTGAATTTAGATCCAATTACATCTCTGATGTTAACTTACTGGATAGCCTGCATTGTCATTTCAACCTTCTGATCTGCTTGGAAATCTGTCAAGTAATCACACATGCAACTCTTTGCTTATGTATTCAGCCTTCTCTATTAGATCATGCCAAACAGTAAATCAACTATGTAATCCTCTTGCATATACACATGTACTACACATTCAGCAGATCACTTCAGCATACTAAATGAATAACCCCTTGAGGTTATCATATACCTCTCTGTCTAGGTCAGATAAATCTTTTGTTGCTTAAACAAGATCGTAGATCTTAGGTTAGGTCAGATCCAATGAATCATTCCATCTTTGCATTACATTTACTTCTCCAAATTAGTCTCTAATTAAATCTTGAAACCATGCATTAATTACAGTTACCCATACATTAAATGGCATGGATCAATCTTTAATTAACATTGCATATCCCAATAAAATTAACTAAGTCGGCCAGAGATATGAAATCTCATCATTAATCCAATTATTGTAAGTCAACCAACATCACTTTCCACTCGGCAATTTAACTAGTGCTTGGCATTGAACAACTTTTCTCATCACAAACAACTTTTCTCGGCACAAGCAACTTTTCTCGGCACAAGCCAAACTTTGCTCAGCACAGAACAGCCAGAAAAATTGTCTTTGAAATATAAACAACTAATTACTTTGCCAGAGTGCCAACTGATCAAGTACCCTTTTAATTTCCTTAACTCAACCATTCACTTGGTATTCTTGTTAAATCTTCTTCATCAACAGTGTATATGGTACTCAAATAGATAACAATAGTCTCACCAGTTAAGGTTTTACATCAATGGTAAAATAACAATTGCTTGCATTGTCACTTTCCAACAATCTCCCTCTTTGGCATTGATGGCAACACAAAATATTAAAACACTGATTTAACAAGCATAGTTACCATACAATCCAAAAAAAAATTCACCTATGTTCCTTGATATGAAAAAATCTTCATTAATGTCTTTAGCTTCATTCTAATTCTCATCTGTAAAACATTTCTCCCTTTGTGTCTATACTCACACTCTAATCATCTGTGTCTAAAAATCTGTAGACTCCCTCTGAGTAGATAATCACTTCAATGTTTTCAATAGTAAATTTTGCCTCTATGTACTTCTTCCTTTATGTAATCTCTTCTTCTAGGTAATCTTAGGCAATCTCTCCCTCTTTGAAAACAATGCCAAAGACGTTGAAATCATTATCAACTAGATCTTCAGTATCATGTTGATCTTGTCATCTTAATTATGATTGATTGATTTTCTGTCCTTGTCCAACTTCACAACTTTATCCAGCATCCTAAAGTGTGACTAACTGTGCATCAATGTGTCAAGTATTCTGAATGTAATATTTGATGCAACAGTACCATACAAAACTTAATTAGCCTCAGTTAGGGGAATCACCCCCATTTTACCTCATAGATACTCATGAGCATCCTTGGGTAGTGCCTTTGTAAATATGTCTCCTAATTGTTCTTTAGTGTTCACATAATCCAATCTCACTTCTTTATTCTGAACTATCTCCCTCAAGTAATGATACTTCATAGCTATATGCTTTGTCTTTGAGTGCATAACAGGATTTTTAGAGATATTAATGGCACTCGAGTTATCACAATATATGACAACTGGGTCAGTGATTTCTTCCTTCATACCTTTCAGTAGTATCTTCAACCACACAATGTTAGCACAATTGACTGTTGTTGCCACATACTCGGCTTCAGTTATAGATTGTGAGGTTCTGTTTAATTTCTTTCTTTTCCATGAGATCAATCTTTTTCCTAAAAGAAATGCTCCACTAGTAGTGCTTTTCCGGTCATCAACATTTCTAGCCCAATCAAAGTCAGTGTAAAATCTGATTTCAAACATGTCATTCTCCTTGTAATATAGACCATACTCATCAGTTCCTTTCAAATATCTTACAATCCTTTTTAATGCCATCATACAAGTTTCCTTGGGGTTAGCAAAAAACCTTCCAACAATTCCAACAGCTAGGGCAATGTCAGGTCTACTATGTACAACATACAGTAGTTTACCAATCATTGATCTGTAGAGTGTTTGGTTCACTTCTTTTGTGTCATCATCTTTTTTCAGCTTCTGTCCTGTAGCCATGGGTGTACTCACTGGTTTGGACTCTTCCATTCCAAAAGTTTTCAGTATCTCCTCCATATATTTAGATTGAGTGATATAGATACCATTCTTCATTTGATAAATTTTTAAGCCAACAAAGAATTTTATTTCACCAAACATAGACATCTCAAACTCAGTTTGCATCTCTGTTGCAAATTTTTGGCATAACACATCTTGTCCACTAAATATGATGTCATCTACAAAAATTTCAGCTAATAATGTACCTTTTCTTTTCTCTATCTTCAAGTATAGGTTATTGTTGGCATTGGCTCTTGCAAATCCAATCTTGATCAGATAACTATGCAATCTCTCATACCATGCTCCTGGCACTTGCTTCAGTCCATATAATTCTTTGTGCAATCTGCAAACCATATTCCTTTTGTTTGGGTCAACAAAACCATTAGCTTGCTCAAAATACACTTCTTCTTCCAAGATACCATTGAGAAATGTAGATTTCACATCCATCTGATAAACTTTGAATCCTTTATAGGCTGCATATGCAAGTAAGGTTTTGACTCCTTCCAATCTTGCAGGTCAGGTGAATGTTTCACCATAGTCAATTCATTCCTCATGTACATAACCCTTGCATACCAGTCTAGCTTTGTTTCTTGTCACATCTCCATGTTCATTCAGCTTGTTTCTGAATACCCACTTTGTACCAATTACATTTTTATTCTTTGTACTAGGTACAAGTGTCTAGGTCTTGTTCTTCTCAATCTATTCAATTTCCTCATTCATTGCCTATATCCAATCTTCATTTTATAAAGCATCTTTCACTGTTTTGGGATCAAATTCACATAACAGACATGTGACATTTTTCAACTTACTTCATGTCATAACAGAAGAATCCTTTGATCCAATGATTTGATCATAATTGTGATTTCCTCTCACATATTTTGCTAGAGTAGGCTCAATTCTTTCTATAGGTTCAATGTTTGTATTCAGTTCTGGTTGATTCTGTGACTCGACATCTCTATCAGATAGCTCGGCATTCACTTGCTGTTGCTTGGAAACTCCACTCTGTGACTCCGTAGGTGTATGATGTTGCTCAGCAGTAGTCTTAGGTAGTGAATTAAAATATTCCTCATCCAGATATACGAATTATCTATATCTTTTAAGCTCTTGTGTACTTTTAGCTTCATTTATTTTTGCAAACTCATCAATTCTTACATTTGCACTTTCAACAATTTTGTTAGTATTAGAATTCAAACATTTGTATGCTTTTATTTTCATTGAATAACCAAGCAATATGCCTTCTTCACCTTTAGCATCAATTTTTCCATTTCTATTATCCTTCAGTATAAAACATTTGCTTCCAAATACTTTAAAATACTTTACACTAGGTGCATAACCATACCAAAGTTCATAAGGTATAGCATTTGTACCTTTCTTGACTTGAACTCTATTCAGTGTATAGACTATAGTACTTATAGCTTCTTTCCAATATTTTTGTGTAACATTTTTCTCCATCATTAGTGTTCTTGCACAGTCCATGATAGATCTTTTTCTACTTTCAGCAATACCATTTTATGGAGGAGTCCTGGGTGCGGACATCTGTCTCTTTATGCCTCGGTCATTGCAGAACATGTTAAAATCATTAGAAATAAACTCTCCACCTCTCTCATATCTTAAGCATTACAAAAATTTTCCTGTTTCCTTTTAAACTTTAGCTAACTACCATTTAAATAACTGGAATGCATCAGATTTTTCCTTGAGAAACATTACAGTCATCATCCTTGAATAATCATCATCAAATAGAATAAAATATCTAGCACCACAGTAGCTTCTTTCTCCAATGGGACCACAGAGATCAGTATGGACTAATTCCAGAAATTCCTCTGATATATGTGTTTTACTCTTGAAACTAGACTTAGTCATCTTTCCTAGTTGACATTGTTTACGCATAGCATTCTTAGGTTTCTTTAACTTAGGTAGCCCTCTAACCTTTTTCAATTTAATTATGCTTACCAAGTTATCAAAGTTCACATGACACAACCTCTTATGCCATGACCAAACATCATTTTACTATGCAAACAAACATGTTTCTTCAAATAAATCCAGATAAAATAAGTTACCTGTAGTCTAATCACCACTTCCAACAAGTTCTCCAGTAGAATCATCGATCTTTTCTTTTCTTTGATGGAACTCAACTCTGTAACTAGAAATGTTCATCTATGCAACACTTAGCAAATTATATTTAAGATCATCAACCCAATACACATTATCACATCTAATTTTTTCAGTCAGGTTAATCAATCCTTTAGCTTTGATAAGACATGGTGCATCATTAAAAAATATTACATATACTTTGTTGCATTGGTTTAGGGTTTTAGACTAATCCTTGTCACCAGTCATATGATGGGAACAACCACTGTCAATGATCCAATGATCACTTTTACTCATATAAGAGATTATTACAATTTTCTCATCATCATCATAATCTTCTTTTATTACAACATAAACAACTTCTATATCATTGTCATCAGAATTGTCAGTATCATTGTCAGAAGTTTCTTCAGCAATATAACAAGATTTCTTACCTTTGTCTTTGTAATCCTTATATTTCCTAAAGTCTTGGTCATCCTTTTTGTCTTTGTATTCCTTGTATTTTTAGTCCTTTCTTTCATCTTTTTCATTCTTACCAGGACATCTAGCAGCTATATGACCAACTTTATTGCATGAAAAAAAAAAATAGGAAGTTTACCTTTGTATTTTCCTTTTCCTCTGGATAGCCTTTTTTCCATAAGTGCTTCAAGTTCTTCAAGATCATCATCAGTAGTGTCACTATCACTATTCACATGTTTCTTTCCTTTCTTAGATTTATTGAGAACCAACTGTGATCTAAAAGAAGAATCAATCCCTTGTGGATTATAGTTATCATAATTTGACATTTCAAATGCAATGAGTCTGCCTATCAGATTTTCCAAATTTAGATTATTGTTAGGATTACATCTCAGTTCTTGAATTGCAAAAACTCTAATAGCATATACAGGAAGTAAATTTCTTAGTACCTTGCTCATAATAGTGTTCTCATCAATTGTTCCATTAGCTCCTCTAATGTCATTTACAACTTCTTTTACTCTACCACAATACTGATTAATATTTTCTCCTTCTTGCATTTTAATTTCATCAAACTTACCTCTTAGACTTTCTAATTTATCTCTCAGCACATTTTTTTCTCCACCATAGACAGTTGCAATTTTTCCCCAAATCTCCTTTGCATTTGTACAGCTCTTTATATCATCAAACTCTGAATAGCTCAATCAGGAGGCGATCACCAACATTGCTTGATTGTGCTCTTGCTTTTCTTTTAGTTGAGCAGCTGTGAGAGGACTAGAAGGTGATACATAGTCATTTTCAATAATTTATTTAGCATCATCTCCAATACCAGCCAGATGTAGTTTCATCAAGCTCTGCCATGCAGGGAAGTTATCTTTGTTCAGCTTGGGAACCTCCTTCTTATACATCTTGATCTTCTCGCTCCAAGTACCTTCAAACTATTTTTCAGGAGACCAAAGCTCTGATACCAATTGTTAGAATGAATTTAGAATAACTGAGAAGGGAGTGGTGAATTAGTTATCCTCAGGTCTAGGTGTAGCAAATAAAATTTTTTTGTATTTTAGATCTACTCGACAGCAGTAGCATATGTCAACAACTTTAATCATGTAGTTTACTGTCTAATGAAATTGCTTGTAGAAACATAACAGTAAAACAAACCATAAGCATTCACACAAGTTGACACAAGTATTTAACGTAGAAACCCAATATGGGAAAAACCACCAGTAACATGCTACCAAGTTTTCACTCTTCTAAAGTGAGCTCTGTGAGGAGCCAACCCTGTTAATGGTTACAATAACACACTGTTAGGTGTGATCTAGTTAAATGATTTAATCACCCTATCAAGAGTGGCCTTGTTAGAGGACTTAGAACATTCCACCTAAATGTCACCTTGTTAGAGGATTTATACAAATGACTGTTAGGTCAACCTTGTTAAAGGTTTTAATTGATACAATGGTTAGAAAGTATTCAGAAGTTGTGATCTGATACATAAAACTTACTTTTCAAATTCAGATCTAATTACAGCTTTGATGTTAACTTACTGGATAGCCTGCATTGTCATTTCAACCTTCTGATCTGCTTGGAAATCCGTCAAGCAATCACACATGCAATTCTTTGCTTATGTATTCAGCCTTCTCTGCTAGATCATGCCAAACAGTAAATCAACTATGCAATCCTCTTGCATACAAACATGTACTACACATTCAATAGCACACTTCAACGTACTAAATGAATAACCCCTTGAGGCTATCATATACCTCTCTATCTAGGTCAAATAAATCTTTTTCCGCTTAAACAAGATTGTAGAGCTTAGGTTAGGTTAGATCCAATGGATCATTTCATCTTTGCATTACATTTACTTCTCCAAAGTAGTCTCTAATTAAATCTTGAAACCATGCATTAATTACGGTTACCCATACATTAAATGGCATGGATCAATCTTTAATTAACATTACATATCCTAATAAAATTAACTAAGTCGGTCGGAGATCTGAAATCTCATCATTAATCCAATTATTGTAAGTGGGCCAACATCACTATTTCCACTTGGTAATTTCACTGGTGCTTGGCATTAAACAACTTTTCTTGTCACAAAAAACTTTTCTCGGCACAAGCAACTTTGCTCGGCACAAGCCAAACTTTGCTCGACACAGAACAGCTAGAAAAACTATCTTTGAAAGATAAACAACTAATTACTTTGCCAGAGTGCCAACTGATCAACTACCCTTTTAATTGCCTTAACTCAACCATTCACTTGGTCTTCTTGTTAAATCTTCTTCATCAACAGTAGATATTGTACTCAAACAGATAACAATAGTCTCACCAGTTAAGGTTTGATATCAATGACAAAATAACAATTGCTTGCATTATCACTTTCCAACATATCATTTCTTTTATCAGTGCTTCCTCAACCTTGTTCTGATGTTTGGGCTCTAATGTTAGCCACCTTCTTACCTTGGTTTCGGCTAAGCCACCTCTTTTTTGAAATTGACTCGCATATCTCATCAATAGTTTTTGGAATCTTTGTCTTTTCTATTTGGACATATTCATCATGCTCTATGTCCTCTATGTCTTCCTTATTTAGGATTAGTTTCCTTCTTCTCTTAGGTGTTGTGGTGTTTTTGGTTGGAGGTTTTCTTGTGTAGGTCCTTACTTGACCTTTCTTAACAGATGAAGGACTTGTATCCTTTGTTGTCTGACTCTTGGTCCTGGTTGCAGCAGTATTCCTTGGATTCTTTGTTGGTGGTTGAGGTGGTGAATCTAACTCTGTGGACTTTGAGTCACTCTCCTTCTCAGCTTCACTGACAAGTGACTGACCCTCAGTTTCTTCTATTTTTTTAGTTTCCTCTTCTATTACTGACAACCTTTTCTTCAAGTTCTTAACCATCTTGTCTTTCTTCCTATCAATCTTGTTCACAACTAAGCTAGTTTTAATCCTTTTTTGGCTTCTTCATAAGTTCCAAACTTGGGTTGTGATTTAGCTAGTGGCTCATTTATCAATGCCTCAATTGCATTTGATGCTTGATCTATGTTCACCTCATAGTCAAGTGGAGCTAGTCATGTTGTCCTTGGTATAGTTGGCTTGATGTATGTGTAATCAGTGTCTACCATAAAACATATGTCAATCTTGAACTTTTCTATTAACTGTTCTAGTATCCTTACTCTCTTCTACATTCTATCTTTGAATCCAGAAAAATATTCATCCATGAAGGACTCAAAATTGTCTCCTAGTGATTTTATGAATTCACTAATCTGCATGGTCACATGTCTAGTAGTGTCCCATTTCATATTTCCTATAGATGGGAAAGATTCTTGGAAATAAAAGAATATGCACATGATAAGTGATCCAAACTTACATGAGTTGGACTTTGCAGTCCTTATTGTCTTTATGTTCTCATCCAGTTTCCTTATCATAAGTTCTGAAAGATCCAACTATAGTCCCTTCTTGACAATCTTGTATGTTGTATCCACTACTGCAGATGCAATGATGTTCAACCTGCTATCCTGAAATAACTTGTATCCTAAGATACATCTCCAAATTTTAGTTCATCATCATTGATGGTGGATACCTTTAGTCCTCTTCCATCCCATGCTACTCATGTATTCTTCTCAATTTTAGCCTTAGGCATGTGCTTTAGTGCCTTTACCTTATTGGTTATGGGATAACCGGTAACAACGTGTATGATATCCCTGGTTATCGATTTTGGCTCATCCATCCATAATCTTCAGTCATGAATCCTGCTTAGTACTAACCGAATCCATTCAGTCTTGAACTCCTTTAGGAACCATAGGGCATTTGTAAGCCCTTTTACCTCAATATGCTTATGTTCTTCCTTGATATTTCCATTAAAGTTGCAAAGCTTCTTGAAAGCTTTCTCAACTTCCAGATCTCCTACTTCTGCTACTTTGCAGTGTATATATGCTCGCACATCTTCGATGAGAAAAACCCTAGCTGGTATCTTTGAGAATGCACCAGCATTGTCAATTTGTGATGCAACCTCTAGGAATATCTTATACTTAGGTTCCTCACATGTACTATTCTTTATCAGATTAATCTTATTTTTCTTATCACTCTTGATCTCAGAGGTTCTTGATGTGGTTGCCATCATTTTTCAAAAGTTAGGGCTTTCCCGTAAATGATAAATAGAGTTCTTGATTAATGTTGGTACTTATTTTTCACTCTATAGCTATTAGGAATCTGTTTGGAGTGTTGTGAATTGAGTTTGAGTCACTCTGCAATGTTGTCGCTTCTGCATGCTCTAGTTTCGCTCTTCTTCTTCGCTCTGGTCATTGTGTGAAAATGAAACCCTTCCATCATCTATTTATAGAATTTTCCCTAATTCAAGTCATTAATGCTCAACCACTTCTTAGTGTGTGAAGATGGAGTCATCAAGAGATGCACTAACTTCTCTTTCAGTAAAAATGTGATTCTTTGGGGTAGCTTTCAACTTATTACATCAACCGACAAATTTTGGTATTATGGCGAAGACAACATTGTCAACTCACTTGATTACCGATGGATCTTAGTTTACACTAGTGGCTTAGCCTTTATGTGTTAACCGATGATTCTCGGTAAGTATAGAAAACTTAGCTTTTTATGTACACTGATGCATTTTGGTATGTATTGACCGATGAAATTGTTTTCAAGTAAGACCATATTGCATCTTTAATCATGTTGATTTTGTATTTTAACTATGCATAATGGAACTGATGCAAAATATAACTTGGTATAATGCAGTTCCATACTTACTTGTTCTACTTAGGTGGGGGTGGTGATGTCACCAGATCCATTGGATAAGGTGTCACCAATTATATTGCTCGGTCCAGCTTCATTAGTTTTTGTAGCTTTCCTCCATATTTTGTTTCTCATCTTCCTGATGTATTCAATGGTGTTTCCATTGGCAAAGGTGTTTGCCTCTATCATTCGGTCTCTACAGTCTTTCTTTAGATGACCAACTTTATGATAGTGTAGACATGTCATTCCAGGGTTAGTCTAACTCCTAGACTTTCTTGTCCATTGTCTCATATAGTTTGCAGCTATGTGACCAAATCTGCCACATGTTGTATAGTTTTCCCATGTGTTGTAATCTCAAACATATTGGTTACTGACTCTTTTCAATTGATAAGCATTTTCTTGATCTTTTGGCTTCCATGCTTTCTTTTTCTTCTTCAAGAATTCAAGAGATGTGTGCCTATGCATTTTTCAAGTAACACAGTATTTGTCCATGTAGGTTTCCTTATTTGGTTGTTTCACCTCAGATTTACATTCATATTCTTTATGTCATTTCTTGTTACATTTATTGATGACATATAACTGATTGAATGTTTGATAATGTTAAGTTGAATATAATGCAAGGCATTAAATCAGTTAATGGTTTGTATTGTCATTGATGTCAACTTGATATCATTTGTACGGTCATGTACAAAATGCCAAAGACTTCAGAGAATCAATGGAACAAATGTTATGCTTTTAGAAATGTATAAAATTCAAGTATTCACTAAGTAATAGATAACACTCACAGAGTGCACACCATCGATAAAGGCAAAGAAGAAGAGTCACTGTGACACCCAATGAGAAGAAGATAGTTTTTCCCAACGAAGCAAAACCACAGGATGCCCGACGAGCTAAAACTAGACTTGCCTAACGAGTAAAAATCCAATGATGCCCGATGGATGGAGATCCAGAAGCTAACTGGATTCAAGCCAATGGAACTTTCAGTTGTTTCTGAAAACTAACTGAAGAGTTGACTGATAGAATAGAGAGTTTAAAAAATGATAAAATATCTAGTTGGTAAAAGCTAAAGATAGACTTAACTGGTTGTTTTCTTTGTTTTATTTGACCAAAGTTAAGTAATTGATTTAAATAAGATTTCTACAGTTGGCAAGAAGATAACTACGAGATAAATCAAGAGTTATACTTTAAATCAAATTGGTTGGATTGTTTTTCATGTCGAGAATCAAGAATCAAGAAACAGTGAATATCATGTCTATATAAGAGACAAGCTTAATTCATTTTCGTATCACATGAAAAGGGGATTAAGGGGAGTGAACAGAAAGAGTATGCTGAAGAGAAACTAATGAATAATTACTTCATACAGTCCTAATCAATCAAGCTGAAGGAGAGATAAATAATTCTACACACATTGATGAATAGTGAAGCACAGCATCATAGAGTAGAAAGTGTGGAGCACAAATAATTGAATTGATACATTGATCAGAGAGATAATGTACTTAAATATATTTTAAAATATGCAATTAAAAGTTGCATTAGAAATAGGTCATAATGTTTCAATTTAACCATTGAAGCATCAAGTCTCTTAACAGAGCAGGACTTAACAGTCTTCTATATATTGAGGTACATCCCAAGGAGTACGAAAAAGGTTGATTCATGAAAGTAGCATTGGATTTTCCTGATACCTATTGATAGTCTAAGAAGGAGGTTGATTCAAGGATGGCAGAAATAGATTCTTGATACTAAGTGAAAACCTCTATGTATAAAATCCTCTAGCAAGGTCACACTTAACAGTGTGTTTGTAACCTTTAACAGGGTTGGCTCCTAATAGAGATCACTTTAGAAGAGTGAAAATTTGGGGTACCGATCCCAGTGGTTTTTCCTTTAACAGGGTTTCCACATTAGAAATTCATGTGTTATATGTGTATGATTCATTTCTTTATTGTTTTGTATCTGACATAGTTAACACTGGGTTGATTGGTATACTCTTCTTATTTACCGAGTTTAGGTAAATAGTTATACTGCTTATCGGTAATCACGGAGAATAAGGACAGACAAGCAAAAATGACAGACAATTAATCATTATAATTATTTCATGGCATGCATCTTGTAGGGACTTAATAATGTGAAGTTTATTTGATTGGTGGTTAATGTTTGAAGGATAAATTTGAGGCCACTAATTCACCCCCCCCCCCCACCTCTCAGTTATTACTAACAATTGGTATCAGAGCTTGTGTGCTTAGAAAGGAAGGTTTCAAGACCTAAGTCAATATCACAATATGAACATACAAGATGTGTCCAAGTTGAACAAAGACAACTTTGCTTCATGGAAAAGAAGGATAAGACTCCACTTATCAAGTATTGGTAATGATGTTACTCAATTCCTAGATACTGAATATGTGTTGCCTATAGGATTATTGAAAGTATATCAATTGAGAGAGAAGCATGAAAACAACTACATGGTCATAGATCTTTCTTCCTCACTCTTTGATGCTGAGTTTGAAGATGTCAAGGATTGCAAAACTGCAAAGAATATGTGGGACAAACTGAAGCTTGTACATGGAGGTGATACAAATGTTCTGAGAGCCAAGGAAGAAAGCCTTAGTGGAAAATTTGATGATCTCAGAATGAAAGAAGGAGAAAACATCACACAATACAACACAAGAATAAAAGAAGTAGTCAATGCTATACGAGGAGTTGGAGGTACACTTGAAGAGGAGACATTGGTAAGTAAAATATTAAGAACCTTACTACCTATATATGCTATTAGAGTTTCTGTCATTCAAGAAATGAGAGCAGTAGCAAATAATACAGTTACTCTTGATAATTTAATTGGTAGACTGATTTCATTTGAGATGAAATACTTTGATAATAGTGTCTTACCAAACTTAGAGTCTGCATTTAAATCTTCTATGAGAATAAGCAGATCAAGTCATAAACACACATCTAGAAGAGATAGTGAAAGTGAAAGTGAAGGATAAGATCTAGATGAAATAGAAGCACTTATGGCTAGAAGAATCCAGAGAGGCAAAGGTAAATACAAAGGCAAGTTACCACTTGTATGCTTTAATTGTAAAGAGATTGGACACTTTTCTACAAGATGTCCTAATAGAAGAAAAGATGACAGAAGTAATGACAGATCTTTTGAGAAGAAATCTAACAGACCTGATAACAAAGATTACAGAGGTTACCAACAATCAGAAAGAAGAGATATCCAAGACTTCAAAGACAAAGGCAAGAAGGCTAGCTACCTAGCTGCTTGCAAAGATGAAGATACTAACACCGAACCTGATGAAGACATTGAGATGGTATTTGTAGTTGTGAAGGATGATTCAGATGAAGATGAAAGGTATGTAGAAACTGCACTCATATCTAAGGTTATCAAGAATGACATCTGGATTATAGATAGTGGCTACACTCACCACATGACCGGTGATAAATAAAATTTTAACACTTTTGAGTATTATAATGGTGGAACAGTAAGAATGGGTAATGATACACCTTGTCCAGTTGAAGGTAAAGGAACTATAATGCCAAATAACCTGATTAAATGTGAAAATGCTTATTGGGTAAAAGGATTGAATTATAATTTGTTGAGTATTTCTCAGCTGAATAATTCAGGTCATAGAGTATCATTTGAGAATAAGAAGGCAAAGATCTTCAATGAATCAGGAAAACTAATTGGAACCGATGAATAGACTAAAGGTAACTTATTCTATCTGAATGATACTAACACCACTTACTTAATGACTAGAAACGAAGACATATGGTTGTGGCACAAAAGACTGTGTCATGTGAATTTTGACAACATGATGAAAATAAGCAGAAGGAGAAATGTAAGAGGCTTACTGACGATGACAAAGCCATACAACATCATGTGCAAGAATTGTTAAAAAGGTAAAATGACTAAGTCTAGTTTCAAAAGTAAAACACATACATGTCTGATGACATTCTAGAATTAGTCCATACTGATTTATGTGGACTAATGAGGACAAAGAGTTATTATGGAGATAGATATTTTATTCTCTTTGTTGATGATTACTCTAGAATGATAACAGTCATGTTTCTAAAAGATAAATTTGAAGCATTCAAGATTTTTAAATGGTATAAGGCTATGGTAGAGAAACAAAGTGGTAAGGATCTGAAATGTTTGAGATTAGATAGAGGACGAGAATTAATATTAGATGAATTCACTAATTTTTGTAATGAGCATGGTATAAAAAGACAGGTTTCTACACCAAGAACACCAGAGCAAAATGGCATTGCTGAGAGAAGGAACAGATCAATAGTTTATTGCGCTAGAACACTGATGATAGAGAAAGGAATCACCCAAATCTTCTGGAGGGAAGTTGTTAGTACTACTGTCTACACACTAAACAGAGTATAATTGAAGAAAGACACAAAGAAGACACCTTATGAGCTATGGTATGGTAAAACACCCAATTTAAGTTACTTCAAAATATTTGGTAGTCAATGTTATGTCTTAAAGGATGATAGAAATGGAAATATTGATGCCAAGAGTGATGAAGGTATTATTCTAGGGTATTCCACCAAGAGAAAAGCTTATAAATGTCTCATCAAGGCTTCTAACAAAATTGTTGAAAGTGCAAATGTAAAGATAGATGAATTTGTAGAAAAGAATGAGCTAGAAAGCATAAAAGAACCAGAGGACTGCAACAAATTTGTATATTGTGAAGGACTCAACACTCTACCTAAGAAACAGTACTTAATTCAAGAACAATAGAATGTTGCAACCTACGGTCAGACTGATGTTACCGATGGTCAGGATAATAATCAGAATAATGTGCAAGGTGATGAAGAATAGACTGAAGATCAAAATAATGATCAAGATGATACACAAAGAGTTGTACCTATACTTCCAAGATATTTAAGAAGGAACCATCCAAAGATCCAGATCATAGGAGATAAGAAAGCTGGTACAAGAAAAACAAGTAAGTCTTTAACCTCAAATTGTTTAATTTGTGAGTTTGAGCCAAAATCTGCCAATGCTACACTAGATAATGAGGAATGGATAAGTTCTATGAATGATGAGATTGAACAGATTGAGAAGAAAAAGACATGGTCACTTGTGCCAAGACTAGATGACAAGAATGTCATTGGTACAAAATGGATATTCAGGAATAAGCTGAACAAGAATGGAGAAGTCATAAGGAACAAAGTAAGACTAGTATGGAAGGGGTATGCACAGGAAGAAGGTATAGAATATGGAGAGACCTTTGCACCCATTGCTAGGCTAGAAGGAGTAAGAATACTACTTGCTTATGCTGCATTCAAAGGATTCAAAATATATGAAATGGATGTCAAGTGAGCATTCCTAAATGGAATACTTGAAGAAGAGGTATACATTGAGTAACTAGAAGGGTCTGTCAATCTAGACATGAGAAACATGGTATGTAGACTTCACAAAGCCTTGTATGGATTGAAACAAGCTCCTAGAGCCTGGTATGAACGAATTTATTCCTATCTTATAAGTATTGGATTTGTAAGGACTAGTGAAAATAGTAATCTTTATTTGAAGGAAGATACTGATGCTAACACTTTGATTGCTGAAATATTTGTTGATGACATCATATTTGGAGGCAATGATATGCTATGTAAATCATTTGCTAATGAGATGAGCAAAGAGTTTGATATGTCTATGTTTGGAGAGATTGAGTTCTTTCTTGGTTTATAGATCATTCAATAAAGTGAAGGTATTTTCATTACACAGTCCAAATACATCAAAGAGGTCCTAAAAATATTCAAGATGGAAGATTCCAAACCAGTCAGAACATCGATGGCTATTGGATGTAAGTTAACAAAGGAGGACAAGACAACTAAGGTAAGTCAGACTTTGTATAGATCAATTATTGGAAAACTCATGTATGTATTACACACTAGACCAAATATTGCACATGCAGTAGGAATTGTTGCTAGATTTTCTACTAACCCCAGGGAATCACATATGACTGTTGTGAAAAGAATTCTAAGATATCTGCAGAACACTAAGGAATTTGGCTTATGGTATAGAAGAGAAGGCAAATTTGAACTTAAGGTGGTTACCGATGCTAATTGGGCTAGAAATCTTGATGACTAGAAGAGAAAAAATGGAGGAGCAATCTTTATGGGTGACAGACTTGTCACATGGATTAGCAAGAAGCAAGGATGCATCTCTTAGTCTACTGTAGAAGTAGAGTATGTTGATGCTGCTACAAACTTCTCAAATATTGCATGGATCAAACAATTTCTAGAAGGTATGCATATGAAAATCTCTGAACCAGTAATTATCTACTGTGATAACACTAGTGCAATAAACATTTCCAAAAACCCAATCATGCACGCCAAGACTAAACACATTGCCATCAAGTATCATTATTTGAGAGAACAAGTTCAAGAAAAAGAGGTGATACTTGAGTATGTGCAATCAAAAGAAAAATTAGCTGATATCTTCACCAAGCCACTACCCAAGGATACATTTGAGTACTTGAGAAAGAGACTAGGGGTCAACCCCTTGTCTACCAGTCAGTAATACGACTGAAGGCTTCATCAGCCTACATATTATCAGAATATCATTCATGTTGATGCAAGAAAAGAGATGAACTTCAAAGATACATCTATATATAGACAGGTATATATCAAAACCAAGCACCAGAGAATATTGTTGTATTGTTGATGGATAAGAGAAATTCAAGGAATATATTATGGATGGAGAGAAAAGATTGTTTGACATGAATATCAGATATCTGTGAGATATTTGTTTCGCATTGTTGTCAAAGGGAGAGATTATCCATATTATTGCATTCTCATGGAAAAGGGAGAAAGATTATCCATTATCAAATTACTCCAATAGGGAGAGATTATATCCAAAAGGAGAGAAAAGTTATATAAATGATTACACAAAGGGAGAGTTTCTGAAAAGAGAAAAAGACGTCACAAAAGAGAGAAAAGTCAAAGGAGAAAATTTGACACAAGAAGAGGACTCAACACATTAGAAGACAAAGAGCTCCAAGAATCAAATCTAAGCCAAAATAGAGCTTACCAGAGATCAAACATTTATTGGTTATCAAACAAAAGAGTTGCAGTTTGATGAATCTCAACTGTTGTATTTTATATTGTATTAGAAATAGTATAGTCTGATAATATAGTATGTTTCCATCAATGCCAAAGGGAGAGATTGATGACATATAACTGATTGAATGTTTGATAATATTAATTTGAAGATAATGAAAGGCATTAAATCAGTTAATGGTTTGTATTGTCATTGATGTCAACTTGATATCATCTGTATGGTCATGTACATAATGCCAAAGACTTCAGAGAATAAATGGAACAAAGGTTATGCTTTTAGAAATACATAAAAGTCAATTATTCACTAAGTAACAGATAACACTGATGAAGTGCACACCATCGATAAAGGCAAAGAAGAAAAGTCACAGTGATACCCGATGAGTAGAAGATAGTGTTGCCTGATGAAGAAAAACCATAGGATGCCCGACAAACTAAAAATAGAGCTGCCCGACGAGTAAAAATCCAATGATTCCCGACGGATGGACATCCCAAAGCTAACTAGATTCAAGCCAATGGAACTGTTAGTTGTCACCAAAAACTAACTGAAGAGTCGACTGACGGAATAGAGAGTTCAAAAAATGACAAAATATCTAGCTGGCAAGAGCTAAAGATAGACTTAACTGGTTGTTTTTTTTATTTTATTCAGCCAGAGTTAAGTAATTGATTTAAAGATGATTTGTACATTTGGCAAGAAGATAACTATGAGATAAATCAGGAGTTATGCTTCAAATCAAATTGGCTGGATTGTTTTTCATGCCAAGAATTAAGAATCAAGAAACAGTGAATATCATGTCTATATAAGAGACAAGCTTAATTCATTTTCATATCACATGAAAAGGGGTTTAAGGGGAGTGAATAGAAAGAGGATGTTGATGATAAACTGATGAAGAATTACTTCATACAGTCCTGATCAATCAATTAAGGAGAGCTAAAGAATTTTGCAGACACTAACAAACAGTGAAGCATAGCATCACAAAGAAGAAAGTGTGGAGCACAAAGAATTGAATTGATACATTGATCAGAGAAGTAATGTACTTAAATAGATCTAAAAATCTGCAATTAAAATTTACATTAGAAATAGGTCATAATATTTCAATTTAACCATTGAAGCATCAAGTCTCTTAACAGAGCAGGAATTAACATTCTTCTATATATTGAGGTACATCCCAAGGAGTGCCAAAAAGGTTGATTCATGAAAGTAGCATTGGATTTTCCTGATACCTATTGACAGTCTAAGAAGGAGGCTGATTCAAGGATGGTAGCAATAGATGCTTGATACTAAGTGACAACCGCTATGTATAAAATCCTCTAACAAGGTCGCACTTAACAATGTGTTTGTAACCTTTAACAAGGTTGGCTCCTAACAGGGCTCACTTCAGAAGAGTGAAAATTCTGGGGTATTGGTCAAAGTGGTTTTCCCTTAACAGGGTTTCCACATTAAAAATGCATGTGTTATGTGTGTATGATTCATTTATTTATTATTTTGTACCTGACATAGTTAACACTGGGTTGATCGATATACTCTACTTATTTACTGAGTTTCGATAAATAGTTATATTGCTTATCGGTAATCAAGGAGAATAAGGACCGATAAGGAAAACTGACAGACAGTTAATCATTATAAGTATTTCATGGCATGCATCTTGTAGGGACTTAATAATCTAAGGTTTATTTGATTGGTGGTTAATGTTTGAAGGATATATTTGAGGCCACTGATTCAACCCCCCCCCCCNATTCACCCCCCCCCCCCCCCTATTACTAACATTTATAACATATTCCTATGAATGAAGGTGTGGATTTAGGAATACCTTTCATTTTTCTCCTGCATACATTTGATGTGTGGTCTGTCCTTCCACAATGATTTCATGTTAGCTTTCTTTGTCTTGGGTTTGCATAGACAATATTTGGATCAGATTGGTATGTTGATTCTTTATTCTCTGTATAGCCTAGTCTGGTGTTGTTGTTGACTCTTCTTTGTCCTTCCATAAAATCATCCATCCTTTTGTTTCTTTCTTCAACTCTCTTGATTATGTCATTATGTTGTTTCTGAATTCTTACTTCTTGTTTCATCTTTTCATTTTTTTCTCTTAGCTCACCGATGGATTCTATTATTTCAACGAGTTATGTATTAATTTTTTTTTGCCTCTTGACTCATAAAAATAATTTGATTTGTGATCTCATGATGATGTTCTGTAAGTCTTTATATTTATGACTCTATCTCTTGTAGCTTTTCAGTAATCTTCCTCATATCATCAATAGCTAGTGTTCTTTCTTTATCATCTTGTCTAGCATTATGCATGACATCAATCATTCTTACCATCTATGTCACTTGACTGGTTTGTAGAAATTTTAACTCTCTAGCCAGATGTTGATTAATTTCATTTAAGCTTGTGATTCTTTCTTCAGATGTGTCTAATGCCTTGCTAGTTGTGGTTCCTGATGACTCAAAGAAATCTGGTATCTCTTCCTCGTGGTAATTTGTTTAATTATAGCAAGATGCCATAAATTTTATTTCATCTAGTAGCTCTCTCATTTTGATTCTAGCTTCCTTAAACTTCTCATAGAAGATCTGAATTTCTAGCTTATGATTCAAAATACTCTTGTCAAGCCAGTACTTCTCCATTGTATGATATTTTATCTTAAGTCTTTAAAATTTCCAAATAAGAGATCTAGCTCTGATACCAACTGTAGGAAATAATGGGAAGTGTGTCCTGAGAGGGGAGGGGTGAATCAGTACCTCTAAAACTTTTATCTCCTTTACCCTTTAACCTTTATGTAATCAATTGTATTACCAACCATCTATTCTATACTATCTTTGTGTAAGTTATATCAATTCATAAACTTAGTAAGTTTTTATGTAGACATTCATAGAAAAATTCATGAAATTAATTGACACATAACACAAGATATGGTAATGCAAAAAACCCCTGTTAGAAGGTAAAAATTCCGGTGGGGATGGCACCCACAAAAACTTCACTATCTGCAGATTGGAAGGGGTTGATTAAGGCTTACAATTTTGATCACTTCTGATGATCTACCCTATTAGGATTATTATGTGGAGACTGGTTAAGGTCTACTCTATTAAGAGCTTTAGCAACACTATTTAGTGTGCACTCGGTTAAGAGATTTACAATAGGATTTTTAAATCCACCTTTCTTGAAAGGATTTTTTCTATTTGCTACACTTGTTAGAATGCAGACAAAAATACTTATTGACTTGAGTGTATGCAATCTATTATTGTTGGGTACAGATCCATTATGATTTACATGTACAAATGTATCACCTAATGTGATTGATTAATACCTTTGTTGCTCGGTAGCCTTGGTTCTTGGTTCTTGATAACCAAATTCATCTTTTGTTGTTCTGCTTCTTGAAACTCTCAGTCTGACCCATAGATGTGCTTGTTGGATACATTCATCATCTCATCCATCATTAATTAATGATTACAACATCTATTTATAACATAGATTTGACCTTTTTAGTTTCACGTATTACAAAAGTAACTTCTATGATCACAGGTTTACAACTTTACCTTGATCTCCTAGTTTGCATATTTTTAATCAGTTGGGCTGACTAAAACAATTACAATAATGTTTCTTTTTCCTCAAGAAATGGATTCAAAACAAATAAAAACTCTCAAAATATAATATAGTTGTTTTATCTGACATGGAATTTAGATCCACTTTTCTCAAGATATAACTGACTTTCGGTGTCTGATGCTCAGTTTTCTCTAAAATCAGTTAGACTGTCTGTTGTTGTTCCTTTGTTGAATTGTCCATCAATTTCCCTTGTTCTATCAGGTTCCTCTATTTCTTCTCTTTTATTTTGAACTATATTCTTCTCATTGGGTTCCACTATCAGTTTGCTCCTGTCGGGTTCCACTTAACCATTTTCCGTTTTTACTTTGCAAGTTTGTGTCTTCAGTTTACACTGTATATTGTTCTGTCAGTTTGTGCTTATCATTTCTTTCGATGTGGACTTTATCGATGGTTTCCCTTTGCATACTAATGGAAAAATAATGTCATCACTTTTCATGTGTTTAGTCCATGTTTCCATAGTCTTCATGTGGAGAGATTGAGTGTTTCCAATTGTATTTTGTTATGTAGTTATTTATCTTTATGCTTTTGATGGGTGTTTATGCATTGTTTCATCTCTTTTCCATAGGCACTGAAGATGTTTGAAAAGGTGGTTAATTTGGCTTCACTCTCACCAATTGTATTATATTGATTAAATTTTTGAAAGCCTTTAGACCAAATTAGTTTTGAAGGTAACTGCAATCTTTCGATATCACAAGATTGTGCATGTTTAAGGTATTTTATTGAATAGTTCATGTGCCTTATCATTCTATGCTATTTCAAATCTCTCACTCAAAAAAAACCAAACCATTTAGTGATAACAAATTTCTAGTGCATGTCGAGAAGGGTAGATACATCTATCATAGGCGTTCCATTAGGAGATAACCATTGTTGATTTTAATCTGGCTGATAGTAATATTTGTACATTGTAATTTTTTAGCAGCTATTTATGGAGTTGGTGGCCCCATGATTATGAAAATTTGTTGCTTATTTTTTAACAATTATCTTACAAAATCATTTTACAAAAATTTATTAATAAAAAATGATTTAGAGAAAAAATAGGAAATAAATAAGAGGAGGGAAAACAATTTGTGGATTCATGTGTTTTTTTTCCAATTAGCAGTTGTTTCTTATTTCTAGACCCCCCCACTTTTTCCAATGCTTCTTTTCATTTTTTAAGAAGTATTTTCTCCACTAAAATAGGAGAAGATTTCATTTTATCTTTTTTCTATCATTTAAAATATGCATGGAATACTTTAGCTGCTAAAATTTAAGAGGAAACTAGCGTTAAACAGTCGCATGGGGACATGGGGTAACTACCTTCTTGTAATATTTTAAAAACCATCATATCCTTCTTTTGTTAGTACTTTGTGCAAGTTTGACAAAACATTTATCAACCATTTAGTTGATGCATTTACATTTGGTAAGTTGTATCTCTTTGACAAAATGTCATTTCATATCCACTCGCCACTCTTTGACTCATAATTCTCTATGTTGGCATGTTTTTAATCATTGACAGCTTATAGAATTGGATAACTTTAATGAAGCCTTGTTAACTTTTATATTACTTCCAAATATCCATTTTGATCAAACTATTAATCAAAACTATTTGTCAACAATATTATTTAA
Organism: Thuja plicata; assembly: GCA_018584345.1. Lineage (NCBI taxonomy): Eukaryota > Viridiplantae > Streptophyta > Pinopsida > Cupressales > Cupressaceae > Thuja > Thuja plicata. The sequence continues at coordinate 1,185,613 of MU228403.1, read as the reverse complement.
TCTCATTTCAATATGTAGATAGGACTTGAAATTTCTTTCAAATTCTCCTTGCAAATCCTTGAAAATTAGAAGTAAAATATTGTATCTAATTTTACCATTAATGCAAACAAAGAATATTTCTACAACCATCAGGGACACGAAAAAGAGGGTAACATTAATTCAGTTACAAACAAGTGCCTTCACATTTTCTAACTTCCTCAACATATTGACACGAGTGGTTGTGTTGAGCATATTTTTTACACAAGCCAATTGCTAGGATCTCGAGATTTGATTTCCTCTCTTGAAAGAATAACAAAGTTATTCCCAAGGTTCTTCAGGGTCGTGGTACAACCTGCTTGGTAACTTAGTTGAAGATAAATGTGAATGTTTGTGAGGAGGGCTTTGCTGGTACTTTCAAGACATCAAACTATAAAACAAATTTAGTACTTTTTTGGTATTTTCTAATTTTATCAAAGACTGTAGTGTTACTAATGATGCAAATTTTTGTTTTTAATTAAAGATGATTTTGATTTCTTTCAGATTTGTGATAGAAATTTAAATGAGTAGGGTAACAAGGATGAAGAAATGTTGAAAATGAAATCCTAATGGACATAAACCATTGTTGATTATTCCTTGTGAATAGAATGGTGGAGATATTTGGGACAAACCCACTAAATATACATTAGACAATGTCACAATTATTTGTCCAACGGATGCAATCATTTGGGGAGAAAACATATTCACTCATGCAATATTTTCAAAATCTATCAAATTGTGAAGCCACCAAGACATGCGCACACACCAGAAAGATTTATCGTTGAGCCCAAAAGATAATCTTTCCCATACATTCATCATAGCAAGGTAAATAAACAACAACAAACTCCAATTAAAGAATCACAGATTTGAGAAACAATAAAATAGTTGGCTCTTTGAAAAGAATGAATTAGACACACATTCATCAATTTCACATAGATAGAAACAAATATCACACCATGAGTGAAGCACCATTTGTATATATTTATTGCATCAAGAATCTGACCATAATACATTGTTTTGATTACAATATATAGAGTTCTAATCTACAAACTTTGAATGTCAAAACTAGGGCATCAAAGACTCAAAAAATAATGAAAACAAACTAAAACTAAAGCTTTGCTAAATAAATCTATTACTAAACTGATACTAAACAACTTCCATGGATCTTTAATCCATTTACAATCAGTTTTCCCATGCAAAAGGGATCAAACTCACTGAGAAAGGAGAAAGAGAGGAGCTGGAGTTCCCTTGTTTGCAACTAGAGTCTTCTTCTTGATCTCTAAGTTGTCCCTTGGAATCTTCATTTGTGTATCTCTTTAAGGTGGGAACTAATAGAAGACCCTTAATCCTTGCAAAAAAAGCTCCAATTATGCATCCATCTGATCTGAATTTCTATTTTTATGCAAAAAAAGTGGTCTCACTGGAATGGCCCAAAAATTTAGACCCCGACCTTTTTACCAAAATTCTCCAAGTGCAAATTTGAATAAGTGTGAAACCCAAACTTAAGACCCCCAAAATTTTGGCCATTCGAAGGCCAAAAGGCCAAAAAGGCTGAAAGGATGAAAGGATGAAAAGTATGAAAGGCCGAAAGGATGAAAAGGTCGAAAGGGGAAAATGTCAAAAGACCAAAATGCCAGAAAACTAGCCCTTTGGAAAAATGGCTAAGTATGGAAAAATTGCATCTCTCAAAAATGGTTATCTGGATTTGAGTAGTCAGTTTGGGAACACCTATGGATGAGAAACTTGTAGCATCTGCACTATTTCCTACTCCTCCTCATAGTTTATTTCTCTCCTCTTGACTTTGTTAATTTGTCATTCTTGCTTCTCTCTAAAAATGGTTAATTCAGAAGCAAAGAACTTGATATCTTCTTCATTCTCGGACATCCTTTGCATGTCTTTCTTTGAATAGAAAATTTGGTGTAGGCCCTCTTTGGTTTTAATATGTGCCAGAATATCTTTGAGTTGTTGTATCACCTCTTTGGATGGGCATAGAATTTGCCTCTCTTGATCTCGGTATAGCTCTAATTCCATACCTACAAAGAAGTTTTCTATTTCTTCTACCCATTCCATAACTTCCTTATGCTTCTTTTGTATGTTTCATAGGCACTTTTCAAAAACCTTAATTATTTTCTCTATGCTCTTAATCCAGGTTCCGAAGTTGTCTAGCTCCTCACCTTCATATATCTTGACCAGAATTTGGAAGTGTTGCTTCTTTATTATCTTGAGGTCCTAGAGTGTAGTTTTCCATTTGGTTAATTGAGAATCTAACCCCTCATCACTCTCCATCATGTTTATCAACTTTGTGGTTTCCACCAGAATAACTCTAAAAGTCCTAAAAACCAATTTGATAACCCCTTTCTCCAAAGTGTTCAAAATCATTCTTCGAATCAACACTTGCCTGAATGAAAGAGAGGGTCATACCTGTCGGAAAGTTAGGAGTAGCTCTCTTCTCTAGTACAGCCCGTAATAAGACCTCTGGGAAACTTGGGTCAATGGGACCCACCATTTTATGAATGAATTTCTTCAAAGCCTCATTCTAATTTGTTAGGGCTTTGATGGTTTCCTTATCCTTGCTCATAAAGCCTAGAGCATGTTTGAGTTCTAAGGCTTCCAGGGTCTTACTTCCTTCCCTGGTTGGTTTTCCCAGATCTACCTTTTCAAATGTATAATCCTCTAGGGTGAGCTATTCTTGAGAGGTGCTAGTAGAAGGAACTACCACCTGTGCCTTCCAGCGACTGTTGGTGTCTTGAGTGACATAAGATATGGTCCTTGTCAGTATATTAGCCTTTGTTTGATGGAAGGTCTGCCCTAAGAATGACATATTTGTGTCTTCTCCTTCCTCTTCCTCTTCCTCTATGTAATTCCTTTTCCATTGTTGAATCTCTTTATTTAACCAAGTAGGTTTACAAAAGGAGGTAACTGGCTCATATGGGGCGATATGGAGGACTAAAGCCAAGATTTGTGATTTAGGGGTCACCCCCTCCTCTTTATCTAACTCTTCCCCATGTTCCCCTTCTAATCTACCTTCTCCCCCATGCATTTATCCTTCACAGATTTATTCCTCTCTCCTCTCTTCTTCCACTGCAGCCTCATGATCACCTTAATCTTTACCTTCATCCCCAGAGGAACTAATTGATATTTCTACATTAAAGCATGTCATGGCTTCCATGTGGTTTTGAAGGGATATGCAACCTCTATGCTTACTGACACTTGGGGATTTGGGATAGAGCAAGGAAAAGGAATAGATGGTGGTGGATTCGGCATTGGCATCATAGGTGGTGGAGTAGGCATTGGCATTGTAGGTAGTGGAGTAGATGTAGAAGGAGTTGTAGTTGGTGTGGGAGTTGGGAGAGAAGGTGGTGGAGTTGGAATGAGAGGTGGGAGAGAGGTTGGTGGAGTTGGAATTTTAAGTGGTGGAGTTGCAGCTGAACTCTCTCTTGCAGTCTTACTCTCTACTATGCTCTGGGAAGCACTGGCATCTTGAGTTTTTGGCCTTTGGTCAGTGCTAGAGTCCACTCCTGTAATAGGCACATTTAGTGTGGGGTTTGTGAATTTGGATGGAGGTGGGGTAAGGATTACTTGGGGATGGGTAGTCACTTATTCTCCCATGTCAATTCCTACTGTTAAGTTAGGTGTATCCTGCTCCTGGTCTGAAAAACCCTCTAGGCCTTCAAAATCGGGCATGAGGAACTCATCCGAGCCTAGGGTATCCAATGGATTATCATGCTCCTTAGGAGCCTCTTCCTTATTCCTTGTGATCTCCTTTTTCCTTAGAGAGGCTTCCTAAGATCTTTTCCTTTTCACTAAGGGTACATCTTCCTATTTTGGTTCCTCTTGTAAAGTGTCCAATCACGGAGAGGCAAAGGCACTCTTACTTTTATAAGTCCTCTTCCCTTCTCTAGTGGTAGAGGGAAATGGGTCAGAGGTGGAAGGTCCTTCCCCTTGGGAAACCTGTGATGATCCAATAGGAGAATCTATCTGCCATTTCATCTTGGTTTTATGGGCCTTGTTCCTAGGGTTAGAACCATATTATACTACATGTTCATGCCCATACACTATTTCTAGCTTCTGAGGTGGGGCCTTCTTGTATTGGCGCACTATGGACCTTTCTCTATGTTACTTATTTTCCTTCTTGGGTGGATCCAATAGTGTCTTCATGGGAATAGGATCCATTTGATAAGGCATGTTGATCCATGCCCCAGTCATGCTAACCACATGCCTTGCTCTAAATTCAATGTTGTCATTTTCCTCCTTATCTATCTCTACATTCAAGATAGGCCTATTGCATATTTTATCAAGAGTATAAATTTACTCTAGAACATTAGCTAAATCTTTTTCCAAAACATTGGGGGGAATACTGATCTATAAGGCCGCTTGTGCTAATGTGAGGGACATCTTGCAGTAATACCTAATCCTCACCTCGTGGTCATCCACATAATTTATCCAATGATCTTTGACATGTGGTTCATGGATGTAGAACTTTCCAATGATATGGTGTTATGTTCCTATGGGGTCAAATCGGGCCCAAATGGTTTTATATAGTTGGAGTGGGCACTCATCCCACTCAAAGGCAAATGACATACATATCTTCATGTCCTGGAGAGTGTAGGGGCCTATAGAAATGGGAAGGTCCCAGCAATACTTCTTATGCTTGATGTGTTTGTATGCATCTCCAAGCTACCTAGCCATTTCTAGGATGATTATCCAATCAGATGGATATCTGGGTATGTTCTTGGGGTGCAAGGTAGATCTTTCCACTTGAATGTACGTGAAATTTTTGAAATGTATGTAGTACACCCCTATTTCCCTTATTTTGGTAGCAACTTCTTCTGATAGCCTCTTTGTGTAGTCATTCTCTATGAATTTGATGACTGCAAAGATAAAAGCATTGTTCACTATCTTGTAGTCCAATCTATCTTTAGACATATATGTTCTTCTCACCAGTTGTGGATAGAAAATATGAGGCCATGTATTTGGTTCATTAAAGTTTCCTCATTTTGTGAGGCCCGGATAGTCTTCTCGTGCGGCTAATAGGTACACCATGTATGTAGTCATTTAGAACTTTGGGTTGTGCTTCACTGTGGTTAGTTTCTCATCCAATTTATTACTTAGGATGGTGGCCCAATCAAACCTAGCCTTGCAGTTCTTGATCTTCTCTATCAACAAGATCATCCAATTCTTGATTTGGATGGACTGAGGTAGTCCATACACCTGGCTTATCAATGTAACTACTGCATGGATGTCATCTCTCAAGTATCCCCTTCTGAGATCTATTTTGTCTAGTTTGTTCTTTGGGAGGGGTTGTTGGAGGTATTCCTGATTTGCAATCTCATAGGCATCTTCGATCTTGTTCTTGAACCATCTAAACCCCTTTTCTAAATAAAAGGCATAGAATTTGTCCATGACTTTCTAGAGATGGAAGACCTCTTCTATGTTGTCCAGCCTTAGGTCAAGAACTACCTATCCTTATGTATTCTTGACCACCTTTTCATTCGGTATGTAGTGGTTGGCCAGTTTCATGATAAGCTCAGAGGACATGACCGCTACCAGGTGTGTTGCTGCATTGACTAAGTCAGATAAAACCAGGGAGGTGCAGTCTTTAGTCCTTCCTCCTAGTTGAGATCACCTTACTAGGAATTGATCCCAATCCACTTTCCTAATTTCTATATCAGTGATCTCTATATTCTTATTTCTAATCTTTGAAGGGGGGTGATTCCCCTTCATTAAGTACTTCATTGGTTTTTTCTTCTTCTTCTCAGGCATTCCTACAAGGAAAAAAGAAAGTATCAATATCTTTGTTGAAATAAAACTACTAAACCAGGAAAGAAAACAAAAGTAACTAATAAAACCATAAGCAGAGGACTCTTAAGTAGCCAGAAATGATTTATTTAGCTCTTTCAGACACCGAAGGAAAGGTCAGAGTGCAAAAGAACAAAATTAGAGGATGAGGATATGGAAAAGAAAGCATTTTTGGACTTGCAGAGTGTGAAAAAATTTGTGAAAATTTGTGTGCAAAAACCTAAAATCTCAAAGAGATTCAAGGGCTAATGAAATGCTTTCGGGCTTTCAATGTGTGAACGTCTGAAGGAGGTTTCGGAGTGTGAAAGTCCAAAACCTCTAGGAAGGGAGACCTTTCCTTTGAATCCTTCAACATTTTGGGGTTTTCAGAGGTTTCAGAGGTCCGAAACACTGACAATGTCAAAAGTGCGACCTACACTTGGGTTTGAAAGTTTCTCTGGGAGGGGTTGTTTTTAGCCTTTTAGAGGCCGAAAACCTACAACTAGGCCGTGATGCAAACAAAACCCTAACTTAAAAAAATGTGACAAGAAAAGATAATGATGAGGAGAGTGACCCCTCCAGAGGTCTAAGGGTGCAAACCCTAGGGACCTAGGAGGGAGCATGACCTGACAAGGCCAAAGACCAAACCTAAATAGACCTAAAAACAAAAACATGAGCTGAAAAGAAAAAAAGATGACAGTGAGAAGGCCCTACCTACTAGGCACAAGGAGATGGAGAAAACAATGAGCCACTGAGTGCGAGGAGAGGAAATTTGGCAAAAAATGGTGAGGAGGAAAAAAGGAGTGCGCACGAAGAGGAAAGAAGAAGCAGGCGAGAGAAAAAAGAGCAAGTGAGAAGAAAAAGTGGCTTGGCCACTTAAATAGGCCATGGTTGATGTCACCTAAATTTGGCATTTTGGAGGCCAAGAAACTAAGATTTGGGTGGCCTCCTCCCCCTTTCATTGTTTTAGAGGCTGAAACACCAAAAGGTGCAAAGGTTCTGCCCTTCATCCTTTTCAGTGTTTCGGGGGCCAAAACACCAAAAAATGTCAGGTTCGTCCCTTTGGCCCTTTCAATTTTTTAGAGGGCTTGAGGTCCTCTAAAACACTGAAAGTGAAAAAGGGCTGAAAAGTACCTTTTCTCTCACAACGGGCCCCTCCAAAACCTAGTTCAAGGAACAGGGAGAGGGGCAAAACAAAAAGCTAAAAAAAGAAGGGGGGCTCCATGGTCAAAGGACCAAAATGGGCTATGTGTTGTGGACCCACAATAGGTTGAATTACATGTCACCATTGACAATAATGAATATTCATCATTTTTATAATTTTAGTGTTTCTAATAATGTGAGAATGTCATAGAGTCCTCTTCATTAATGCTTTGAAACCATTGGAGTCAATTTCTTTGATATGGAAATATATTTATCCACTAACTTTATTTTTCCAACATAATAAACTGAAATCCTTAGTTTTGATTAGAGTTTTAGAAACTCAAAAAGAGATTGAAATTGCTATTTAAGAGTTTATGAACTCATCTAGTAAGCTCACAAAATTCAAAAATACAGATCCATGAGTAAATTTTAAAATTTGATGAGTTTATAATGGGGGCTAACAATTGATTTTATGGTGAATCTATTGGGGATATAAATGCCATTTGTTTTGTTCCTCGTATCTTTCAAGGTACCTTCATTGAAATTAAGGTTGATTACTATGTTTGAAAGTCCAAAATCAAAACAATAGTTAGGTATAAAGGAAAATTGGAAAGTGATAATGAAAGTGATGATGAGGAATTTCCATATAAAAAGAAGAAGGTTCCCAATATTGAACCCATACAAGTTGAATTTTTGAAGATTTTCTATGGTGGCATGCAATTCCTTTCTCATAATATTCATCCTTTATTGTTCCAAGTTTTGCAAAGCATTATTCATAAAGAGATGAGGTAGAAAGTCATTTTCATTCTCAAGATCATGAATTTTTATCAAAGAAAGGTTACACATGAGAAGATGAAGAAGATTTTGAATCAATGATGAAGAACAATAGGAATCCCTTTCTTGCACCTATTTCTCAAGGAAATCAGGTTCTCAATTATCCTGAACAAGTTAATTTCTTGAAGAGTTTCTATGGTGGCTTACAACTTGTCTCAATAAAGATTCATCCTTCCTTTCTTTAGGCCCTATGAAATGTTCAATAGAAAGATGGAAGAGAAGACCACTTTATTTTGCATTCAATAAAATCATTGACATACATGAATATGAAGGGAAAAGTGAACCTTTTCCTATGATTGTTTCTCAAAGAAATCAGCCTCTTGATGATCCTAAGAAAATGCAATTTTTTAAAAGTTTCTATGGAGACACAATGCTTGATCATGATAAAACACATCCTTCATTGCTTCAAAAATTGAAAACTATTGAATAGAAAGATGAGAGTGAGAATTATTTCCTTGTTGACAATAAGCCTTACATGGAAATTGGTGAAAGAGATTCATTAGGATGTGCATTTTATGAGGAAAAAATATATTTACTCATAATAATGAATGGAAACAAAAATATTAAAAGGAGGTGAGAGAAGTAGAAAAATAAATTGATGTTGGTGCTCATCATAAGAATTATGAAGATTGCAAGAGGAAAGAAGAAATTATCTATCAACCTAAAAATGAAGAGCTTGAAGAAGAGACATCAAATTCTTTCCATACATGCATGCAACCTAAGCTTAAAGAGAATGATGAAGAAAAAATGTGTCAACATGAATCTAATCAAATTTTTAATCCAACATGGTGTTTCGAGGCTTCAGATGATGACTTTATATGTGGAGAAGATACTTCTATTAATCCATGATTCATTATTGAGGATGATAACTCCATTGATGAAATCAAACCTTTGGAACGTATCACACAATCTTGTGGTGCTATAACTAATGAAGAGGCAACCTCATGTGAAGTGTTTTATATATGTTCTTATATTTAAAAATTGAGAACTTTACTTTTGAAGATATTGGGGAACCTTAAATGAGTGGCACAATTAATAGAAAAATAAAATATAAACTCCAAAGGGGAAAAGAGGAAGCATCAAGCGATCTCCAAAATTACATGCAAATTGAATATGAAGCTTTCCAATTTCATGAAGGGTGTCATGAATAATATTTAGTAGGACAAGAGGACATAGAATGTTATATAGATATCAGTGAACAGGTTAAAGATAAATCTATGAAGGTATGTCAAAATATATCCTTGTCTCAATGGAAGTGCAATTTGTATCTTATGGAGCATTCAAATTTGAGAGCAATCCACTTTTTGAATCTTTTGATCAAATAGTCACTCCTATATCAAAAACTATTTGTGGGAACTATATCAATAATGAAGCAAAGAATGAGGTAATTAGTGATCTAGTGAAGGATCTGGGTATGTTGGATCATGAAGGGCCAAAAAGTGGTTATATGAAAATTCTTTCTAATCTACCCAAAAACATGAAAATTCATGTTGACTTTTTAGTAGGCATGGGTGTCACTACACCTGGCCATGGAAAACACCTAAACCAAAACATACCAGATATTATATATATATATATATATATATATATATATATATATATATATATATATATCTGTGTGTGTAATATATAATATTAAAACATAAAATATTCTATATTTATATTATTATTATAATTATTATTATTCCCCATCATTATAAAGTCATGGGGTGAATATATTAAAATATATAAAACCCCCCCACCTGCCCAACATCGGCGAGGGATATATTTCAAAAAAAGTTACTTTTGGTATTGAATATTTGATACCTCTGGATACAAAATCCAAATTTGTAAGTCGTGGATCATTTTAACCCATGGATTTTTCAAAAAATGCATTTGATATCCGAAGCTTCTCTAATATCCAATCCAGTTGAGGGTATTTTTTGGTCAAATCGACTTCTGGGTATTATTTTCATTGTATTTTTACCTATTTTTTTAGTTATTTGCATTTTTAGTGAGTTCTTTTGTTTTTTCATTTAAATTAGGTTATTTTAATTTAAAATTGTTTGATTTGTTTATACTATATGTTAGTAATATAAATTTGAAAATTAATGAGGTATGACAGATAACATTGATAATCTTGAGCTTGGAAACCCACACCTTGAAAACCCACACCTCAAAAACCCATAGGTCGTAGACCCACGGACACAAAACCATCCAATTACACAAACCCTCAACCTATAGAAGACCTCATAATTCATAATTTGGATAAATTGAGGGGTATCAAAGATGTGTATAATAGGATCCCTAGATTAGCCCCAATTTTTAATACATTGGATTCAATAATATAGAATATATAGAGACCCTCACCACGTAGCATAATTTTGTATTTCGATGGTGAGATGGCATGCATGCTCAGTTTAATGATGGGTTGGATTATGACAAGGCAATGCCCTTGGAATAATGAAAGAATGAACAGTTGTGCTATTTATGAATCCCCATACTAGACAACCATGTGATCCCAAAAAAACAAATTTTCCCATGAGATGGTGCACGCATTCTTCTATGTGAGACAACTTTTGGGATCATTGTTAGATGGTTTTTAATAAACCAACCAACAACAATAGGGATATCTCATTTTATTTCATAAAAAACTAAATGTTGATTTTGTGTTGGGTAGCACATGAGCTACTAGAGTGTGATACATTTTATGGGCATAGGCAGAGGCATACCCTAGGATAGATTAGGGGCACATCAAGTAGTAGGGTATGTGCATGATCATGGTGTACAAAACTAGGCCCATAAGTGGCAATGAAATTTCACAAAGTTGACGTGAAAAATTAAACAATTTATCAATATTTATAAAAAAAAATTAAGAAGAGAATCTATAGAGAATTGAATTTAGTTTCTAAAATACTAGCCCTTTTTTGAAAAACAAATTGTTCTATATGGTGAAAATTTCAAATTTGAATGCAGCAGTACAAAAATTTTAGGAAAAAGATAAGAAGTAGGTGTATGTTTGACCACCTTAAACACAATCAAATAATAATATTTTTTACAAGATTCTATATAGAAATAGTAGACTCATGTCTAGATGTGACACATATTTTTTTGTACTTTTTTTCCAAGTAAATAATTAGTTATGATTTTTCTACTTCAACTTTTCTAGAATTAAAGATCTCTCGTGTTTGACCACCTTAACTTAGTCCAAAACTTCATAAAATTGAATTTTTTTTTCTTGTACTAGATGAAGCATAGAATGTGATACATGTTTCAAATTTCTAAAATGCTATACCGTTTGAAATTTATAGTTTTTTTTAACCAATCGATCAATCAGGACGTCAGAGGTAACTCAAATAGAAAATAAATAATAATTACTTATTAAATTAAAAAATTTAACAATAATTATATTGATGGAAAGCTGAGAATCTCCTTAAGAAACCCTTTTCATTTGATCAATTTTGGGTAAAAAAAAAGTTGTCAGCTACATTGTCGACGTCTCGATATTAGAAGAACTAGGGAAACACATGGTTGGGGTTGACCATATAGTTTTGGCATACAAAATCCAAAACCCAAAGCAAATCTTGAAGCAAATGTTGATTGTGTTAGAGATAACGTGTATTGGATAGCTATTGGGTACCTGATAGCTATCGGATAAATGATACGTAGAACAAGCATACATAATAAATTTTTATGTTATACTATATATAATATATGTTATTATATATAATATTATATTATGTTATATGATATATTATATATTATTATATAATATTTAATATATATTATCTAAACCTAATAATATAATATATATTAAATGATATAAGATTTAATATTTAGACCTAATTCTCTCTCTCTCCCTTAAGATGTAATATTAGGGGTCGTAAGGGGTCATAAGTGGTACTAGGATATATTAATGTCTCCCATGTCACCTTAGCACCCCTAAGACATGTATTATTGTGGGTCCTAAGGGGTCATAATGGGTAGTAGGTCCCTTTAAGAGCCCTTATGACACCTTAGGACCCCTAAGATGTATTCATAGAGGTCTTAATGGGTCATAAGGAGTTTTAGGGCCACTTAAGACTTCTTATGACCCCTTAAGATCCTGAAGATGTATTCTTAGGGGTCATAACACATTATAATGGGTCATAGGATACTTAATGACCTGATGACCCCTTAGGACCCCTAAGATTCTCTCTCTCTCTCTCTCTCTCTCTCTCTCTCTCTCTCTCTCTCTCTCTCTCTCTCTCTCTCTCTTTTTTNTCTCTCTCTCTCTCTCTCTCTCTCTCTCTCTCTCTCTCTCTCTCTCTCTCTCTCTCTCTCTCTCATTTTTCATTTTCTCCATTTTGGATACATGATATATAACATATGCCTGATACCCAAACCAATGGCACCACACCAAATCATTGGTGGCAGGCTAAAGGCAGGGAAATTTTCATACGCATTAGGATCGGGTATCTGATTCCTATAGGATACCAGATATTTTCATCATACAAAAGAGCCAGTGGGTTATACTTTTATTCTCTATGGTCCTCCATTCATTTTCCATCTGACAATCACGTGTTTTGAGACAGTTGTAGACAAAATAAACCTTTTTGGACCATCTTTTTTTCAAAAATTATTGATTAGCATTCATTTTCATCATTTGTTGTCACAATGGAGCAGTAGTCATTGAAAACATAAAAGAAAGAGAAATCTTACAATGGAATAAATTGAAGCATATAAAGAAAGAGATGGGGAAAATCAATGAAAGAGGAGAAAATGTATGTTGAATATTAGTGAAGCTGACATTGAATTTGAAAGTAATGAGAATAATTTTGACAATCAGAATGTAGGGATTGAAAATAAAAATATAAAGTTGGAGAATGAAAATATAGACATTGGGAATGAGAAGGTAGGGATTCAAATTGATGCAGGAGCATCTTGGGTCCTTGGAAATCTTTCTCAACCAAAAATATGTTTTCTTTTGTTCTTTATCTTGTTTGGAGGCTACACGGTAAAGTGTTCGGTAACCCTGTTGCTTGGTTACTTGTTCTATATTTCTTTACCAATGGGTCTCAATGTATGTTGGCTGCTCAGTTGGGTTTCCACTAAGTTGTTCTCTGTTGCTCAGTTATGTTCTTACCGAGTTGTTCTTTTTTCTTGGGTATCTTCTTATCGAGTTGTTTATCCTGATCTGGCTGAATTTTACATTTAATATTCATGGAATAATTAACGTGGGGTCTCTCATTGGGATTTGTGTGGACCTAAATCTGGGTCTCTCTTCAAGATTGAGTGCCCACCTCTTTGGTGGACTCTTGTATATTTTTGGTTCTCTGTTCTTAGTTTAGGAGCAGTTTTGTATTAGTTTTAGGAGGAATTGTGTATCACATTGTGATAGAAGATTAAGTGTTGAGATATTTGGATGGAAGTCTTGTGACCTCGCATGTATGAAGATCATTCTATAACTCATTTGAAGGTATATGGCTAAAAATTGGAAGTCCTTACAGCCAAACATGTAATGAGTTTGATCAATTAATATCGAGTATTTGTGTTTCTTCTCTCGGTCTTGTGTTGTTGCTTGTGTTTGCTGTATCTCCAAGATGGTTTAGTATTTGGGACTGCCTTTGGCCCTAAGTACTATTCCTCCTTGCGTCGAGTGATATCAGAGCAAAGGTGAGATCTAGGTTCATTCTTGTTGTCCCTAACCCTAGTTGGTTGATATTGTTGTGGGGTAGAATATTGTGATCTGACCTATAATTGCAGAGGGATTCAAGATGGTTCATGGGAGAGGAAATGCATATCCTGTTGGAATAATGATCTATTTGTCATCAGTGAATGCACTTAATGAAAACACTTATTCGATTTTGAATGCTTACCGAGCTCATCACTCAGTCCACAGACTATACCGAGCATTCAGTAACGCTCACCGATTAATCAGTTCAAACCGAGTAGTAAGGCAGTCACCGAGTATATGAGAAGAACAACAGTTACCGAGAAGACGGTAGTCACCGAGTCATCAGTCGAATATAATCGAAAAGTCAGTTACTACCAAGTCACCAGTGGTTACCGAGTGACAATATATCTACCGAGTCACCACAGCTACCGAGTTCCAAGCTACACTTTGGGACTAGTATGGACCGAGATTCTACTCTTACCAAGAGCATGACGATGCTGAGTATTGTAGTGGTTGCCGAGTATCAGAAGATCACCGAGCCAGCTTGAGGGACCGAGCTTCTACCAACTCATTAATATTTTATTCACCTATGTAAGGCTGACTTAGAAATAAGTTTATGTTATTAATTTGTATGAGGCCGACCTTATGACATGTAAATTGTAATTATGGACGGTATATATATGTAATGTATTATGCCATCTGTTGTGTGAAAAATGTAAGATGTATGGATATGCGAAATTAAAGCAGAGCAGAGCAGAGACTGCAATAAGGCAGCAGAACAGAGCATTTTCACAGAATTAGTAAAGGAGCAGAATTGACATATCTATCTCAGAAGGAGATCAGTACACAAAGGATCTTATCA
>MU228403.1:1110404-1147100 GCA_018584345.1 Thuja plicata | reverse complement strand
TCATGCAACAAGATTGGCCACTTTGCATCCAAGTGTCCCACAAGAGTAAATAAATTCAGATCTGATTATAAACCAAAATATAGAAAGGAATGCTATCATGCTGAAGAAGGTGTAACTGATGAAGATTCAAGAGAAGATGAAATTGGATTCATTTCCCTTAAAGACATGGAAAATTGCTTGACAAAATGGACATTGAAGATGAAAAGGAAGCACAGGAGTTAGCCCTAATTTCCAAAGTAGACATCAGTACTGATTGGATCATTGAAAATGGATGTTATTATCACATGATAGGTGATAAATATAGATTTTTTCATCTACAAGTATAAAGGTGGTATGGTTAGATTTGGAGATAACACTCCCAAACCTATCATAGGCAGAGGATCTATCACCCTGGATGGAAAGAATAGAAAAGATGATGTTTTGTATGTTGATGGATTACATCACAATTTACTAAGTGTTGGATAGCTACTTGACAAAGGTTATCATTTGGAATTCAAAGACAAAAAATGCATTATTAGCTACAAAGAAAGAGACATGATTGCATCAGGCTCAAAGACAAAAGGTAATGTTTTTCATCTCAATTCAGATGTAATTTGTTTTGTTGCAAAATTGAATGACATTTGTTTATGGCACAAGAGACTATGTCATATCAATTTTGACAATATAGTAAAGATAAGCAATGTCAAGGCAGTTAGATACTTTCCAAGTATTGCAAAACTAGTTGACACAATGTGCAGGGAATGTGTTATGGGAAAGCATGTAAGGAGCTCTTTCAGAAGCAAGCAGAACTCAGGCGAAAACAAGTTAGACCTAGTGCATACAGATTTATGTGGTCCTACTCAAATTAGATCATAGTATGGAGAAAGGTATTTCATTTTGTTTGTTGATGATTTTTCAAGGATGATGTGGGTTTCATTCTTAAAGGAGAAGTCTAAAGCCTTTGAGAAGTTCAAAATATTCAAAGCCAAAGTTGATAATGAATCTAGATTAAAACTAAAATGTCTAAGATCAGATAGAGGAGGAGAATTTACCTCTGACCAATTTTATGACTACTGTAAAGAACATGGAATCAAAAGACAGTTGAGTGCACCCAGAACCCCTCAATAGAATGGGATTGTAGAAAGAAGGAACAAGATCATATTTGATACATCATGCACTATGATGATTGAAGGAAAATTTGCGCACACCTATTGGAGAGATGCAGTCAATATAGAATTCTATAATATCAATATAACACAATTAAGACTAGGCGCAGATAAGAGACCTTATGAAATTTGGTTTGGTAATGTACCTACAGTAAAATACTTCAGAATCTTTGGCAGCAAGTGCTACATCAAGAGAGATGATGGTGTTGGTAAGTTTCATGCTAGAAGTGATGAAGGTATTTTGCTTGATTATTCTATTAAAAGCAAAGCATACAGATGTTTTAATTTAAGATTAAAGAAGATAATTGAAAGTACTCATGTAAATATTGATGAGAAGTTCATGGTTCAAGAGAGGTACTATGAATATGCACCTATGATTGAGGATGAACCCAGGCCTTACAATAAAGACACTATTATTGAAGAAATTTTTGATTGCATTGATGTTTCATGTAATGAACCTGAATCAAGCAAAGAAGTATCATAGATTATAGATGAGGATGTCACACCAAAAGTTTCAAAATTCACATCTATGTATCATTCAAAAGATGATATCATTGGAGATCAGAGTAGCAGTGTTTTGACTAGATCTAAAGCAAAAAGTTTAACAGTGGATGAAGAGGTATGTTTACTTTTACAGATTGAACCTTTAAATTTTGAAGATATTTGCAAGGATTCTGATTGGCAGAAAGCAATGGAAGAAGAATTAGATCAAATAATAAAAAATGACACATGGGAATTCGTTACTAGACCTAGTGACAAAAATATGATTGGAACAAAGTGGGTATTTAGGAACAAGATGAATAAATATGGTCCAGTGGTCAGAAACAAAGAAAGACTAGTGTGTATAGGATATGCACAAAGGGAAGGGATAGATTACACTGACAAATTTGCCCCTATGAGCAGACTAGAAGCCATTAAGTTATTATTGGCCTATGCAACATTCAAAGACTTCAAAGTATATCAAATGGATGTCAAATCAGCCTTTCTGAATGGTGACTTGAAGGAATAAGTCTACATAGAATAGCCTAAAGGATTTAATCTATCAGATAAACCTAACATGGTGTGCAGATTGAAGAAAGCACTCTATAGACTTAAACAGGCCCCAAGAGCTTCGTATGAGAGACTAGATGGTTACCTTACCAAGATTGGATTTAAGAAAGGAGAAGCAAACTGTAACCTATTCATAAGAGAGACACCTGATGGATTATTACTTGTTGCCATATTTGTTGATGAGATTATCTTTGGAGGTAATGACAAGCTTAGTGCAGAATTTGCAAAAGAAATGCAGAATGAATTTAAAATGAGCATGATTGGCCCTATAAAATATTTTTTGGGATTAAATGTAAAGAAAACAGATAAAGGGATATTTATAAATCAGACCAAATATGTGAAGGAAATATTGAAGAATTTCAAGATGGAAGACTATAAGCTAGCATGCACTCCTATGATAACAAGAAGCAAGCTTTCTAAAGAAGATGATTCTGCAGCAGTTGACAAGACATTGTATAAGTCTATGATTGGAAAACTTTTATATCTTACTTAATCTAGACCAGACATATCTAATGCAGTTGGAAATGTTGGTAGATTTGCAGCTGAACCAAAATAGAATCACCTAATGGCAATAAAGAGAATATTCAGATATCTAAAGGGAACTATAGACTATGGTTTATGGTATCCTAAATCAGAGAATGTACAACATCATGTGTATACAGATGCAGATTGGGTAGGTTGTATTGATGAAAGGAAGAGTACTTCTGGAGGAGCAACATTTCTTGGAGATAGGTTGGTTTCTTGGGTAAGCAAGAAGAAAAATTGTATCTCTCAGTTGACAGCGGAAGCTGGATATGTTGCAGCAGTATTGAATTGTTCAATAATGATTTGGATCAAGCAGATGGTTAAAGATTTTGGTATACAGGTTGATTATCCTATTTTTATTCACTGTGATAACACCAGTACTATCAACATGTCCAAGAACCCTTTGATGCACACAAAGACAAAGCACATTGAGATTAAATTTCATTTTCTTAGAGAAAAATTTATAGATAATGAAGTAAAATTGGACTATGTGAGCACCAAAGAACATTTGGCAGATATTTTCACAAATCCTTTATCAAAAGATACTTTTGAGTATCTCAGGGAAAAGTTGGGAGTAATTCCCTCTCCTGAGTCTGATTAGATAAAGTAGCAAGAACATTACTCCATAGTGACTGATGAATGGTTGACTACTCTACTTCTGGAGTAGTACATGTGCCTATTTGTTTATGGCACCAGTTGCCATTGATGTCAAAGGGGGAGCATATACTCTGGGGGAGTATAAACATAGATAGAGGAGCTGTAGCAGTATAGAGGAATCTTTGATGAGGATATTGAGAATATTGTAAAAAGAAAGAAGACACCATGTTCTGAAGATGTTTTTAATATCATATGTTGTTATCAATGTCAAAGGGGGAGATTGTTGGAGATTTACTTTTGGCAGCTAGTTGATTGTATGTTTGTTATTGATGACAACATATAATATATAGTAGTATTCTATATGTACTTGTTAGAATGATGTTATCAAGCCTTGTGCAGCTATATTCATGTTGTAGACATGTTGTTTATGTTTTGTTCATACACGCAAACTCAGTTATGAAGTTTTAGTTGTGTTGTGTAATTTTGTTAATGGCAATCACAGTTTCTAGAGTTTGTCTGTACAGAGCCGATGTACTGCATTGGTTCTTGAGTTGTGCCTATCTTTGAGATATGCATGTGTATATTAAAGTTTATTTATGAGTTGAATATAGTTATCTAAAGGTGCCAAACATGTTTCAACAAGATTGCAATGTTAGAGTTAATTTAGTGAGGCCGACTTTGTGAAGCGTTGCGTCTATTCAGTTTATATTGTGCGGTTGTAATTATGCTTGCATGGTTAGTTAAGATGACAAGGATGTTATGAAGAGTTTCCTAACAGGTCCCATGATCTCATACTTTGAGGAAGATACTTATAGTAGTTCATTTTTGGAACGCTAAGTGTGAATGAGAAGATAAGAGACAAAAAAAGTATAGAGCAGAATATCAGTTGTGTTTCATTCATCAAGGATCTATGTGAAGAAGAAGTGAAAGATTGCAATACATTGGAACTGATCAAGACAACAGGTCTACTCTACAATTTATCATCAAATATAGTGCATATCTATTCTATAGAAGGTTGTAGCCTTCACCATTAAATCAGTGAGCTTTTGGATAGTGAGTCCTCACCCTTAACAAGGTTATTTGTAAAAGACTCCTAGCAGGGTCAGACCCTTAACCAGGTCACTATACTTATTGCATTATAAAGAACAACTCTTGATAGGGTTCCAATATCTTCTAATAGGGATTATTATAAACAAGTGTAGTTTGTTGTGGGTATTAATTCCCACCTGGATTTTTACCATTCGGTTTCCCTATAACCAAATTGTGGTGTTTTCTACTGTGTTATCTGAATGTGCATTTACTTTATTGTATTTTGGAGTTAATAAAAGAAAAGAATTAAATTAGCTGATAAATTATTCACCCCCCCCCCCCCTCAGTTATCCTTTGGGACTATTCTAACAATTACTAGNCTGATAAATTATTCCCCCCCCCCCCCCCTCAGTTATCCTTTGGGACTATTCTAACAATTACTAGAGAAGAGAAAAGGAGTGTTGAAGCAAAGAAATTTGCTGAGTTCATGAAGACATTGTATAAGGATGTAAAACAGAAGCTGGAGAAAAGTAATAAAAAATACAAGGATAGTGTAGATAGATCAAGGAGACATAAAAATTTTGAAGTTAGTGATGCAGTAATGGTTTATTTGAAGAAAATAATATTTCCAATAGGGACTTATGGAAAATTTAAAATGAAGAAATTTGGTCCTTGCAGAATACTGAGTAGATTTGACAGTGGAAATGCTTATGAAGTGGAATTACCTGATGACATGGATATTTCACCCATTTTCAATTTTTTATAATTGTATGAATATCATGAACCTTATGAAGAAGTAATAGTACTGAGTGATTACCCTAAGAAACAGATAGATGAAGTTGAATAGATCTTGAAACAAAGAGTTGGAAGAACTACAAGAGGAAAGGAATACAGGGTGTATCTGATAAAATGGAAGAAAAGACTAATTGAGGACTCGTCTTGGATTTATCAATCTAAGTTAGCTTAATTTTAGGTTGGACCTAATACATGATTTGGGGAATCATTTATTTTAACCCCAGGTATCAGATGCAAGAGCATCTTGGGTCCTTGGCAATCCTACTCAACCAAAAATATGTTTGCTTTTTTCTTTAGCTTGTTTGGAGGCTTCTCAATAAAGTGCTCGGTAACCCTTTTGCTTGGTTACTTGTTTTATCTTTCTTTTTGGATGGGTCTCAGTGTATGTTGCCTTCTTGGTTGGGTTTCCATTGAGTTGTTCTTTTTTGCTTGGTTATTTTCTTACTGAGTTATTCATGTTGCTTAGGTTATGTTCTTACTGATTTATTCTTGTTGCTCGGTTATTCGAGTTGTTTATCCTGATCTCGGTGACTTCTGCATTTAATTTATGTCGTGTAACTAATCAGGGTCTCTCATTGGGTTCTGTGTGGACCTAAATCTGGGTCTCTCTTTGATTGAGTCCTGACCTCTTTGGTGGACTCTTGTATATGTTTGGTTCTATGTTCTTAGTTTAGGAGTAGTTATGTATCAGTTTTAGGAGGAATTAGGTATCATATTGTGATATAAGATTAAGCGTTGAGATATTTGGATGGTGGGTATGTGACCTCGCATGTGTGAAGATAATTCTATAATTTATTTGAAGGTATATGGTTGAAACTAGGAAGGCCTTACAGCCCAACATGTAATGAGTTTGATCAATTAATATCGAGTATCTGATGTTTCTTCTCTCCTTCTTGTGTTTTTGCTTCTGTGTTGTGTATCTGCAAGCTAGTTTGGTATTTGGGAGTGCCTTTGGCCCTAAGTACTATCCCTCCTTGTGTCACAAATTTAAAATGTAGATATTGAGAATGAAAATGTAGAGATGGGGACTATAAATAAAGTGGTAGAGAATGAAAATGAAGGGATTGAGAATGAAAATGTTACACAATAACCAAATTAACCTTACACGTCTCCAAATTATATGATAAATGAATTCCCTTATGAGGACGAAAGAAAAACTTCAAATTCAAGACATTCAAAAATAATAAAATGGTTACTTGAAATAAATGAGAACATTATGAGAAATGTTTAAGGAAAGAGATCAGAAAGAATAGTTTGGTTGTGGGCTTCAAGGATTTTTGATGAATTTTTTAGCAAGAAGACATTGACTGAGTAATGCCAATTTTTTTACAAATGTTAAAGATGCAAAATATGAGACCTATACTAGCAAAATTGAAGGTTCGTTTAAACAAGAAAATGGAGAGAAATTCCATTATTGTGAAAAATATTTTTAGTTCTCTCAATTCTATTTGGAAGACTAGCAAGGAAAAATATAAGATATTTTCTCATAGGGTTATTACAACCTCCTTAGTAATTCATCTTTTGAGAAAGGCTCTCTTTATGAGACAAACTTGTGTTGACTTGAACATAAATCATAAAACTTTGGATAGAGCACTTGCAAGAAGAGAAATACTTGATGATCCTCTTCAAAATGATACATGGGCTTATAGTGGGAGTTTTCCACATTTTTATAAGAAGCTAATTGATAGTGTGAAGGATAAAATTCAAATATTTTCACACTCTAATTCAAGAGTGTCACAAAATGTGAAGGATTTCTTGAAGTTAAGAATTATTGATTGAGACCGCACAACACATCCTAAATTTTATTTGTAAGTAAGTCAATCAGTGTTGTTCAAATACAAATTTTAGGTATATCCAACATTCAAAATATCACAAAGGGCTTTTGAATCTTGTAAGCCATTTTATTGTCTACCACTTAAGATTTGAGATACTTGTTACAAATATCATGTGGAGTTTTCAATGCATCATGAACTATTATGCCACATTCCTTCTACTTTGAAAACTAATGAAATGTTGCAGGATTGGTCTACAAGTCATCTTATAAAATTATCAAGAGACTTGCTAGATCAAATTTTATGTCCTTGAGATGATGGTTATTTCTTCTATAGAAATGATTTCTTAAATGACAAGTTCTTACAATGTGGTGGCTTGTTGAAGTTTGTTTCATGATTTCATGAAGGCAATGAACATGATTTTGGAAATACAATTGTCCAAAAAAAAATATATGATATGGTCAAATATACTTTGAAGAGTGGAGGTGAAGGCTCTTGATGTGAGTTGGTTACAAAAGAATGCAGTGTTTCTGATTTTATTTCAGATTTCAAGAAACATATTTTTCACAAGTATGCAAAGCATAGTCATAGGTCTTAGTGGTTAGATCAATGATTCAAGATGTGTACGGACTCTTTCCTGATTGGCACTATTATATTGGTGGTTTACTTTGCAAATAAATACACATTGCAGCCACAAAATGAGTTACAAGCTCAATAATACAATTCCATTCAGATTGTTATTTTAGTGCACATAACATATAGACATTCCCTTGATAGTATAGAACATGACCAAAAGATAATCAAAGAATACCATTTTTATATGAGCAATGATAGATCCCACTCTTTTGAGTATGTTCAACATTGTTTTGAGAATTTTTTTGAGTTCTTGTAGGAAAATGATATTGCTATGTATAGACATCTCATTTGGTCAAATAACTGCATTGGTAAATTCAAGAATGGTCGTATATTTTAATGGTTGAGTAGAATGCATGCAGAGAGGGGTGTACCTCACATTTGGAGTTGTTTTTAGGCAAGTCATGGGAAATGGGAGCACGATGGAGTAGGTACGTGTGTGAAGAGAGCTCTAGTTGAAATCCAAGATTTCAGGTGCAGAATTTTGTGATGCTCATTCTATTGTTGATTGGTGTAGTTTAGCATTGTCACAGGGTGGGACTCTTGATTCAGTAGTGTGTAGATCCTTTTGGTTGGTTGATGAAGGAGCATTAGGGGATAGATTATATTGTTAGATAGTTAGATATTCTTCAAAGATACATTTATTTTGAAGCTAAGATGCCAGTACATGGACCATTTGGAAATGAGAGTTGGCTTTTTTGTCCCATGTATTTTTAATGTGATTGGGATCAGTATGAATTAAGTGAGTGGGTGGATGCATGGGTTCCATAGTATCTAACTCCTTTATCTCTCACAATCTACTTGATAAATAATGAAATGGAAAGTTCAGTTGAGTACAACCATCTTTTAGGTCTTCTACAACCAAGGCATGTTTTTTCATTGGTTGAACCGTAGGGGGATTATGAGAGGTTGAATTACTGGCTAAAACATTGTGTACAAGGAAAGTAGAAGCTTGCGCAATCAATGGCATATGATGATGGATTCATGTAACCTATTGGTTCACATTTTGTTACAATAACATGGCTGTGAATATACATGATTAGAAAGAATTGCATACCTCCATGTGAAGACTATGAGAAGAAAAAAACCATTCTCATGTACTCACACCTTGTTATAGAATAAAATCTTAAGTTTTTGAAGCATCGAGGAAAACCAAAGACAAAAGAACTTTGGAATATTAGTACTACTGGTCATGAAGAAATATTGGATACCCTTAATCATAGAGATGACCCTTCAGAAACACTTCACTAGGCAATACCAACTCACTGCAAGGTTTATTATGTTCATTATACTTACATTCATTACATTAATTACACTTTTCCTCTTCATGTTTTTAGTCAATAAACTTGGTTTTCTCATGGATCGTAAGTGTAGTTGCCTACAAATATGATAGATATAGAAGATTTAGGAACACATGATTATCTCAAAGAAAATGATGGTAAATTTCATTGTGCACAGGCTCATCATGTTCTTTGGTCCATTTTGTTTGTTATGTTCATAATTTTTTCTCTTAATAAAAAATTTTCGTTCTCAATAAACTTATTGTTCTCATTCCTTTGGAATGTAGGGATTAAAAATATGATGGAGGTATGAGATTCCTCTACCGTGCTTTGGAGTATTTCTTACTTTAATTGTTTTTCTCACCATTTAGTTAGTATTATTTCTTTAATACTAATATTTTGTAAACTGTTGCAATGTAGGTGTCATCAAGAGTACCAGTGATTGGAGCTATACATTAAGGAGAAACAATATCATACCCAAATGTAATAGTTGTGTATCTAGAATTTTTTATATTATTAATGTATTTATGTACATAATATGGTTACATATCAATGATATATGATGTATTTTTACATGAGATATGTGTGTAAGCATAAGCACGAGTTGTATTGATGATATACCATGTATTTTTACATGAGGACATGAGTAAACATAAAGACACATGAGTATCTACTATTTTTTGATAGCATTGATTACTTTGTAGTTGGTGTATTAAAAAAAAATGTTGAAGTCAAATGAGAGAGTAACAACCTCCAATAGGATTTCCTACTAATGTGTTGATGAAGCTCTTAGAATGTCTCTATTTTGTATCCTAATTTTTTTTATTTTAGAGATCTTATAATTTATTAATTTACATTGTCAAAATTGCATAATAGTACTTTGAATGCTCATTCCAATGATTTTAGTTCAAGGTTGATTGGTTGTGTACATCAAGAACAAATAAAACCAGACATTTTGAATGCCTCTAACAGTTTTTACATCAACTAAAAAATCATTTCCCTAGAAAAACCACTTGGATTCTTCAAAAGCTAAGATAGACTATTGATTCAGAGGGTTATGCAATTCAAGGTAGATCCCTTATCTTTCTACTAAAACCTTATCTTGGCACTAAATCTAAGTTGTCAAACCACTTAGTCATCTTTAAGAGGCTCTAACACCCAAGTACTTGTCCTAGACCACATTCTTTTGTCCACCCAACATAATAAAATCCTATCTCTTTGGTGAGATACAACTTCTCACGTCAAATCTCTTCCTTTGATAAGGTCTTCCTTGCACCAAACCCAAGCATCTTAGGATTGTCACCACACCTTTCGAAAAGTAATTATGGAATTTTTTTGTTCTCTCCTTAGCTTAACTAACTCAAAACCAACCTTAGATCTCAACTTGAGAGACACATTTCTTCATTAGAGGTATGAGACCTAGTAGGAGACCTAGTAGCAATTATCCCTCATATTTGACCTTTTTTCTACAACTTGAAAAATTATTGAGAAAGGGTTCAAAAAATGCCACTTTTGGATACCATTTTCACTATTACAATAAATATTACAAAAGTAGATCTGGGTTTTGTTTTTTGACCGGGTCAAACCTATAGTACCCAAATTATGCCTAATTGGAAATTAGGCTTGGTTTCTCAAGGATCCCTTCACCAATAAACCCCTTATCAAAAATTTCTTTCTAAATCACCTATGTGCATCCATAATAACACTAGATCCACTATTATTTCACACCCACACCCTTGTTTAGCCTCTCTACAACACCTATTTCCACTCTTCCTGGCTTGTCACATAGTCATGCCAAGCCTAGGGCATCACCTCAAAAATTAGGTTTTGATGGGACTCATCTGGTTATTTTTTGATCTTATTGTATACCTAGTAGCCTAACATTACCAAAGGTTTGGGCCAATTTTCATGGTGGAATGTTAGGTTCTTGTTCCAAACGCTAAGGTATTAAGGGTTTCAAAACTGTCTTCACCAAATCTCCTATAACTTGTTCCAAAATTCACCAAATGGGTTCAAATAAAATGCAATGGAAATAATATTTAGCATTCTATCAAATCATGCTCATGGTCCTAATCTCCCAATCAGTAAATGTTTTTACAAATGCAATGAAAGCAAGGAAAATGTTGTAAATACATAATAATCCAACCAATTCGCATTCCAATCTCATCAAAAATTCAAAAATTATATCTACTTTGACCCAAGAAAAATTACAACATTATTCTAGACCAGTTCCAACTTGCCCCAACTAATTTTTAAATCAGTTAGCCATTGGACCCACATTTTGATAACTTGTTGTCAAAGTTGTAAAGCAACATTTTGACAATATTTACATATTTTTGTACATTGTGCTTCTGACCCATCAACCTAACCTATTAACCTTACAAATAGACCACATATGACCAAAAATATTAGAAAAACATGATTTTTTGGATGCTATCAGTTTTGGTTACACATCATGTTGTTGATATTCATGTTTTGTCACTGATGTCAACATATATTTCTATGGAGAGGAAAGACTAGTTACTTGACTGGAAGAAGTGTACGGACACTATACAGATGATTCAGAATGATTGAAGTTGGATTTATGTAGAAGGATGTGTGTTGACCTTATTCCTAAGTTCGCTTGGCTTCATGTTTCATATTGTGGATGTTACAGTTGGTTTGGTGAAGACTAGCTTCTGGACTGTAACTGTGATTCTGGACAGAGCAGGTCTCTGTGTTTCTGGTATATCTTTTTGTCAAAGATATTTCAGATTATGCAAGATTACTGGTGGATAGATGACATATGTTGGAGTAATGGGTTGACTTCTATTGTTGTTTGGTTACTGGTGACGTCATCTGTGGCCTGTATTCTGAAGGAGACCTATTTGTTGGCCGACTTCAGACAAGTAGTGTGTAAAATGAATTGTGAGCATGGATTGTAGATCTGGAAGCATAATGATGGATTTTAAATGATGTTTACTTGTTATAGGTACCATCTTTATCTTAGAAAGGGTTCAAATAATTATTTGTATATTGGAAAGCCTTAATTGGCCAAACTAATGATTTATTTATGTATTAGGAAAGCTTAACTATCTGACCTAATGAATTATTGTAAGAGGGTATATATGAGTGATATTTTCTTTTGAAAATATGTGACAGAGATTGAAAAGAAGTAGTGAAAGATGTGAGGCTTGTTTGGTTGTTGGATGTAGAGTAGAGTTTATAAGAAGAATACTTCATTGTAATTGATCAAGCAAAGATAGTTGATATCAGACAGTTCACCGGATTGTGTATTTTTTGTATACACTTGTTCCAATTGTAAATCCTTGAGGGTGGCTTTAACCTTCTTTGGTAACTATACCTTGGTAGTGAGCCTACTATTTCGTTTAACTCCTAACAGGGTTTGAATCCTAATAGGGTATGTCTCCTAATAGGGACAGTGTATTGTAATGTTGTAACAAGATCCTAATAGGGATAAATATTTTAACAAGGATACTATACCCTCAGTACATTATTTGTGGGTGTTAATTCTCCCTGAGTTTTTACCTTTAACAGGGTTTCCTCGACAACAAATATTGTTTTATGGTGTTGGCATTTACGGTGTTATCATTTACATTTGCATATTTGGTTTATAAAGTTTAAAGTTTAATAATCTATATCACAACTGATTCACCCCCCCCCCCCCTCTCAGTTGNCACAACTGATTCCCCCCCCCCCCCCCTCTCAGTTGTCTTGTGGACTATTATTCCTAACATGATTGGCCCTCTTTTTCATATCTTGGGTGGTTGTTGACCATAGTTGAACATGTAAGTCCTAATGGGTTACATACATCAAATTGGCTCTATGGCCTTATTACAATGCATATAATCCTTGAATGGTCTTCTCAATACCTTATTACATCCTATTAAAACTTTATAGGAATCACATTATTAAGATCCTACATCAATCTCTTAGGTGCTCCTACACCATACTCCCTTGATTGAAGAAAACTCAAGTCCCTTGAGAGATTAAGTCTACAATTGTAATGCCATGTTTCAAAAATTCCATACACAATTTCAAAGGGGATTTTAAAATTAATTGTGTTCATTGAGTCATTGTAATCATACTATGCTTGGCTAATGACCATATCCCAACTCTGACCATGCTACTTTGTAAATCATTTCAATAGGCTTCCAAGTGACCTATCAACCACCTCATTTTGGCCATCCGTCTAAGGGTGGTATGTTGAAGTGAATGAAATTTGTGTACCCAAATTCTTTCATAAGATGCGCCAAAAATGTCCCACAAGCTTGGAATCTATTTTAGTCACTATGTTGAGAGTCAAGCCATGGATCCTAAAAACTTCTCAGAAGAATAACCCTTTTATATGAGAGGCATCACGAGTAGATTTGCAAGGTATGAACTGTGTCATTTTACTAAATCTATCAACTACAAGAAAAATGCTAGCATGACCCCTTTATTTCCTAGGTAGGCCCAAAAAAATCCCATACTTATGCTCTCCCATGACCTTTTAGGAATGAGTAGAGGTTGGTAAAGACCTGCGTTAGATTATGTGCCCTTTTCCCTCTAACAGATGCCATGGCTCTAAAATTTCCTCACATTAGTCTGCAACTTGAGCCAAAAATGGAACCTCTTCACCTGCTCCAAAGTCTTATCTATGCCAAAATGACCTCCAAAGTCTTATCTCTCTATAAATAAAATTGAAGTTCTTTCATGAAGTTATCTAGAGCTCCACCAAACAGATTGAATAAATATTGTCATTTGCAAAAATTATTCATGACTGATAGAAGACTATTCTATAACTTTTGAGAATTCAAGACAATTTTACAATGTTTTTGATTAATTGTTGAGAGGTAGATTCTCCTAAAATTGAAAGGAGCTTGGTATGATTTTGATAATCATTAGAATAGTGTTTACATTATATTGAATAGGTTTCTCCAATTTATTTTAGGTTTTGTTGTGGGTCAATGTCTAACTGTTCATGTTAAGAATTGTTACAGTCATATGATGTTTCATTAAGATTTGAATCTATATTGTTGGAACAGAAACCTTGTAATTTTTATTTAACGGTATGGATTTCCTTCTCATGGTTTTGGAGTTGTGTTAATGGAGTTTGAATCCTTTTTTTAGGCCACTATTAAGTCACAGTTAGAGAAGTTCCTTCTTAACCAATAAGTTTTGTTACCATTTGTGTTCATTGTGAATCAAGTGGTTGTGAAAGGAAATTTCTATCCATAAGTTGGGTTGGAGTTGAGTTGGGTATTCATTAAGTTGGGAAGCATTTTTTTGAAGTCCTTTTCCAAGAAGAATTAAATGAATGGAGTTTTTTCTTAGTCACTAAAATCTGATTAGAAAGACTAGTGACTAATAATAGTTCTCATATTATAAGTTGTGAATCAACTAGCTGGAAATCAGTGTAGTTCCCTAGTTTGTGTATTCTAATTGTATTCAAGGAGGGCATGGTAGAATAGAGAGTCTTTGGAGTTTGAGTGATGGTAATGGGTAAGTTTGCATTACAATTTTTTTGATAAGTTATTTTTTGAATCGGCCAATGAATTTGATCCAATTGATCCTTTTGAGAAGGTGTTAGGGTGAAGGTTTATTTCAATGTAAATTTTTTAAGAAATTTGGGGAAGATTGAATATTGTTGAGATACATAGTTTGAAGGAGTAGTTTTCCTCTTGAAAACTCTTTTTATGGTGTTGTTACCAAAAAAATTGGGTAAAGATCTATTGTCTAGTTGAAGATTGTGAATTATTGTAACCTTTGCATAAACTCTTATAGAGGGTCCCCTCATGGTCCTATAGCTTGAGATGGTTCATACACAATTCCCCTATATTAAGATAAATAGTTCGGCTTAGTTTGTCACTTTTTTGCACTTAGGACACCTAAGGGACACTATCGGTAGGGTATGGTATTGAGCATTCCAACGAGTGGGGAGCCAAAAATAAACCATGCCTTGGATAAATTGTCCCTATCAGACATGTTGATGGTGGTGGTTCATTCCCTCAAAGAATGCACTGAGATTTAGGATACCTTGCACCTTTCCATTGAATACCTCTGACAATTTTTGCATCAATAGAAAAATCACTGCCCTAAAAAAATTCTTGGACTCCTAAAAATATGAGATAGGATATTTTAGAGGGACCTCTCATGGTCCTATAGCTTCATACATTTCATATATAGGTACCCCAGATTGAGATAAATACCCTAGAAAAAATTTTCACTTTTTTGCACTTAGGGAACCTATGGGACACTGCCAGTAGGGTATGGTGTCGAGAATTATGGTGAGTGGGAAGCCAAAAATAGACCATGCCTTG
The DNA here is from genome assembly GCA_018584345.1 of Thuja plicata. Classification (NCBI taxonomy): domain Eukaryota; kingdom Viridiplantae; phylum Streptophyta; class Pinopsida; order Cupressales; family Cupressaceae; genus Thuja; species Thuja plicata. The sequence goes on along the minus strand of MU228403.1, from coordinate 1,131,972 downwards.
GGTAAACCATCCATACCAGATGCATTGGTGGTGGAATTTTGTGCCCATGAAGAATGGACAGAGGTTTGGGCTACCTTGCACCTTTCCACTGAATACCTCTAATGATTTTTGCATCAATAGAAAAATCGCTGCCCTACAAAAATACTTGGACTCTTGAAATTGAGAGATATTCTATTATAGAGGGGCCTCATTTGGTCCTAAAACTTTAGATGGTTCATAAGCAAGTATCCCAGAATTAGAGAAATACCCCATCAAAGTTCACCACTTTTGTGCACTTAGGGTACCTAAGGGACAATGTCGGTAGGTATGGCACCAAGCATTCTAGTGAGTGGGGAGCCAAAAATATACCATGCCTTGGGTAAATCAGCCCTACTAGATGCATTGGTGGTGGTAGTTCATACCCATGAGGAATGGACAAAGACTTGGGCTACCTTGCACCTTTTCATTGAATACCTCTAATGATTTTTGCATTAACACAAAAATTGCTTCCCTAAAAAAACTACTTGGACTCTTTAAAATATGATATAGGATATTGTAGAGGGTCCTCTCATGTTCCCACAACTTTAGATGCTTCATATTCAAGTTCCCCACATTGAGATAAATACCCTAGAAAAGTTTGTCACTTTTGTGCACTTAAGGCACCTAAGGGACACTAGCGGTAGGGTATGGTATCGAGTGCTTTGGAAAGTGGGAGCAAAAAATATATCATTCTTAAGGTAAATTTTCCCTACCAGATGAATTTGTGGTGGTTTTTTATTCCCACAAAGAATGGATGGAGATTTGGGCTACCTTTCACCTTTCCATTGAATACCTCTGACAATTTTTGCATCAAAAAAAAAAATTAATGCCCTAAAAAATCTACTTGCACTTTTCAAAATATGAGCTTTACTATTGTAGATGATCCTATCATGGTCCTATGTCTTTAGACGGTTCATACTCAGGCACCCCAGATTGAGAGAAATACCCCAACAAAGTTCGTCACTCTTGTGCACTTAGGGCACCTAAGGGACACTATCAGTAGGGTATGTCATTAATCATATCGGCGAGTGGAGAGACAAAAAAATAAAATGCCTTGGGTAAAACATCTCTACTATAAGAATTGGTGGTGGTAGTTCATTCCCATGAAGAATGGACAGAGATTCGGGCTACCTTGCACCTTTCCATTGAACACCTCTGATGATTTTTGCATCAACAGAAAAATCAATGCCCTAAAAAAACTAATTGGACTCTTGAAAATATGAGATGGGATATTATATAGGGGTCTCTCATGGTCCTATATCTTTATATGGTTCATACACAAGTGCCCCAGATTGAGAGAAAAAACCCTGGAAAAGTTTGTCACTTTTGTGCACTTAGGGCAACTAAGGGGCATTGTTCGTAGGGTATGGAATCGAGCATTCAGGCAAGTGGGAGCCATAAATAGACCATTACTTCGTTAAACAATCCCTACTTAATTATTTTTTAGTGGCGGTTCATGCCCACGAAGAATGCACAACTTTGTAAGGCCATTATGTTATTTTGTCACCTTTATGCCAACTAAGTTATGAGTGGGTCAACTATGGTCTACATCTCAAGAGGTGCCCAAATGTGAATAAAATTAATCCATTCATTTTTTTAGGCCATATTTTTAATTTTTGATAATTCATAGGTTTATAGGGAGTCATTTGGTTGAAAAATGAAAAAATTGTCAAAATTGCTCAAAAGTTGCTATGACAACTTTTGCAATTTTGTGCAAAAAGTTGCAAATTTGTATCCCAACAAAAAATTGGTTAAAAGTAATTGGGACAAGTGTATTAAAGTTCTAAAAACACTCTTTTGTTTGAGGATGAATCAACATGGTGAATGGTTGTGTTTGGAAGGAGGAAAAGTTAATAAAATTTTGATTTTTGTAACGCGCTTATACATTTTTTTTTTATCAAAAGTTTGTATTAGATTGGTATTGATTAATTCAACCCCAAACCTATAGATATCTTAAGATTTATTATTTTACTTCATTCTAGAATTGGTTGGAGCCTCTGTGTGGAGGATGAAGGTGGTTTGAACAAATTCTTTCAAAAAAATCTTAAAACCCTCACTGTCAAGGGTTTGGTAACAAAATGGGCAATTTCCCATATGATCCACCATGCAAAAATTCTATAAATATGGGGTTTGATAGTCCATTGGATGCTCTAAAGGTTTATGGTGATCTTTAATTGGAATTTTGTGTCTATTGGCATAAATTTGGTGTCTCTATGATGAAGAAGGTATTCCAAACCCAGATGTCTAATGCTTGTCAAGTCCATGTGTTCACACTGTCATATGAATGTTTTAGGTTGCGTATTTGAACCATTGTTCCATTGTTCTCTACTTTCCTATTGATCAAGATTATTATGTCTTTGAGATCATATTGTTCTTTTATTCAAGATTTGTAACCATGAATGCAAACATGAATTTGGTCCTAGTTTTTTGTTAATCCATTAGGTGCTCCTACACTAGTTGTGAACGACCATAGAAGGATTCTGACTTTTTGTAAAGGTTATGATAATGAAACATTTTGACTCTCTCATCATGAAGATACAAATAGGAAACATGTTATTTTAAAACATCAAATATTATGGAAACACAACAAATATTTCCAAATACATCAAAAATTATTGAAACATGGTAATTACCTCACTTCCATAACAAAAAAATATGAAATGATTCCATAAATAATGAATGGTACATGTGTACCACACATGATGAATAAATAATATGAAAATTAAAATGTTCTATATATATGAAATTGTTTGTTAAAATTATGTATCTCCATATACAAATATGGTGTAAATGTCAACTCAATCAAAGTTTTACAAAATGTGGTACATGCCATATCAAAATCTCTAAAAAATATGCTTGCCTATATGTAATGTGGCATATTCCATCTCAAAATGTGCCATATGGCATCTCAAAATATATTTTAAGAATAAAATTTCACAAGCACAACTGAGAGGGGGTGAATCAGTTGTGAGATAGATTATTAAATATTAAACTTTATAAACCAAAACTTCAATTCAAATGATAACACGGTAAATTCCAGTACAATAATACAATCCTTTGTTGCCGAGGAAACATTGTTAAAGGTAAAGCCCTAGTGGGAATTAGTACCCACAAATGATGTACTGAGAGTATAGTATCCATGTTAAAAGATTTATCCCTCTTAGGATCTTATTACAACATTACAGTACATAGTCCCTCTTAAGGACATACCTTGTTAGGAGTCAAGAGTAACAGTGGGATCACTGCCTAGGAACACTGCCCAAAGAAGGTTAAAGCCACCCTCAAGGATTTACAATTTGAACAAGTGTATTTTAATTCTCATCATTCACCCATCACATCTTTGCTAAGCTTGGGGATCTTTGCTAACTGGTTTGCAATTCTTGGACCATAAGTATGTGGAACCACCTAGACATACTTGGACCATAAGTATGTGGAACCACCTAGACCTAAGTCTTGGTAAGATGGATAGAAACTCAATAGGAAAATAGAATGACAATGACAATGATGATGAATCCGATGATGAAGATCTAGAAATCATTGAAGCACTACTTGAAAAGAGATCTTCCAAAGGAAAAGGAAAGTACAAAGGAAGAATACCATTGATTTTATTTTCATGTTATTAGGTTGGTCACATTGCTGCTAAGTGTCCAAACAAAGAAGACAAAGATGAGAAAAATTTCAACAAGTACAAAGGCAAGAAAGATTTTAAAAGTTACAAAAGCTACAAGGACAAAGGTAAGAAATCTTGTTATATTGCAAAAGATTCTGATAGTGATGAAGATGAAAATGAAATGGTTTACATTGCTATTAAGGATGAGTCAAATAATGAAGAAAATGAAAATACTGCACTTTTCTTACATGTGAATGATACTTTGATAATTGATAGTGGTTGTTCTCACCACATGAATAGTGATAAAACAAAATTTGAACATCTTGAACACTATGATGGTGGGAGTGTTTGATTTGGGAATAATGAACCCTGCTATGTGAAAGGTAAAGATTGTATTTCTCTAACTAAAGGAATGAAATGTGATAGTGCTTATTGGTTTAAAGGACTAAGGTGTAAACTACTAAGTGTGGCATAGATAAATAACATTGATTTCAAGGTAGAATTCATGAATGGTAAGGCCAAGCTTTTGGATGGAAAAGGAAACCTAGTTGGAACTAGCAAGCATACAAAAGGTAATCTATTCTATCTTGATCTCAATGAAAGTTCATGTTTTATTGCACAAGTAGAAGAAAGTTGGTTATGGCATAAGAGGTTGTGTCATGTGAATCTTGATAACCTATTCAACATAAGTAAGAACAAGAGAGTAAGCGGTATTCCTATTTTGAAGAAACATGAATTGGAAATATGCAAACAATGTCAAAGTAGGGAGATGGGCAAAACTAGTTTCAAGAGAAAGAATTACAATAATGAAGAATTCTTGGATTTGGTGCATACTGATCTATGTGGACCAATTGGAATAACAAGTTACACTATAGAGAATTATTTCATTCTATTTTTTGATGATCATTCCAGAATGATGACTGTTATGTTTCTCAAATAAAAATTAGAATCTTTCAGAAGTTAAAGTTTTCAGAAGTTAAAGTGGTACCTTGCTAGAGTTGATAAGGAAATAGGAAAGAAAATAAAGTGCCTAAGATACGATAGAGGAGGTGAATTCATTTCTAATTAGTTCAATGAATTCTGCAATGAAAGAGGAATCAAGAGACAATTATTTGCCCCTGGTACACCACAGTAAAATGGAATAGCAGAAAGAAGAAACAGATCCATTATGGATTGTGCAAGAACCTTGATGATGGAAAAGAATGTTGCAACCAAATACTGGAAGGAAGCTATCAGCATTGCATTTCACACCTTGAATAAAGTTAAACTGAAGAAAGGTATTGATCAGACACCTTTTGACTTATGGTATAGCTATAAACCCAATGTTTGTTATTTCAAAGTATTTGGAAGTAAATGTTACATCTTGAATGAAGCAAGAAATGGAAAATTTGATGTAAAAGGTGATGAAGGTATATTCCTAGGCTACTCATGTAAAACAAAAGCATATAAATGTTTTTATCTTGCTACTCATAAAGTCATAGAAAGTGTACATGTGAAGATTGATGTGTTTGCAGAGAGAAGTGAAGAACAGAGCAATAAAGAACCTAAGGACTACAAGAACTTTGTGTATTATGAACCTGATACTATGCCTAAGACATAAGCAATGGTGATTGGATAGCAACCCTTTCAACCACTGAATTCATTAGCACAAACTTTGTTACAACTTTTACAACCCAAGTTGCTAATAGAGGAAACCAATTCTTAGACAGAGGTAACTGAGTCTCAGAAAGAGGCAATCGAGTCTCAGTCAGAAGAGAAGAACAGAATGTTTGAGCATGGAAAACCTAGTAATGAAAGTCCATAATCAAAGAAGAAGGAACCTATACTTTCCAAATATGTCAAAACGCATCAAGCACCTGAGAAAATGATTGGAGATCAAACAGAAGGTATAATGACAAGAAACAAACTTAAAGGTACATGTTTTCTCAGTGAAATTGAACCTAGATCCATTAAAGATGCTTTGAAATATGAAATTTGGATAGAATCCATGAATGAAGAGATTGAGTAGATAGAAAAGAACAAGACCTAAGCTCTTGTGCATAGACCAAAAGATAAGAATGTGATTGGTACAAAGTGGGTTTTTAGAAACAAAATGAATGAAAAAGGTGATGTTTCTAGAAACAAGGCAAGATTAGTATGTAAAGGATATGCTCAAGAAGAGGATATTGATTATGGAAAAACTTGTGCTCCTATTGAAAGACTTGAAGGAGTCAAAACTCTTCTGGCATATGGAGAACATAAAGGATTCAAGGTATACCAAATGTATGTAAAATCTTCATTCTTGAAAGGAATTATGGAGGAGGAAGTATATATTGAGCAACCTGAAGGTTTTGTTGATCCTAACAAAAGGAATATGGTTTGTAAGCTACACAAAGCTTCGTATGGACTAAAGAAATTTCCTAGATCTTGGTATGAAAGACTACATGGCTACCTGATAAGTATTGGATTTTAGAGAACTAATGATAATAGTAGCTTGTACATAAAAGAAGGACCTCAAAACAAGATACTATTAGTAGAGATATTTGTTGATGATATACTATTCATTGGACATGATGATTTATGCAAAGCATTCTCTGAAGCTATGAGTAAGGAATTTGAGATGTCTATGTTTGGAGAAATAAAATTCTTTGTTGGTTTACAAGTTCATAAAATGAAGGATGGTATCTACATTACTTAGTCTAAATACATCAAAGAGATACTGAAGAAAATTGGAATGGAATATTCCAGCTCAGTTGGGACACCTATGTCTATTGGACATAAGCTGTCTAAGGATGATGAATCAAAGGAGGTAAATTAGACTACCTATAGATCCATGATTAGTAAACTTCAATATGTTGTTCACACTAGGCTTGATATTACATTAGTAGTTGGTAATGTTGCAAGATTTTTAGCTAATCCTAGAGAGAATCATTTGATGGCTATCAAAAGGATTCTGAGATATCTTAAGGGCACTGAAGATTATGGATTATGATATAAGAAAGGAAGAAACTTTGATTTGAAGACTTTTATCAATGTTGATTGGGCAGGAAGTGTTGATGACAGAAAGAGAACCACTGGTGGAGTGTTCTTTCTTGGAAAGAGGTTAGTCTCTTGGACTAGAAGAAATAGAATTGCATCTCTCAGTCTAAAGCAGGGGCAGAGTATGTTGTTGCATCAGTGAATTTTTCAAATGTCATATGGTTCAAACAGATGTTGTCAGGCATGAAGGAAGAAATTAAAGAACTAGTTATCATATACTGTGACAACACTAGTGCTATTAACATTTCAAAGAACCCTGTGATGCATACTAAGTATAATCATATTGCAATAAAGTATCATTTCTTGAGAGAATTGGTTCAAGACAAGGAAGTAAGGGTGGAATATGTGAATACTAAAGAACAAATTGCAGACATATTTACAAAACCTTTACCTAAGGATGCATTCTTGTATCTAAGAGGAAAGCTAGGGGTGCTTCCCCTAACTGAGGCTCACTATAGCATAGTTTATTGATGCATCAACCGAGCTATAGTGAAGATATAGCAAGTTGATGCAAATTATCAGAGTTTATTTAATAATAAATCGGTACAACAGGTACATTACAACTATTAGAATAACTGAGAGGGGGGTGAGTCAGTACTATATAAAATCAACCAAAAATTTATATCTCAAATATAAAACCTCTAGTTATCTTCAGTCCTACAATATGTATGCCTTTAAATAATCTTATCAAATAACTACTTCTCAGAGTTCACTATTTATCCTTATTCTTAAGCTTTATCGAATAGTAGTCTAGTATTTATCGAAATATAGTAAATAACTTAGTGTTTACTGATCAATCATGTTTTAGTAATGTGTAAAGAAAAAAATCAAAGCAATGAACCATATACACATTTAATACATGGATTTTTAACATGGAAAACCTATTAAGGGAAAAAGACACTTGGGACCGGTAACCCAAAATTTTCACGTTTCTGAAGTGAGCTCGGTGAAGAGCCAAGTCTGTTAAAGGTTACAAACACACTGTTAAGTGTGACCTTGTTAGAGGATTTATCACTAACATTTTATCACTTTACCTTGCATTCACTATGTTTTCAACATAAAAACCTTTTGATACTCCTTGGGATGTATCTCAATATATAAAGGATGATTAGATCCTACTTTGTTAAGATATTTTATGAATCAATGGTTAAACTAAAACAATATATGATATGTCCATAAATAAAACTTAATCTTGCAGATGTTCAGATCTATTGTAAGCTCATAATACCTTTCTGATCAATGTTTCTCTTTAGTTCCTTTTCTCCACTTCTTTCTGCTCAGTGAATGTTGTGCTTCTCTATTGCTCGATATCTGCAGAAATCTTTAGCTGTGTCCTTCAACTTGTATGATCAGGTCTATATGAAGACTTCTATCTTCACCAAAATTCTCTCCAGCATTCTCTTTTTCTTCCCTCATTTCTTATGAATTACTTGTCTCTCTTTATAGGCATGATTTCACAATTTATTGTCCTTCTTGTTTTCTTTGGTGATCACTTCTTGACTTGTAAAGCTCTCCATGCTAGCTTTAATTTGAATCCAAAAATCTCTCCTTTATGGAATAAAACATGCTTTAAATCTCCTTCTTATCTTTATATTTTAACCGATCGATGAAAACAAATAAATCAAATAGTTAACTCTATCTTTTGCTCCTGCCAGCTAAGTTGTTTTGTCATTTTCCTAACTTCAGTTCTCATCAGTCAATACTTTAGTTGTGCTCGATGACTAATGTAGATAGCTCGGGCATCAAATTCAGTTCTCGTTGGTGACAACTACAATTAGCACAGTAATTCTTTCTTAGGAAACAGTGTCTCAGGTTACACTGTCTTGGGTAACACTGTCTCAGGTAACACTGTCTCAGGTTGCACTGTCTCAGGTAACACTGTCTGTTGGTTTACACTATCACTCGGTGTATGATTACCGAAAGAAAAAACTTTTTCTCTTTGGATCTTTAAGTGTTGTGACAATATGAGTATGAGCAATCATATCATATTAATTTGACATCAATGACAATACAATACATTAACTAATTTAATATCTTGAATTAACTTCCTACATCTCAGTGATCATCAACTTTGTCATCTTCAAACAATCAATCAGTTATAGTTTATCAATATCTCCCTTTGGCATTGATGGAAACACACTACATACTACTAATACAATATGAAATATATCATTTTTAGTTTATCAATCTCTACCAAACTTATTATTCTATAACCAATACAATTATCTAACTCTCAATAAGATCTTCTAGCTTAGATTTGATTCTTGCAGAGTGCTTTATTCATTCTTCATTCCCTTCACTGGATAGATGTGCAGTGCTTAACTTTTCCAATTCTCCCCCTTAGATAAATGTTTCTTTGAATCTTTCTCTGATGTTTTATCTCCCTTTGATTGTTCCTCTCCTTGATGGATAGTTCTTTTCTCTTTGACAACAATATATTTCTCTCCATATTCATTAAGTACATCTCTCCTTTTGAATTCTTTTGATAGATATTTCATATGGATATAATCTCTCCCTTAATTCATCTCTCCCTTTGACAGCAATACCAAAGTATTTTCTCTTTTATTTAATATATTCCTTGAATTTCCTTTCTAGCAGCAATATAGCTCTATATTACGTTTAGTGCAGATAAGTACCTTTCTATGTATTGATAAATCTTTGCACTCCTTCTCTTTGTTTGCAGCAACATGAATGATCTTCTTTTTGTGTGTAGGCTGATGAAGCCTCCTAGTCAGCTTAGTGACCAATAGACAAGTGTCAGACCCCTAGTCTCTTTCTTAGGTACTCAAATGCATCTTTAGGCAATGAATTGGTTAATATGTCTGCTAATTGTTCCTTGGATTGAACATATTCCAATATCACCTCTTTCTCTTGCACTTGTTCTCTCAAGTAATGATACTTGATAGCAATATGTGTTTTCTTATCATGCATGATAGGGTTCTTTGAAACATTTATTGCACTTGTATTATCACAATAGATAATTACTGGTTCAAAAAATTTCATATTCATACCTTCCAGTAATTTCTTGATCCATGCAATGTTAGAGAAATTTGCAGCAGCAGCCACATATTCTGCTTCTGCAGTAGATTGTGAGATGCATTCTTTCTTCTTACTTATCCATGTGACAATTTTGTCACCCATAAAGAATGCTCCTCCTATTGTGCTCTTTCTGTCATCTAAGTTTCCAACCCAATCAGCATCTGTATAGACTTGAAGCTCACATTTTCCTTCCTTTTTATACCAGAGACCATATTGCTCAGTATTCTTTAGATAGCTCAGAATTCTTTTGACAGTAGTCATGTGTGATTCCTTGAGATTAGCAGAGAATCTTGCAACTATTCCAATTGCATGTGCTATATCTTGTCTAGTATGTACAATATACATTAGTTTACCAATCATTGATCTATATAAGGTCTGATTTACCTCGGTTGACTTGTCTTCTTTTGTCAGCTTGCATCTGGTTTCCATAGGTGTTCCAACTGGTTTGGAATCTTCCATCTTGAATATTTTCAGCACTTCCTTGATGTATTTGGATTGTGTGATGTAGATTCCTACATCTTGTTGAAGAATCTGTAGACCAAGAAAGAACTTGATCTCCCCAAACATTGACATATCAAACTCTTTTCTCATTTCATCATAAAATAATTTGCATAACATATCATTACCTACAAATATGATATCATCAATAAATATTTCAGAAATCAAGATCTTATCATCGGTATCTTTCAAATACATATTATTGTTTTCACTTGTTCTTACAAATCCAATACTAATTAGATAAGAGTGAATTATTTCATACCATGCTCTCAGTTCTTTTTTCAATCCTTACAAGTCTTTGTGTAGTCTACATACCATTTTTCTCTTGTTAGGATCAACAAACCCTTTAGGTTATTCAATATATACCTCTTCTTCTAGTGTTCCATTTAGGAATGCAGATTTGACATCCATTTGGTATACCTTGAATCCTTTGGAGGAAGCATAAGAAAGTATAATTATTACTCCTTATATTCCAGCAATGGGTGCAAAGGTTTCTCCATAGTCAATACCTTCTTCTTGTGCATACCCCTTGCATACTAATCTTCCTTTGTTCCTTGTGACTTCTCCATTCTCCTTCAGTTTGTTTCTAAATATCCATTTGGTACCAATGAAACTCTTGTCATCTAGTCTAGGTAGTAATGTCCATGTTTTGTTCTTCTCTATATGTTCTATCTCTTCATTCATAGCACTAACTAACCATTCTTCATTTTCAAGTGCAGTATTAACAGATTTAGGCTCAAAATCACAAATCAAACATCTAGTGCTTAGTGACTTACTTCTTGTTCTAATTCTAGCCTTTTTGTCTCCTATGATTTGGTTCTATGGATGGTGTCTTCTGACATACTTGGAAAGTATCGATTCAGTTCTTTTTTCATCATCTTGACCTTCATTTTGATTTTCATCGCTTGGTATATCATTGTGAGAAATTTCCAGATTTTTGGTGTTTGCAGCCTGATGCTCGGGTGCATTTTTATATCGCTTGGTAGTGATACACTGTTTGTTGAGAAGAATGTCAGGTTCTTCACTATAGAAAAACATGTTGTAGTATTCTGGTTCCTTTCTTCTTTCCTCATCATTTTTCTCAGCAAATTCATCTACTTTGACATTTGCACTTTCAATGATTTTGTTAGAGGATTTGTTAAGACATTTATGAGCCTTTCTTTTGGTAGAATGCCCTAGAAATTTTTCTTCATCACCTTTAGAGTCAAGCCTTCCACTTCTATCATCTTTCAAAATTAAACATTGACTACCAAAAATTCTGAAGTAACTTACATTGGGTGTGTATCCATACCATAGCTCATAAGGTGTCTTATTGGTGTCTTTCTTCAATTGAACTTTGTTGAGTGTTTAGACAATAGTACTAATAGCTTCTCTCCAGAATATTTATGTGATGCCTTTCTCAATCACTAGTGTTCTGGCACAATCAAAAATTGATATGTTCCTTCTCTCAGCAATCCCATTTTGTTGTGGTGTTCTCGGTGTAGAAACCTATCTTTGAATTCCATGCTCATTACAAAAGTTAGTGAATTCATCAGAAATAAATTATCCTCCTCTATCTGATCTTAATAATTTCAATTCCTTTCCACTTTGTTTTTCAACTATAGCTTTATATCATTTAAACATCTTGAATGCTTCTGATTTTTCTTTTAAGAACATAACAGTCATCATTCTAGAATAATCATCAACAAAGAGAATGAAGTATCTATCACCATAATAGCTCTTTGTTTTCATCGGTCCACATAGGTCTCAGTATGGAGTAATTCTAGAATAGCATTAGATGTGTAGGTTTTTCACTTGAAACTAGACTTTGTCATTTTACCTTTTTGACAATTCTTACACATGACATGGTCGGGTTTTGACATGCTTGGTAAGCCTCTTAATTTCCTTTTATTTCTTATCCTAACTGTGTTGTCAAAGTTCACATGACATAACCTTTTATGCCACAACCATATGTCTTCATTTCTATCCATTAAACAAGTGGTGTTAATATCATCAAGATAGAATAGGTTACCTTTTGTCTGTTCACTAGTACCGATCAACTTTCCTGATTTATTAAAGATCTTTGCCTTTTTGTTCTCAAATGCAACTCGGTGACCTGTGTTATTTAGCTATGAAACACTCAATATATTATAGTTAAGTCCTTTCACCCAATATACATTTTCACATCTGATCAGATTATTCAACATGATGGTTCCTTTACCCTCTACTGGATAAGGTGAGTCATTACCCATTCTTACTGATCTACCATTATAATATTCAAAAGTCTCAAACTTTTCTTTATCTCCATTCATGTGGTGAGTACAACCACTATGAATAATCTAGACACCATTCTTGCTAACCTTATATATGAGTGTAGTTTCTACATACCTTTCTTCTTCATCTAAGTCATCATTCATAGAAACATATACAACCTCAATATCTTCATCAGACTCAGTGTTGGTATCTTCTACTTTGTTCTCAACCAGGTAACAAGCCTTCTTTCCTTTTTCCTTGTAGTCTTGGTTATCTCTTATATTAGATTGTCGGTTGCTTCGGTAATCTTGGTCATCAACTCTATCAAAATTATTTTCATAAGTTATATCATTACTTATGTCATCTTTTATTTTTTTTAGGACATCTAGCAGCAAAGTGTCCAATCTCTTTATGATTAAAACATACAAGTGGTAGTTTACCTTTGTATCTATGTTTGCCTCTCTGCAATCTTCTAGCCATTAATGCTTCAATCTCATCAAGTTCTTGTTCATCACTATCACTTTCACTATCATTTCTCATAGTGTGTTTATGACTTGATTTACTTGTTTTCAAAAAATATTTTAATGCAAACTAAATAGATGGTAAGACAATGTTGTCAAAGTTATTCATCTCCAATGAAATAAGTCTACCAATCAAACTATCTAGAGTAACATTTTTATTTTCTACTACTCTCATTTCTTGTATAGCAGATACTCTAATAGCATAAACAAGCAGTAAGGTTCTAAGAATTTTACTTACCACTATTTCTTCTTCAAGTACACCTCCAACTCCTCAGATAGCATTTACAACCTATTTGATTATACTATTGTACTGAGTGATGTTTTATCCTTCTTTCATTCTTAGGTCATCAAACTTTCCTCTCAGGCTTTCAGCTTTAGCCCTTAGCACATTTGTATCTCCTCCATGTACTAGCTTCAATTTGTCCCACATTTTCTTTGCAGTGGTGTGTGATTTGACATCTTCAAATTCAGCATCGGAGAGTGAGGAAGCAAGTTCTATCATCATATAATTGTGCTCATTATTTTCTCTCAATTCATCAAGTGTATGAGGTCCAGTAGGTACCACATATTTAGTATCCAAGTATTGAGTAACAACATTTCCAGTACCTGATAGGTGGAGTCTTATCCTATTTTTCCATGATGCAAATTTGTCCTTGTTCAACTTAGGCACATCCCTTTTTCTCATATTGTGATCTTTAGCTTAGGTCATTAAACCTTCCTTTCCAACACACAAGCTCTGATACCAATTGTTAGAATAACTGAGAGGGGGGGTGAATCAGTGGTCTTAAAAATTAATCCAATAAACCAACCAAAACTTTATATCTCAAATACAAAACCTCTAGTTATCTCCATTCCTACAAGATGTATGCCTTTAAACAATCTTATCAAATAACTACTGCTCAGAGTTCACTATTGATCCTTATTCTTAAGCTTTACCAAATAGTAGTCTAGTATTTACCAAAATACAGTAAATAACTTAGTGTTTGCCAATCAATCATGTTTTAGTAATGTGTAAAGAAAAACATCAAAGAAATTAACCATATACACATTTGACACATGGATTTTTAACGTGGAAACCCTGTTCAGGGAAAAAACCACTTGGGACCAGTAACCAAAAATTTCACTCTTCTGAAGTGAGCTTGGTGAAGAGCCAACCCTGTTAAAGGTTACAAATACACTGTTAAGTGTGACCTTGTTAGAGGATTTATCACTAAGAGTTTATCACTTGACCTCACATTCACTATGTTGTCAACATGAAAACCTTTTGATACTCCTTGGGATGTATCTCAATATATAAAGGATGATTAGATCCTACTCTGTTAAGACATTTTCAGAATCAATGGTTAAACTAAAACAATATATGATCCGTTCATAAATACAACTTAATCTTGCAGATGTTCAGATCTATTGTAAACTCATAATACCTTTCTGATCAATGTTTCTCTTATATTCCTTAGCTTCACTTCTTTCTGCTCGGTGAATATTGTGCTTCTTTATTTCTCGGTGTTTGCAGAAAAATTTAGCTCTGTCCTTCAGCTTGTATGATCAAGTATGTATGAACACTTCTATCTTCCCTAGAATTCTCTTTAGCATTCTCTTTTTCTCTCCCCATTTATTATGAATTACTTGTCTCTCTTTATAGACATGATTTCATCATTTCTTGTCCTTCTTGTTCTCTTTGGTGATCACTTCTTGATCCGTAAAGCTCACCATGCTAGCTTTAGTTTTAATCCACAAATCTCTTCTTGTTTTATGGAATAAAACATGCTTTAAATCTCCTTCTTATCTTTATCTTTTATCTGATCGATGAAAACAAAGCAATCAAACAGTTAACTCTATCTTTAGCTCATTCCAGCTAAGTTGTTTTTTCATTTTCCTAACTTTAGTTCTCATCAGTAATACTTCATTTGTGCTCAATGACTACTACAGATAGCTCAGGCATCAACTTCAGTTATCATTGGTGACAATTTCAGTTAGCTTGGTAATTCTTTCTCAGGAAACATTGTGTAAGGTTACACTGTCTTGGGTTGCATTATCTCAGGTAACACTATCTGTCGGTTTACACTGTCACTCAATGTATGATTACCGAAAAAAAAAAAATTGTCTCTTTGGATCTTTAAGTGTTGTCAGAATATGAGTATGAGAAATCATATCATATTAAGTTGACATAAATGATAATACAATACATTAACTAATTTAATGTCTTGCATTAACTTCCTGCATCTCGGTGATCATTAAGTTTTTCATCTTCAAACATTCAATTAGTTATAGTTCATCAACAACTTCATTGGATAGAGTCTTTGGAAATGGTTGTCAAAGAGGGAGAGATTATTGATGTCATGCCAAAGAAATTATTGAGGAAGAGATTATTGATGTCAGAGGGAGAAATTTTATTAGAAACAATGATTGTGAAGATAGAGGGAGTTTTCTGGATGAGAATCAAAATGAAGCTAAGGACATTAAGAATATTTTATCCTTGTGTCTATTTCTCTAGAATTATTTGTATAATGACATGTGTTTCCATCAATGCCAAAGAGGGAGATTATTGAAGATAATTATTCAATCATGTATTGTCATTGATGTTACACAAATGTAGTGATTTGTTGTATTAACCGAGCTCTGTCAGTTAATGAAGGAATTTCAGTACTAACCAATTTCACTCGAGCATTACAATAATTTTGGTTTTAGTCAAGTATTGGTCGGGCATCAAAGGATTATAGTGTCAACCGAGTTATGCATTTAGTGTCAGCCAACTAACAATAGTTTACAATTTATGTTTAATTGGTTAATTGTAGCTAACATAACTAAGTTTTATTATTTATTTGGAAGAGTATTCAAGCCAAATTGACAAGGCCTATCATGTATATACAAGGTCAAGTTTGGATTGAATGTTTGGAAGAGTTTTTGATATGAAGAGTGAAGGCAAAATAAGAGGGAATTCTAATTAAGGATAGAATATCCAAACCTAGCTACAAAAGAATATTTGATCAGTGAGGATCCAGTTAAAACCAAAATAGAGATCTGAATCAGCAAAGACAGTTGCTTCTTCAATCAGGTCAAACTCATTTTTACTCTCTAACAATTGTAGAAGTGATCCAAATCTCTTGACAGAGTAGACTTAACAGTCTTTTCCCTAAATCCTCTCACAAGGTGGAATTTCTACATTGAAGTGTCTGAAGACCTCTAACAACGCCACTCCTAATAGGGTGATTAAATCCTCTAACAAGGTCACACCTTACAGTGTGTTTTTTAACCTTTAATAGGGTTGGATCCTAACAAGGCTCACTTCAGAAGAGTGAAAAATAGTGACTAGTTGCAATTGGTGGTTTTCCCAAATTGGGTTTCCATGGTAAATCTTGGTGTCATCTGTGTACATGTTATTTGTTTTATGCTTTATGATTCTGCACTTAATCACTAAAGGTTAATCACAGTTAATATCTTAATATTTCTTTGTTAACCAAGTGACGGCATAATATCTTTATGCCAGTATCAAAACATGATAAATCCATTAGAATCTACAATGACTTTTGAGATGTCAATAAAGCATGTCCAAAAGATGACTTTCCATTGCCAAGTATTGATGTCATTGTAGATCTTATAGTTGGATATGAGATGTTGTCCTTAATGGATGGATTCTCTGGGTACAAATGACACTTTAGGGAAATCTCATCATCATGAAGATCATCTACAGGATTTAGCAAAAATCTTAGACAGGATGGAGAAATTCAAGTTACATGCCCACTATCCCTACAAAATTGGCATAGAATGAAAATCACTTGCTCATAAACTTAGGTACACACCTATTTTCTAATCATAATATAGCTATCACCAAGCATGCAATGGCTCTAGTCATGATACCATATTATCTAGTTCCAAACGTGAATGGGGGCACGATATGATAAGTATCTTGGGGCAATTACTTTTTGCCTTGCACAAGGATTATCACCTTTCGAGGGTGATCTAGGTAGCTTCTAATCCTAAAGTGTTTATTAAGGTTCTTAGTTTGGTTGTATCCTCTATGTCTGCGCAAGCGCGATTGAGGCATATAGCCCCGTATAGTGTCTTGACAAAAGGGGTCACAAAAATGTGATTGAGATCGTTAGGCCACCCTTAAGTTAGACATGAGCTGAGTATAAGCTCAAATGACATCTGACTCCCTAGGCTTTAACCCAAAAGAGTAAATTTGTTTAACGTGAGTTGGAGTGGTGTGACTTACACCTTGTTCTCACGTGGGTTGTCCCAGGAGATTTTTTCCTCAGTGGTAGGCCCAACTGAAGGATAAAGAAAGTAAAGAGGATTGGCATTGAAAATAGGTATAGATTTCTTATTTTCCCAAAGGGAAAAGAGCATACTCTCCTACTCAATAACGTTTTCTCCTATCAAGCACTTGAAACAAAGTTCATTTCCTCAAATCAAGAATTAATCTTCTATTTCACATTTGAGTTTCTGATTTTCCCAAAGGGAAAAGAGCATAATCCTCTAATGAAACCAAAAATTAACCCTAAATTTGATGTTAATATGCCTAAATTAATTGACAAAACACATTGCATATGAAAGAAAATTGTTCATTTCCTTCAATTTTAGTACAAAGCATAATTTAGGGTTTGAGTTTCTCATTTTTCCAAAGGGAAAAGAGCATAATCCTATATCCAAATTACGAAATGCACAAAAATTGTATTAAGTTTCAAAGTGTTTGAATTTTCATAATTTGGCCACCTACAACAAACTTGTTAGTAGTTTCTCTCCATGGAAATCTTTGGCAAATATCCTACAAAACATGTTAGGCTACTATAAAGATGATAAAAATCATGAAAACAACCAAGTTAGTATGTTAGAAATTGAAATAATCCATGAAAAAACTCTGTTATTTTGCTCTCTGGAATCCTTATGATACTGCAGAGACCTAAAATGATAAAACCTAGAAATGATAACAATTTAACCCCAAATGATAACGTATCCCATAAACGATAATCCTTTTACTCCAAACGATAAAGCTTTCCTGAAATGATAAAGGAATTACCAAAGATGCATTAAATCAAAAATGTTACCTTCCAAAGATGATGCTATGGAATCCGCATATGATATTAAAACCACTAGAGAAAATAACAGAATTCCCAGAGATGATAGAACAATCCCGTAAATGATATTTCTCGGACCCAAAACCATAAACTGCCTACAAATTGTCAAAATGTTAAGAAAGAGAGCAAATTTTCATAAAATTTGAGCACTCTACCCCACGGTGGGTGCCAAAATGTGATGTGTAATTATGTATCTACAATTATACTGCACACAAACACTCAATAACTCATTATATCCAAGGTTAGTAAGATCAAATCAATGAAAACCATAGAAAACCTTAAGAAATCAAATTATTGCTTCCTAGTCATGAAGATTCTACTCTAAATTGTAAATTGTTCTCAGATTAAGCATGTTAGATCATAGAATGACAATCATGAAATGGAAGATTCATTGTAAAAATGCCTAAAATGCTAAGAACATGTTCAATTATGCACAATTTGAATCAAATTATACAAATGCACTAGATTGGCATGCTAAAAATGATGAACTAGATGAGCTAAAATGAAATTGACATTATCTCTATGCTTAAATTTCTATTCTCCTATATCAAATGACCTTAGAATGGCTTCTTTTTATAGAGAATTTTTGGAGGGAAAGATTCCAATTTGAATTTGAATTGAGTGGTTGAGATGCATCCATGAAGGATGGTTGAGATGGAAACTTGCTTGATCCAAGTGATTACCTCCTATTGGTTAGAGGCTTTTATCCTTGAGGCATGTTGAAGGATTATTAATTATTTGATTTAATTAATTCCTTTTAATTTATTTCTTTAGCCATGTATTTAATTTTTTAATTTGATTTAATTCATTCAAGGTTAATTGAAGAATTAATGGCTTTTGATAGATGCCTCTTGATGAGTGATCTTGGATTATTGATTTTTGATGAATTATATACTTGAACCAATCTAGTTTAATTATATAATTGTGATTAGCTTGATATTGGTAGTCTTGGTTAGGACCTGGAGGACTTAATTGTAGATTAGGGCTTTTGAGCTTATCAAACCATTTTCAGGTGATTACATTTGCCCCTCTTTGAATCGATGTGCAATCAGCGTGTTGATTCAAAGAACATCTAGTTTTGATTAGTGATCGAATAGTTGGATATAAAGTGATACAAATACTCTTAATTAGAAACCCATTCTGAACTTGATTGAAAAAAATATGATTGAAGCTATTGAAGACTCTTGATTACTGAAAGATCAGTGTAGTGACCAGAAGATCAATTTGATGTGAAGCGATGAAACTGATCACTTGTCTGATTGCTGAAGATAATAACATGTAATTAATTTGATATGAAGTGATAAAATCAATTACTATTATAGTGATGTCTAAAATCTTGATCGATATCAGTTTGTTGTGATGCGATGAAACTGATATCTCGAAGACATAGTTCAGAAGGATTAACTAGACAACCAGTTTGATGTGATGCGATGAAACTGATTTCTAGCAAAGATTTGAACAGATGATCAATTTGATGTGATGCGTTGAAACTGATCACTATTTGAAATTTCAATTGAATTTTGCTGCAGATACTATCAATTTGATGTGATGCAGTGAAACTGATATCTATACTGATGTTTAGAATTTGAATTTGATAAGAGCAAGCAATTTGATGTGAAGGGATGAAAACACTCATTCCAAATTTGATAATGTTGAGACTGATTTGATACCTGATGAAGATTCTCTAGCTGCGTTTGTAATGCCCCACCAGGGAACCCAGGAGAACATAACCTAAACATGACACTAAGTTCATGGAATAATTTTTTTTTAAAATGTTTACAAACAATATTAATAACAATGCGGAAGCAACACAATGAAGTACATGCCATACATGAAATACAACTCATACATAGATAACATTCCTCAAGGGTTCCTTGACGTAGAATTACTTAAACATGATAATCTATGATTAACAAATATAAAGAACTGACATAAAGGTACATAATCTGAACCAAAAACATACATCTCGTAATGAAAGATTACATATACGTCTGATACCATAAGGTATACTACATAATCAACATCCACTGCACAAGTCACGGGGTATGTAATAATAAATAAAAATCAATACAATGCATCCTCCAAAGGATGATAACCAATAAATACATATGGTACAAAACACATCTCAGGTAATTGATCAAGTCTCCAAAAGACTATGAAGATGAAACTGCAACAAGGAGCATCCAAGCATGAAGAAGAATCTGTCAGAATCTCAATGGTAATAAGAATCACTACCACCCGACCATGTGGAACCAAAGGTCCACTCCCACCATACTAAGGAGATAGTAACAGGCCCATCACACGGGGTATACAACAAGAATAAAAACAAGGTATACATGACCTCATACTCCATGCATAGGAAGATCATAGAAGCACTCTAAACCATAACAAGGAATACTAAACAACACCAGATGTAACTAACCCACGTAGGATAACCTAAGCTATATATAGGAAGGTGTCATCATGTACGTCGCATCCTTGAGTTTTGTCCTAGTAATCCCTTAATGAATTCCGGCACCCAAGTGACTATACACAGCATCAATGACCTTTCATACAGACAAGATCACTAATGATGCCCGAACCCGCACCTCGAAAGGGGGCAAGCATCATCTCATCCTCCATCTTAGACTATATTAGCACTCAAGCATGGGTGAGGCATTAATCTTATTAGTTTAATACTAGGTCATCCTAATTAGATTAATTATGTTATCACTTATTACCACTACTTACAATAAGCAAACCCTGACAGCCACTTGTGGGCTTCGGTACTTATTGCAAGCCACCTCCTACCATACAAGTAGGTAACCTACCCTAGGTTCACAAAAGAGCATCATACAGGTACATCACAAATCAATCGCATCCTGCCCATTCAGGTGCACATAGGTTCTCAATAACCACAAAACATCCACAATATCCACATAAGTCCAAACAACGCATCATACCGAACCAGGTTGGGTCTAATAATATCAGGACTATAACATCATCATAAATCACGAACTAACATCACACTAATACCATATAGAAATTACATTCCCAAAACCTTTGGATTTATGTCCTAAGGGTTATCTAGCCCAACAGATACCTGAGACATGATAACATAGAACAATATACAAATCATTTAGTCATGCACTCCAAACACATCATGGTCGATTTAGGGTAATGACATGAATATACACGCCATAAAGTAATAGAAATGATAAACACTCCCCCCAACCTCTGTATACATCCTAGGTCATCTAATGCATAGAAACATATAAGCATAAGAGAACCATAATGACACATAAAAACAAAATGTCTCAAAAGACCGACAAATGAACTATATCCATGTAACTACTTATAGATAACTAATACATAATCTCCATCTAATTAATAACTTAACCTGAAATAATTAAGGTTAATTGCATTAAATCCATTGTAAAAACTACCTCTAGTAATTAAATACTCAAATCAAGATAACCATTAATTAAATCAAATTAATTTCTCTAACTCCAGGGTCTCGCATCACCTCATAATTGAAATCAACTTGATTAACTTTAATTAATCAACCACATTTT
>MU228403.1:1083881-1101997 GCA_018584345.1 Thuja plicata | reverse complement strand
GGATAGGATTTGGACCTAAAAACTATCTCCCCTCTCTTACCATTGAGATTAATGCGATAGGGCACACTCACTCTTGCCAATTCAGGGAAGACGTAGCCCGGTACCTGCAAACCTGTCATCACAAAGATGAACATACATGCATATATATAATATGACAAACAATGGTTGAGACCAAGTTATCATGTGGATCTCGCTGAAGCATGTAACTATGACTCTGTCACATACCATACCCAACACATCAAACAGTAATACAAAACATACAATGATCCATGTGCATATAAATCTAGGGTCAGTATTGTCAGAAAACCATAATCGAAATGAAATCCTAACATATACATAAGCATCATTAAATAACCATAAATCACATATACACAAAAGATACAACATGATAATAATGGATCAATAACATACTGAAAAGTAACACATGAATATCCTTAAAATCACCTGAAAGAGCTAACACATACATACTATGGTCTAAAAGGGATCAGAAACTAACACAGACAGTCAGACAAAGGGGTAGGTATTACAGTGTTGAAGCTGATTTGTTTGATCACTTGCAGAGTCAAGTTAGACTTCTGACAATGCCCCATTTGTTTGAAAAAAATGTGGTATTACAATTGCTTGACTAGATGTAATTGATAATACCCTCTTGGAATCAAAATGGACATTAAATTGGATTGATTTCCAGATAAAAACATCCAGATGAGAATGATAAACTTAGAATGAAGATTTTGATTCCAATAGAAAAGATAGTGGTCAGAACCAAGAAAATACTACTTTTCATTTGGTCAAAATCGGACTCCGTAGGACGAAGTTAGAGCAAAAAAGGTGCAATAGACAAATAATAGTTTGTGGTTAAAATTTTGAAATTAATTACCCAAAAATGAGATTAAAATAGTGTAATAAATAAAAATTACTAGTCATTTGAGCTATTCACTGATAGATATTTGCAGATCTCATGGAGAAAATATGTTGATTCCCCTGCACGATCACTGATTCGAGCTCATCTGGCAACACCAGAGACCTGCCCTCTACCCGCCAATGATATGTCATCGAAATCCTGCTTTGAAAATTTGAATTTTGTACATGTTCTTTCTTTATTTTTAGATTCTTTTGTTTATTTCCTTGCAATATCGTTTCTGGTAAATGAAATATCATTTCCTGTTTGTTTTATCATTTTCAGTCTTTTCTGTATCATTTACCATTTTCATTTTATTGTCTACCACTAAGCATCGTTTACGGTTATTGTTCTAGCGTTTCCTATATTTTTGATATTGTTTCTGGAAACTTGCATCATTTTCGGTAGAGCAAACATCATTTTTAGTAAAATAGCATTTTTAGCTCCTGGAATATCATTTTCGGGACAATGAGCCCAAAATGTAGAGTTTAAGTCCAAATTTTTTAAAAATTTGAATGCCTTAGTCCATCTGACCTAATTAAAATTGCTATATGCTGAGCATATATGTTGTGCACATCCATGTTTGCTCCAATTCTGATTCTATCATGTTTTTACCCTTTTGTAGAGAGATCCTGGCACCTTACAGACACGAGCACCATATCCTCATGTGCTTCTGTTGACTGACCGGTTATCTGTTGAGGATCGCCGAGACATATTTCATTGTGGTCTGGGATTCCTTTAAGAGATGCATGCGTATACAGTAAACCGAGGTTTACTGATTGCCTTGATATAGCAATGGCACTCAAAACATAACACGTTCCACCTGCCTACTAGTGAGATTACAGTGATGCCAAAGGATGTATTGCATATTCTCTACATACCTGTGATGGATGAGTTACCTTATTATGATCCTAAATGCTGAGCATGTATAGATGCATGTATATGAGTATTTCATGATCCATTAGTTGTAGAGCATCACATTACATGGGAGAGATTAGAGAGGCAGGGCCTTGTATTACCAGGAGTACTAGTTGGCCTTATTGGTGGATTCCTTGTTCCTAATAGGAGTGAATAGGGATTTTTAGTTGGATGGGTAGATTATTGGAGGATTTGATGGAGAATCCTTGTAAATTAGCCCTGGGTACCTATCTTCTTCCACACTTATATCATGATTTGCATCAGGTGGTTTATCGTCATGATAAATAATTTTTTGTAGGTTTGATACTGTTATAGATATGGACCTGGGAGCACATCCCTGTTACTGGGCCAGTGGTGACTAGATCTCGATAGGATGGACTTCCTTATGTATATATGTATGTTGGAGATATGGTGCAGCCCCGCCTGGGAAACTTAGAGTACTGGAGATGAGCCTTGGATGATATGATAGTTGTTATCTGGTGTCCTTACTTAGGTTGTGAGGAGTGGAGGAGTGACAGATGAGAGATTCCCTTTGTCTGTATAGAGAGATACTTGATTGGTCGTACTATGTATATTGTTGACAGATTCTTGGTTACTCATGTCTTATGATAGTTTGGCATTACACATCCCATGCCCCAAGGTATGGAAGCATATGCTAGGACCTGAGATGAGAAGACACAATAGGGACCCCAGTTGGTTTATGAGGATGTTGTTCTTGATCATCAGTGATTAGCTCCTGTGATATGGTTGCTGGCTCCAGATGTTATAGATGCGGGTATGACTCCTGATTTTGCAGTATGTTTTTCACAACATCCATTCCCTCGGTTGACCTCTCCTGATGAGATAGTGCCTATTATGGTAGATGAGGTTGATGATGGAGGAGATGATGACAGAGGTGGTGGGACCATCAGGACTCCCTCTCGTAGATGTTTGAGTAGTAGTGATGATAGTGCTGGCAGAGGTCGTGGTCATCAGCAAAGACAGATCAAAGTTTGTATTGCAGGACCGACACCACCAATGACTACACAGGAACCATCTTCTTCATGGATATCGAGTATAGGATAGGTTCCTTCATCCTCTTAGATTCCTTCTTCTTCTCATATTTCATCTTCTTCTCAGATTCATGTTACACAAGTTTCCTCAGAATAGGTGTTTGCTTCCACCCGAGTGACTACTTCATAGGTTCCTCCTCAGACGAGGGTTACTAGATCAGTTAGTATAGATATCCAACCAGGTGCATAGGTTATACCACATATGAGTACTCCTCCTCCTCAGCTGAGTATAGGTCCTACAGTTCCTTTAGGTGTACAGGCACTAGGGCCTAGACCTATAGGTGTACCAGTACAAGTTATAGCAGATGCATCGGTGATCGTACATCTTCGTAGAGAGAGAGGCTAGTTACAGACTCATATAGCATTTTTAAAGGCTCAGCTAGCTAATAGGAACAGAGCTTTGGATGTTGCACAAAGAGATGTTGTAGCACAGCGCAGTAGAGAATCCTATTATCAGGTAGCTTATTTTTCAGCAGTACCAGATCCTATTTCTAGAGTCACTCCCTTTTCCCGAATCGTAGCACAGTCAGAGGGTGGTGGACCAAGTAGATCAAATGCTCCTCCACATGGACCACCAAGGTATGACACAGCTAGTCATTCTTGATTGATTATGAGCTACTGCATTTTTTATGATGATGTATTGATGTATATGTTATCTAGCACCATTTTTGCTCAGTTTTTGGAAGATGTATCTCATGGACATTATTTGATATATGATGACATTATCATGTTTTGATCTCATTGTATCTTTTATCACTGACATTTTATGCTTATGAGATGATTATGATTATGCTATGAGTATGCTCTTTTATTTCAGTACGCTTTGGATGCAAATGTATGGATGCATTTTATTTTTGTCATTTTTGATGCATAGATATGATGTTACATTAATGTTATGGATGCATATGTATGAAGTTTAATGTTTATGCAATGGAGATGCAAATTGATGATTTTTTTATTTCAGTGATTTAAAATACTCAATCATAAGAGAAATGATATCTTTGAATGTTTGTAATTTGTCTTTCCCTCTTTTGAATGTGTGTTACAATAGCCTTTCTTAGCGTCACTTGATGATAAAATATATGCAACTCCTAGAATGAAATGCAATTATAAAATGCAAATGTAGATGCAACTTCCATTTTCATGTCATTCATTTTATGCTTTTGTTTCATCATTGAGCTTTTTGCGTACCCCATTTTTGACACAACCAACACTGATATACAAGTAATCATGTTAGTAAGAATATCACTTTTCTTGGATATAAGTACATACAATCATCACTAGTGCTTAAGTGACTATGATAATATGAATATGACTTATGTAAAATGTTTGATTTTAGTATAACCACCACAAATAATTAATTTACTCTAATGATATGAATACAAATTTGAGCTTAATTTTGATATTACAATTTGACACAAGCATCAAGATATAGCAGATAATGATGTCCTGAGTATCAATTACATTTAACAAACACATAACAAACAAAATAAAAATACCATATGATTTCTTCAATGTTCTAGTACAAAGACTCATGGAACATTTTCAGAAATAGGATAATCAACAATTGATAAAAAAAAAAATAGCAACCCAAAACTAACATAAGTGTTTACTTTGGTCTCAGAATCAGAGCCGTTCATGTAGCTTTAATTTTTTCATCATAGACCTTGTCAAAAACCCATGCCAATCACAAACAGAAATCAAAGAAAATATCATACCCCCTGTCTTTATGTTTCTAACTCAGTAGAGTATCATTAAAACATTCAAGAGAAGTATAATAAGCAAAAATCTGATAAAGAACAAACAGTCATGCAAAGAAAAGTATCCCAACTCTTTTAGTGTGTCTCTAGTATGAATACATCATAGAGTTACTTAGGAGCCAAAATTCATGCAAGCATAGGACAGGACTAATCATTTTTGTGCTTGTGATTCTGATTGATAGATTCACTATGATCATGTTGATAACAGGATGAGTGTTTAAGAAACACTATTTTTGTTTGTTGATATGAGATGTGAATTGATCAGTGGTATTGAAAAATACCTTTGTTTGGTTGTTTAAATGGGGTGGTGTTGAGAAACACCTTTGTTTGATTGATGTGGTATTGAGAAATACCGTTGGTGAATTGCTTTCCTTGAAACAGTTTTAAGAAGGATAAGATTAGATTTCAAACCATGGTAAAGTGATAGGTAAATGATAGAGTCAATCAGCTAGGAATGTGTTCTGTCTTATGTTAGCTCAAAGGTCTTGAAGTTCTTACTAAATAGTTATCCAAGCTTACATAGACAGAGCAACGAGATGACAAAATAGTGTCTATTTACCAGGTTTTCACCATTCGTAGGAATGCTATTTTTGCTACCAAGGCACCTGTTTACCAGGTTTTCACCAAGGCATGATTTTTGTTTTTTTTTTGGTTATTTTCTCTTTGTATTATTTTTTTGTTATTGTCCAAGCGCCTGTTTGCCAGGTTTTCACCAGGACAATCATTTTTAGAATTTTTACACTATTTTTGAAATTTTTTAGAATCTTTTCCATTGTACATAGCTATGACAACAACTTAAGCATAGAATCTCTTCAAATGAGTTGTGTTGACTGGATCAGGAAGTGTGTCTCCTTCTATGGTAGCTAGATAATAAGCTCCAGATATGAATACTATGGTGATTATGAAAGGCCCTAACCAGTTAGGTCCAAAATTGCCCTTCTTTATTCTTTGTTGTTGATTCTTAGTATTTTCATGTAGTACTAAATAACCCACTTGAAACTCACGAGGTTTGACCTTTTTATTATAGTCTTTTTCCATTCTCTTTTGATATCATTGTAAATGTTCAAAGGCATCTTGATGTTTCTCAGCTAACAGTTCTAGATTTTGTAGGCGTGAGACTCTGTAGTCCTCATCTGTGATTAATCCTTTTAAAGATACCCTTAATGATAGAATTTCTACCTTAATTGGAAGAACTACTTCAGCACCATAAACCAAAGATTAAGGAGTAGCTCTTGTTGGTGTCCTGATACTTGTTCAATAGGCCCAGAAAGCTGGGTTGATCTGAACATGCCAATATTTACCAGAATCATTGACAGTGCGAATGAGAATCTTGAGAATATTCTTATTGCTAGCCTCTGCCTGTCCATTTCCCTAAGGATAATATTTAGAGGAGAAACGTAGGGTAATTTGGAACTTGTTGCAAAGTTCTATCACATCCTTGTTTTTGAACTGTTTACCATTATCTATCACAATTTATGAAGGAAGACCACACTGACAAATGATGTAGTTGAGGATAAACAGTGAGATTTGTTTTCCTGCTTCCGTGATTAAGGGTATAGCCTCAACCCACTTGGTAAAATATTTTGTTGTTGTGATAATGAACTTGTGACCATTAGAGGATGATGGGTAAATTTGACCAATAATATCAAAGGCCCACTGTTGAAAAGTCCAGTGTGTGATAAAAGGTAACAATTCCCTTACTGGTGCATGTATAAGATTGCCATGGATTTGGCACTTTTTGCAAGTTTTTGAAAATGTGATAGCGTCTTTCTCCATTGTAGGCCAATAATATCCAATACGCAAGAGTTTCTTAGCTAAGGTAAGACCATTCAAATGCAATCTACAAATACCTTCATGGACTTTGTGTAAAGTGTTGTTAGATTCTTCTCTATCAAAACATCTTAGTAAGGTGCCACCAAAACCTCTACAATAAAAATTGTCCATGATGATTACATGTTTGGATGCTTGACGAATAAGGTTACATTTTTGGTTCTTGGATATACCCTCGGGTAAAACATTGGTTTCAAGATAGGTTTGAATAGATCCATAGCGAGGGGAGTCACATCCTATTAGTTGGCAAAGTAGCTTGGAATCAGGAGAGTTGTAAGTGGGATAAGGTAACTCATCCACTAGGAATTCATAACGCACTTGATTATCAAATAACTCTGTAAGAGACATAAGATTAGCCATTGCATCGGCCGCTTGATTTTTTACCCTGGGTATCTGCTCAAATTTTATGCCGACAAAGTACTATTTCAAATCATCCACCATTTTCTTATATGGAACAAGCTTATCATCTTTAGTTTGATATTCATCGGTGATTTGATTTATGACCAATTGGGAGTCGCCATAAACATGTAGCATTGTTATCTATCATTCTAGTGCCATCATGAGTCCATTTACCAACGCCTCATATTCTGCGATATTATTAGTACACAAAAATAAAATCTTGTATGCCTTTGGTATAGTGTATCCTTGAGGTGATATGAATACAACACCTGCTCCAGTACCATGTTGTGTAAATGATCCATCGAAATACATCATCTAGGTATGCTCTATAAGTATGAGAATTGACTCATCTGGGAAATCAATAGTCAAAGGGAGATCTCCTGATAATGGTGCATCTGCAAGTTGATCTACAATAACTTGCCCTTTAATAGATTTTCATTCAACGTATTCAATATCAAACTCACTTAGTATCATCATCCACTTAGCCAATATTCCAGTTAAAGTTGCTTTGTTTAAGAGATATTTTAGCGGGTCAATCTTAGCCACCAACTTGATTGAATGTGCCATCATATAGTGCTGAAATTTTTGAGATGTGAATACCACTACTAGCACTGCTTTTTTCAATTGGTGTGTCATTAAGTTCATATTTCACCAATGTTTTTCTAATGTAATAGATTGCACGTTCTTTTTCTGTTTCATCTTATTGTGCCAATAATGCCCCTAGTGAGGTATTAGTTGCTGAAATATATAGGAGAAAAGATTTTCCTATAATTTGATCCATTAGAATAGGTGGGTTCACCAGATACTACTTCAATTAATTAAATTATGTTTCACATGCTTCATCCCACTTATGAGTGATACCTTTGTGCATAAGTTTAGTGAACGGTTGAGCTTTATCAGCTAATTGAGAAATGAACTGTCGAACTGATTGTAACTTCCCTTGTAATGATTGCACCTGCCTGATGTTTCTAGGTGGAGCCATCTCAATGATAGCTTTGACTTTTTTTGGATCAACTTCAATTCCTTTAGCAGAAACTATGTACCCTAATAACTTTACTAAGGTGACCCCAAATGCACATTTTTTTGGGTTCAAGCGTAACTTGAATTGCTCCATCCTGTCTGAGATTTTTGCTAAATCTTGTAGATGATCTTCACAATGATGAGATTTCCCTAAAGTTTCATCCACATAATATTCCATATTTTTTTGCACCATATCATGAAAGATTGTTGTCATTGCTCTTTTATATTTTGCTCCTGCATTTTTTAGTCTGAAGGGCATGACGTTCCAGTAGAAATTTCCCCATGGACAAGTAAAAGTTGTCTTATCTCGGTCTTCTGGATCAATTTTTATTTGATTATACCCAAAGAATCCATCCATTAAGGACAACATCTCATAGCCAGCTATAAGATCTACAATGACATCAATACTTGGCAATGGAAAGTCATCTTTTGGACACGCTTTATTAACATCTCAAAAGTCAGTGTAGATTCTAATAAATTTATCATGTTTTGATGTTGGCACAATATTAGATATCCATGTGGCATATGCAGTAGCTCTTATAAATCCTTCTTTCAACAATTTTTCTAGCTCTACTTTCACCAAAAGAGCAATGTGTGGATGCATCTTTCGTAACTTCTGCTTGACAAGTTTTATCCCAGGGGTCATAGATAAATGGTGCATAATCAAATCAGGATCAATCCCTACCATGTCAGAATAAGACCATGCAAACTTGATCTTCTTTTCATTCAAAAATTGTGTAAATGCTTCCTTTTCTTCCACAGATAGAGATTGAGCAATGTGTACGATGTGTAGGTTTTCCTCTCAACCAAGATTAATTGGTTGATTTGGTTTGATAAGTACCATAGAATGGTCCTGAGAGTGATCAGGAAGGATATCAATTTTCCCATCCTTTAGTGCCTCAGTGAGGTTTTCACTATCAGATGCATCTTTTATTCTTTCTTTTTCATGATCTAAGACTGCCACAGAATGGTTTTCACCCTCAGATCTTTTATTAATTTTTTCCTTATTTTTGTGAGTGGAAAACTTGATATCCTCCCTAGCATTAGAATTCCTAGTGGAAGAAGGTATTGTTGACAGTTCTTTGTGACCAGGTCTGCCAACAGATGTAAGTTGTCACCGGGTACCAGGGTACCGGCCAAGTTCACCTGTAAAGGTTGTCCAGGGAAATGAGATTCCCCAGGCCTTCAAGCATGTGAGAGTCAAGTCTTGAAAGTGTGGGAGCTTAGTTGGTAATGTGACTATTTTGTTCGGGGAATAGCTGGTTATCTTGGCTCGTCTTCTCCAGGGATTTAAGTGAGTGGGGTTTCCTACAAGCATTCATTAACTTTACCAAATAAACTTCAAAAGATATTGTAGAGTAAGGAATATTTCATCTACCTATAGTTATGCCAAACATTCAAAACATCAACCATGCTCTAACATGCTACACTAAATACTGAAGAAATACAGAACCATCAGCTCATATTTAATCAATATTGAGGAAAAAGGAGGTCATTAACCTACTTAAAATATCAGAGAAAGGGACATAAATAACATGCAACACAAAATACTGTTAACCCAGAGATTAGAATGCTAGCAACATCATTGATAGAACCCTTCCTTCTTCATTAACATGTTTTTAGCAAGCACTAGTGCATACAACAATGGTGGCTCCAAGGGAGCATTTAACTATTGAAAGCTTCTAAAAACTAAGGAGCATTGAGCTCTGCAACTAAGAACTGGGAAAACCAAAAGCTATTAGCTATGGACTGCAAAATCATCAATTTTGCCGACCCTTGGAATGAGGTTGGACTTATTATTTATACACAAGTTTTGACCTAAAACTAATCTAAATTATTTTACACTTAACAATATAATACTATTTCCAGCGGCTGGTACTACCTGTGCCATGATACAAACGACCTCAAGATGGAAAAGTTCTGACATGTCAGAAGAATCAGACAAGAAAAGAGGAGTGGAAGAAACGGCCTTGAGAAAAGAGCTGGAAGGAAAAAAGAAGAAATCTGATCCCCTGGGGATCGAGGCTACATGCCTCATAAATGGAAAAGTGCCTCCCTTCCTTTGATGCACCAGGTGTTACGTTGGAACGGTGCCTTGGGGAGACCACCTGTCAAAACCCTCTTGTCCAGCTGACGTGCCTTGTTGCGGTTACCTGCTTTCTAACATCTTTATTAACTACCTTGAAAGTGACCGGTCGGCTTTGCGAACCGGGACATGGGTCACTTTAAAGAATTCAAAAATAATATTGGATTTGGGACTCCGGGATCTAAGAGCTTATACCTCCAAAGAATAAATAATGCAACTGATACATGGTTGATAGAATTCTCCAGACTCTTGAGAACCTTTATTGTTGCTTACTATTTTTCAAAGTCTCTAACACCTAGCTTATGCCTTCTTCATCTATATCTTTAATACTATCCCATTGACTGCGGGCAGCTTCCAATTTCTCCTCAACATATTTGACCCTATTCCGGAACTCATCCACCATCTTTATGGCATCATGTGACTAGATCATTGTCTTGGATAGTCTAGATAACCTACCCTGGTCAAAATCTTCGGAAAAAAGATACAGGGACTCCATTCGTTCATCAAACTTGTTGAGGACGTAGTCCTCCAGGGTACACATTTCAGTGGTGAAGGGATTGACTTGCAATACTCTAGCCACAAATGCTTGAAATAGGCCCAAGGGGTATTGAGCCTCTATCAGTTTCTCTTTCAAGGCCTTAAATAGTTCCTTGCATACCTCAATCTTGAGGACAAGTCTAGAATACTGGGCCAGAGGGAATCATATGGTTTGTCTCCCAAAATCCCCACCTCAGTGGCGGCTTCTTCTCCTATGTTGCAAATTTCTTCCAGCCTTGCCCTCCACTTTTCATACTTTACTAAATCTTGCTCCCATATAAGAGCAGAGCCATTTGCCTGGCTAAGAAGGGTGTCAACTCGATAAAGGTCTAGGAGGAATGGCACTACAAATTGTCTCATGGCTGCTACTTGCTTGGCAGCCCACCCATCTACAACCCGTGCCTTCTTCTTTATGATTTGGAGAGAATCCACTTAACCCTGTGCAAGTGGCAACTTGGAGGAAGGGGTTCCCAGGTGGATCTCGGCCAAAGGCTATGTTAGTTCTTCCAGAAGCGTGAGGAGATTGGCATTAGTCTCTCTTTCTTCCTTCAACTTCTGGCCCTGCTTGATATATCTGGCCTCTACTGCTTTGGTGGCCTCCCTTAGCAAGTCTAGTTCACCTTGCTTGTCTCTTCTCCCCAGTGCCACTTATGTGATGTTATAGTCCTCAAGCCTTATAGCCACTGCATCAGCACCTGGAGGGGGTGTTGCGATAGTCGCAACTGTTCTTCCCATTGGCCCAATTTGGAGATTATGGACTGTCTGTACTTTCTTGGGTTTTTGAGATTCTGCATTTCTAGCCATCATTTCAGCCAAAGAGAGTGGAGTGTCTAATGTGACCATTGGGCCCTTCCTTTTCTTTGATTCTACCAGCCATTGGGGCAGCTGGGATGGCTTCATTGTTAAGACCTGTGCATCAGGATTCCCTTCGGAATCTATCGGTGTGTTCCCAGAATGTACATTATCTTTGGGCTCTTTCTCCTTCTCTTGCACTTTTTCCTTTTCCTTTTCTCCAGAACCTTCAGTATTTTCTGCCATACTAGTGACTTCTATGGTGACGTCTGGAACATTTTCTTCAGTCTCAACATTGCTTATATCTTTGGGGACTTCCTCATCCCTCCTAGTGTTAGTTGATCATGTATTTACATTGTCTAGGACTTCCTTGTCAATCTGCTGCTGCTATTCTTGGGGTTCATCAACCTCCTCTGCTAGAACATTTTCCTCTATCGAAATATCCTCTACGGGTGGGTGAGGTCTCTGGCTAAAGTTTAGTAATGCGGACGTTGTTTCTACCTCACCAAATGTGCTCCAGAGCACTTGATCATCCAGCGTAACCAAAGGTGTCGGAACATGATGAAAGGGGGCACAGTTGACACCAAAGGTTCGGGTTCCCCAACCATCACCTGCTTATCTGTGGATTGCCTTGGTGTATCTTCAGTCTCTTGGACCAGTGTCTTCTCTTGCTTGGGTGTCTTTTGTGCTTCCTCCTGACTCTTATTTTGATGCTGCCTCTTCTTCGGGGATATCATCCTTATCCTGAGTGGAAATTTCTTCCATCGTGTGGCCTATACCTTGTTGAAGGTCCATGAGCTCGTCTACCAAGAAAGTGTCATCAAAGTCATCATGCGGGGGTGAGGAGTCAAAAATATTTTCTAGTTCAGGAGAATCTGAACTGACATCAACTAGTGGCAATTCTGGCATACCGGGGCTAGTGGCTACGCTTGGTGTGGGGGTCACCTTCTTTTTTTCTTTCTCATAAGTGGAACCCTAGTCTCTAAAATGTTGGTAGACTCTTCCTTGGCAAAATTTTGTCTGCTCATCATCGCAACCAACGACGGGGATCCCGTCGGGCGAGCAGAAACCATTAGAGTCATGAGGAGGCCATAAGATATCTATGTTCTTATTTTCTAGCTGACTAGCCTCACCAACTCCATTTTTTGTTGTAGTTGTACCATTAAAGGGGTGGGAATTTGGGGAGGTACCTTGGATGGAGTGCCCTCTTTTTCTTTCCCTTTGCTCATGCTAGGTTCAGCGGTGGCAGAAGATGGAGTGGCCCTACGAACCATTGGTTTCTTCCAGGTGCTTTTAGGACACATCCAGGCAAAATATTGGTGACTTGCCTCCAAAATAGGGTGACATACCCCTTCAATTATTAATTCTTCATGGGTGGCCTAGTCCACCAGAGGGAGATCTAACTTATTTAACCCCTGTTCTTTATATGTTGGGTCTTCCAGTGGCCCGTCATTTGAAAATCCCTTCAAAAAAGTTCAAAGGTAGAGCACCTTCATGAGTCCCTTGCTCATCCATGAATGTTGTCAGGCCCGGAGATCAAAACTGTCTTGGTAGTATGCCCAAAAATTCACAATGTCTACTTTATGCGGCGGGCATGCCCAGGGAAGTGCTGTGGCAATCTTGCCTAGAGGATCGTAGTTTTTCCTGGCGTGGTGGAATTCCACCAGTCCCAGGCTTTTCAATTCATTATTTCCCTCCCTTTCTGTGGCAAGGCTACATGTATAATTCCCGCACAAAAATGGGAATGGGACATTGATGACCTTCTTCAATGTAAAGAAGGCATGCAGATCCATCATCTACCGACAGAACTCTCAAAGAATAATTTTATCCCCACAATACCAGGGAAGAAGATGGGGATTCCCAGAGAAGTCAGTCACTCAAATGTAAGTGTGGTGCTAAAACTAAATAAAATAGCGGCCATAGGTACTGAGCAAGTTCATCGCCTCCTGCGAAAACTGATACCCAGAATCTTGATTAAGTGTTAGGATGTTATGGTAAATTAAAGCATCATTTACCCGGCATAAATTTAGGAAACTAAGTTCCCATTGTATTTGGGGATAATGATCCCATGGTGTCAGTTGGCCTGGCCCATTTCCAAGTTCTCTAACTAGTCCCAACATTGGAAAAGTTGGTCTCTATTGGGCTAATTCCCATTGCAGGTATGACGTCATGTAGAACTTAGAATTCTAGATGACTCCCTTCAGCTGCGTGTCTATGTGATTGGATATAATGGCTGCCCAGTTGAAGGTCTGACTACGAGTGGTGATCCAATAAAAAAGGTAGTACATCCATGCCAAAAAATCCTGGGCATGGGGCAATCTGAAGATCCTGCACAAGAATACAATGCCTTCCTGAATGGCCTCTTTGAACTCACCATGGGGAATTTCCATCTTTATCCTCCTACAATCCCTCTTTGGGGACTTTGGCTAGTGGCTATTGAGATATTTCTAGGAGATAAGGGAATCATCCTCGAACTCCTGCAATGTCTGGACCCAATTCTGGATAATGGATCCATCAAACTATGGGATCCCCAGCGCTGAGGCAAAATTTGCCGCGTCTAGGGTGACAATTGTTGTTGGATACTTTAATGGTCGGGGATCTGGAACTATAATGGTCTGAGTAGGTGTGTTGTACAAATTTTCTAGCTAGGGTATTAACTCTGGTGATTACACCGAACAAGGAATTTTGCCACCTTAATGATGTCGAAGGTAGCTAGTTGAGTGGCCAAATTGTCTTTGGTGGCCTTCAACCTCTAGACGGCTTGGATCAAGCCTTGCATTTCAGCCCAAATTTTGGGCTCTATGTCTATTATTTCTTGAACCTTGGAATAGACCTTATATCCCATGAGAACACCCTCCTTCAGGTATTTGGAGGTGAGTGGCAGCTTTGCCAGTAAATTTTTGGCCTTGGTTTTGTGGCCGCCTAGGTGGAAGTGGTAGGTATCTCCAAGCTAA
Source organism: Thuja plicata (assembly GCA_018584345.1). Lineage (NCBI taxonomy): Eukaryota > Viridiplantae > Streptophyta > Pinopsida > Cupressales > Cupressaceae > Thuja > Thuja plicata. The sequence continues at coordinate 1,087,751 of MU228403.1, read as the reverse complement.
TAGGAGGGGTGATTACCTCAGACATCTTGATTAGCTTATTAGCAACCTGCAAGACCGGAGAACTATTAGAACATGGTATATACAAAAGAATATTTTGAAATACAGGGAATTTGTCACCACCCTGCACCTGTCCAACAAGCGTTAGTACATACCAAAAACCAAAAATACTTGAAATAGACATGAGTAAGACTCTGGGGTGTTGAACCAAGTGACAGGAGGGAATGAAAGACAAGGGATTGCTCGTGACCTAGAGTTCGGATAAGCTATCCTTTACTGTGTCAATGTGACCAGAGGGAAACCATACTCGGCTGACATGGGTTGGCACGTGGTCACGTGACAAGCAACTTAAAGGCATTAATAGTGACAAGTGGGTTGACACGGGATAAAATTGAATGCCAGATGGGACATGGTTTGAATTCCCACTCATGGGAAATTAATCCCACCATTAAGGTGATGAGACAGAGGAGAGATAAAGCTGTCATGATTCAAACCAACGAGGTGTCAAGTTCAAACTATGGTGACTTCATCTCGACGAGGTCGGTATGGTGAGTGAAAACACGTGACAAAGCACAACAAACTTGTCAGTTTAGAGGGATACACACAAGATATATACATAAATTCACAAAGGGTTGAAGGTTGAAACACATATACATTAAAATACACAGCATTTACAAGCTTTTTTATAGATTTACACCATATTTACACAAGTACACGGGCTACCCTAAGATGATGTACATTGTATAAATTAATTTACAACTATACAGAGGGTAGACAACCCTTTGGCAGAGCCAACCCACCAAAAGAAGGCAAACCAAAAACAAAAAACACAAAAGTGAACCAGCAAAAACCGAACGAAACAAAACCAAAAAGGAAGCAGCAAGAAAAACAAGAAATAGCAAGAAACCAGAGAACAAGCCGAGAGCCTACTTGGAAATCCAAAGAATATCAGGGGAGAGGCACACTAGGAGCACTTCTGCAACAATTTACACTCTCAAATGATCACAAATAGACACCACAAATTAACTAGTAATCGACCACTAAGCACATAACAGGTCGCAGTTTAATCACCTAAGAATCACTCTGAATGCTCTAAGTGTTTTTAATCGCGATAACTATGAAAGTGACAGGTAAATTCCATTTATACTTTTTAGGGTAAAACAAGTTACACTCCCCTCTGCAAGCTCCAGAATAGGCAAACCTCCAGACTCTGGGCCCGATGATTCCATGCAACCATACCTTCTCATGAGAAGAAAACATTGTGGTGGAGAATCTCGGAGTCCGAAATCTGGCTCTGGAAAGAAAAAATTCCAAGACCGAGTCCCAAAGACATAAGGAGGAAAAAGCAAAAAGAAAACAAACCTCATGGGAGGAAAATCCCAGAGAGGAAAATGAAGAAAGAAAAGAAAACAAGGCAAGAGCCAAAGAGAAAAGAGGGGACCCAACATTTTGCACACAAAAACGTAGGGATGGGTATGCAAGGTATAACAAATGGCAACTCTCTAGGATGAATGCCTTAGTGCATTTGAGAACTGTAGAATCTCTGGTTAGAAAAACCAGGATCAATCATTACTTGCAGCATCCTACTTGCAAGGTGCGAAGCGTCTGAGAAAATCCAGCCCATACATGATTCAATCCTTGGTCTTTCATCAGTTGCGAAGTGTGTGCTTTGAAAGAAAATTAAGCCGATGACCTCTGGGAGAAGCAGAGAAGAGGCACTAAATATCAAACCAAAGTCATCAAATCTACTTGTTTCCTCCGGATACTAGAATTTTCCCACCCTTTTCTTTCCTTTTATTTCTTTCTTTTCTTAGATGGGGGAGGCAGTACTCCTTCCACCATTAGCCTTAAGCTTAGCTAATTTTAATGGTGATACTTCTTTCACCTTTCCATCCACTTCAAATTGCTAAATAAGGGAAGAAAAACCCCAGACCCAGGAAGAATTTAAATATTTTTTAGACTTGGGCCAACAAACTAGTGCAACTGATCTACTCTCAGCGTGTCTGATTACATATTCCTTTAATTTTGATTTAACTGATTTCTGGACTTCTGGGGATGAATCTGATGTAGATTACTCAAGGCTTGTTACCAAACTCACAAAATAACTCTGGAGTGTGGACCAATTCCACCATGCTAAAAATAGATTCCAAGTTCACCAAAAATGCAAAAGGTACCATTCTGGAGACTATATGTTATGCGAAGCATACCAGTCTACAAGAGGGGGGCAAAACACTAGGGACCCAGAAAAGAAATAACAAGGCTGAAAACAAAACAAAAAAGAAAAGGGATAGTCCTGGAGGACAACCGACAAAACTATTTACAAATCAAGGCACCCAAAACAGAGCACCAAAAAGGAATATTTACAAGCGAGAAGTTTACATATAGTACAATTCTGGACAAACTTACCTCATCAAAATAGTGCTTCAAAAACTATCCATTGATGGGAAATGGAATAGCTTCTCTGATCATGGTACTAAGGTGATAGGTATTTTCCCCACAGATCTCCAATATCAAGTATGGTCTGAGCCAGAGCCGTTGGAATTTGGTGTTCTTTCCTTTCTTTTCCCGGGCCTTATCCCACAAGAGGACCAAGTCTAAAATCTGAAAGGCCTTATACTAGGCTCTTCAGTCAAACCATCATTTCACTACTGCTTGGTGACACACAAAATTTTCAAGGGCTGCATCTCTTTGCTCTTCCATTTGCACCAGATTTAGGAGCCAAACCTCCACAATATTTTCTTGGTTGCTGAATTCCTGCATAAATTGTAAAACTGGGATCTATAAGTTAGTTGCAAAGACGGGGTTTTTTCCATAAACTAGATGGAAAGGGGATGTCCCTAAGGTGGCCTTAATTCAAATACGATCTACCCAGAGGGTGAATCTCATCTTTTGGTGCCAGTCCCGGGGATTCTGCTCTAACAGGTGTTTGATCACTTCAAGCATTTGTTAGTTGATTCAGCCACACCATTCCCTTGGGGGTAATAGTTGCTGGAGAACTTTAGAGTGATCTTCCTATCATAGGTCCATTCAAGTAATTGTGCCAAACAAAATGCTGGACCATTGTCACATACTATAGCAAAGGGCATTCCGAATCTTGTGACGATGTTTTCTTCCAAGAATTTTATGACTACATCTGTCGTGTTGTTTTTACAAGGTATTGCTTCAGACCACCAGGTGTAATAATCAGTAGCAGTGAGAATGTATCGGTGGTTGGTGGATGATTTGGGGTTGACTTCCCCAATAAATTCAAATACCCATTGGGCAAAAGGTCTATCTTCAAAGACTAGCTGCAAAGGCATAGCAGGGTTTCGATCACGATGTGCCACGGTCTGGCAAATATGGCATTTCCTAATATGAGTGTAGACATCTTTAAAGATACAGGGCCAATAGTATCCATCTTGGAGGATCTTATGGGTAGCGGCGTCAGCTAAACCATGCTTGGTTCCAAATTGCCTATGAAATTCTTCGATTATCTTTGCATCTTGAACCCTATCAATGCACCAGAGGTACACACCCTCATAGTTTCTGTGAAAAAGTGTGGCATTTTTTATCATGAAGTGTGCACTTTTCAACCGCAGGGTGCGACATTTGTTTGAAGGAAATCCCTTCGGGCATCTGTTATTCAACAACAAGTACACCAAGTCTATGTACCATAGATCCTAAGTGATGGACTCCATTGTATATGTCTAACATTCGATGTGGGGAGTCTCTTCTGCCATCGCTCTACATAGTCCCTGGCCTCAAAATATCTTCATGGGTTGCATTTCTAAATCATATTCCTAGAGGATGGCCATCCATTTCCCTCATCTCTCACCCAACTCACTCTGCATCAGCAAAGATTTTACTTCCTGGTCTGAGATGATGGCATGCACT
>MU228403.1:1045920-1083656 GCA_018584345.1 Thuja plicata | reverse complement strand
TCCCCACAATACCAGGGAAGAAGATGGGGATTCCCAGAGAAGTCAGTCACTCAAATGTAAGTGTGGTGCTAAAACTAAATAAAATAGCGGCCATAGGTACTGAGCAAGTTCATCGCCTCCTGCGAAAACTGATACCCAGAATCTTGATTAAGTGTTAGGATGTTATGGTAAATTAAAGCATCATTTACCCGGCATAAATTTAGGAAACTAAGTTCCCATTGTATTTGGGGATAATGATCCCATGGTGTCAGTTGGCCTGGCCCATTTCCAAGTTCTCTAACTAGTCCCAACATTGGAAAAGTTGGTCTCTATTGGGCTAATTCCCATTGCAGGTATGACGTCATGTAGAACTTAGAATTCTAGATGACTCCCTTCAGCTGCGTGTCTATGTGATTGGATATAATGGCTGCCCAGTTGAAGGTCTGACTACGAGTGGTGATCCAATAAAAAAGGTAGTACATCCATGCCAAAAAATCCTGGGCATGGGGCAATCTGAAGATCCTGCACAAGAATACAATGCCTTCCTGAATGGCCTCTTTGAACTCACCATGGGGAATTTCCATCTTTATCCTCCTACAATCCCTCTTTGGGGACTTTGGCTAGTGGCTATTGAGATATTTCTAGGAGATAAGGGAATCATCCTCGAACTCCTGCAATGTCTGGACCCAATTCTGGATAATGGATCCATCAAACTATGGGATCCCCAGCGCTGAGGCAAAATTTGCCGCGTCTAGGGTGACAATTGTTGTTGGATACTTTAATGGTCGGGGATCTGGAACTATAATGGTCTGAGTAGGTGTGTTGTACAAATTTTCTAGCTAGGGTATTAACTCTGGTGATTACACCGAACAAGGAATTTTGCCACCTTAATGATGTCGAAGGTAGCTAGTTGAGTGGCCAAATTGTCTTTGGTGGCCTTCAACCTCTAGACGGCTTGGATCAAGCCTTGCATTTCAGCCCAAATTTTGGGCTCTATGTCTATTATTTCTTGAACCTTGGAATAGACCTTATATCCCATGAGAACACCCTCCTTCAGGTATTTGGAGGTGAGTGGCAGCTTTGCCAGTAAATTTTTGGCCTTGGTTTTGTGGCCGCCTAGGTGGAAGTGGTAGGTATCTCCAAGCTAATAGGAGGGGTGATTACCTCAGACATCTTGATTAGCTTATTAGCAACCTGCAAGACCGGAGAACTATTAGAACATGGTATATACAAAAGAATATTTTGAAATACAGGGAATTTGTCACCACCCTGCACCTGTCCAACAAGCGTTAGTACATACCAAAAACCAAAAATACTTGAAATAGACATGAGTAAGACTCTGGGGTGTTGAACCAAGTGACAGGAGGGAATGAAAGACAAGGGATTGCTCGTGACCTAGAGTTCGGATAAGCTATCCTTTACTGTGTCAATGTGACCAGAGGGAAACCATACTCGGCTGACATGGGTTGGCACGTGGTCACGTGACAAGCAACTTAAAGGCATTAATAGTGACAAGTGGGTTGACACGGGATAAAATTGAATGCCAGATGGGACATGGTTTGAATTCCCACTCATGGGAAATTAATCCCACCATTAAGGTGATGAGACAGAGGAGAGATAAAGCTGTCATGATTCAAACCAACGAGGTGTCAAGTTCAAACTATGGTGACTTCATCTCGACGAGGTCGGTATGGTGAGTGAAAACACGTGACAAAGCACAACAAACTTGTCAGTTTAGAGGGATACACACAAGATATATACATAAATTCACAAAGGGTTGAAGGTTGAAACACATATACATTAAAATACACAGCATTTACAAGCTTTTTTATAGATTTACACCATATTTACACAAGTACACGGGCTACCCTAAGATGATGTACATTGTATAAATTAATTTACAACTATACAGAGGGTAGACAACCCTTTGGCAGAGCCAACCCACCAAAAGAAGGCAAACCAAAAACAAAAAACACAAAAGTGAACCAGCAAAAACCGAACGAAACAAAACCAAAAAGGAAGCAGCAAGAAAAACAAGAAATAGCAAGAAACCAGAGAACAAGCCGAGAGCCTACTTGGAAATCCAAAGAATATCAGGGGAGAGGCACACTAGGAGCACTTCTGCAACAATTTACACTCTCAAATGATCACAAATAGACACCACAAATTAACTAGTAATCGACCACTAAGCACATAACAGGTCGCAGTTTAATCACCTAAGAATCACTCTGAATGCTCTAAGTGTTTTTAATCGCGATAACTATGAAAGTGACAGGTAAATTCCATTTATACTTTTTAGGGTAAAACAAGTTACACTCCCCTCTGCAAGCTCCAGAATAGGCAAACCTCCAGACTCTGGGCCCGATGATTCCATGCAACCATACCTTCTCATGAGAAGAAAACATTGTGGTGGAGAATCTCGGAGTCCGAAATCTGGCTCTGGAAAGAAAAAATTCCAAGACCGAGTCCCAAAGACATAAGGAGGAAAAAGCAAAAAGAAAACAAACCTCATGGGAGGAAAATCCCAGAGAGGAAAATGAAGAAAGAAAAGAAAACAAGGCAAGAGCCAAAGAGAAAAGAGGGGACCCAACATTTTGCACACAAAAACGTAGGGATGGGTATGCAAGGTATAACAAATGGCAACTCTCTAGGATGAATGCCTTAGTGCATTTGAGAACTGTAGAATCTCTGGTTAGAAAAACCAGGATCAATCATTACTTGCAGCATCCTACTTGCAAGGTGCGAAGCGTCTGAGAAAATCCAGCCCATACATGATTCAATCCTTGGTCTTTCATCAGTTGCGAAGTGTGTGCTTTGAAAGAAAATTAAGCCGATGACCTCTGGGAGAAGCAGAGAAGAGGCACTAAATATCAAACCAAAGTCATCAAATCTACTTGTTTCCTCCGGATACTAGAATTTTCCCACCCTTTTCTTTCCTTTTATTTCTTTCTTTTCTTAGATGGGGGAGGCAGTACTCCTTCCACCATTAGCCTTAAGCTTAGCTAATTTTAATGGTGATACTTCTTTCACCTTTCCATCCACTTCAAATTGCTAAATAAGGGAAGAAAAACCCCAGACCCAGGAAGAATTTAAATATTTTTTAGACTTGGGCCAACAAACTAGTGCAACTGATCTACTCTCAGCGTGTCTGATTACTTATTCCTTTAATTTTGATTTAACTGATTTCTGGACTTCCGGGGATGAATCTAATGTAGATTACTCAGGGCTTGTTACCAAACTCACAAAATAACTCTAGAGTGTGGACCAATTCCACCATGCTAAAAATAGATTCCAAGTTCACCAAAAATGCAAAAGGTACCATTCTGGAGACTATATGTTATGTGAAGCATACCAGTCTACAAAAGGGGGGCAAAACACTAGGGACCCAGAAAAGAAAGAAAAAGGCTGAAAACAAAACAAAAAAGAAAAGGGATAGTCCTGGAGGACAACCGACAAAACTATTTACAAATCAAGGCACCCAAAACAGAGCACCAAAAAGGAATATTTACAAGCAAGAAGTTTACATATAGTACAAGTCTGGACAAACTTACCTCATCAAAATAGTGCTTCAGAAACTATCCATTGATGGGAAATGGAATAGCTTCTCTGATCATGGTACTAAGGCGATAGGTATTTTCCCCACAGATCTTCAATATCAAGTATGGTCTGAGCCAGAGCCGTTGGAATTTGGTGTTCTTTCCTTTCTTTTCCCGGGCCTTATCCCACAAGAGGACCAAGTCTGAAATCTGAAAGGCCTTATACTAGGCTCTTCGGTCAAACCATCATTTCACTACTGCTTGGTGACGCACAAAATTTTCAAGGGCTGCATCTCTTTGCTCTTCCATTTGCACCAGATTTAGGAGCCAAACCTCCACAATATTTTCCTGGTTGCTGAATTCCTGCATAAATTGTAAAATTGGGATCTGTAAGTTAATGGAAAAGATGGGGTTTTTTCCATAAACCAGATGGAATGGGGATGTCCCTAAGGTGGCCTTAGTTCAAATATGATCTGCCCAGAGGGTGAATCTCATCTTTTGGTGCCAGTCTCGGGGATTCTGCTCTAACGGGTGTTTGATCACTTCAAGCATTTGTTAGTTGATTCAGCCACATCATTCCCTTGGGGGTAATAGTTGCTTGAGAAATTTAGAGTGATCTTCCTATCATAGGTCCATTCAAGTAATTATGCCAAAGAAAATGCTGTACCATTGTCACATACTATAGCAAAGGGCATTCCGAATCTTGTGACGATGTTTTCTTCCAAGAATTTTATGACTACATCTGTCGTGTTGTTTTTACAAGGTATTGCTTCAGACCACCGGGTGTAATAATTAGTAGCAGTGAGAATGTACCGGTGGTTGGTGGATGATTTGGGGTTGACTTCCCCAATAAATTCAAATACCCATTGGGCAAAAGGTCTATCTTCAAAGACTAGCTGCAAAGGCATAGCTGGGTTCCGCTCACAATGTGCCACGGTCTGGCAAATATGGCATTTCCTAATATGAGTGTAGACATCTTTAAAGATACAGGGCCAATAGTATCCATCTTGGAGGATCTTATGGGTAGCGGTGTCAGCTAAACCATGCTTGGTTCCAAATTGCCTATGAAATTCTTTGATTATCTTTGCAGCTTGAACCCTATCAATGCACCAGAGGTACACACCCTCATAGTTTCTGTGAAAAAGTGTGGCATTTTTTATCATGAAGTGTGCACTTTTCAACCACAGGGTGCGACGTTTGTTTGAAGGAAATCCCTTCGGGCATCTATTATTCAACAACAAGTACACCAAGTCTATGTACCATAGATCCTAAGTGATGGACTCCATTGTATATGTCTAACATTCGATGTGGGGAGTCTCTTCTACCATCGCTCTACATAGTCCCTGGCCTCAAACTATCTTCATGGGTTGCATTTCTAAATCATATTCCTAGAGGATGGCCATCCATTTCCCTCATCTCTCACCCAACTCACTCTGCATCAGCAAAGATTTTACTTCCTGGTCTGAGATGATGGCATGCACTTTACTTTGGAGGATGTAATGCAAAAATTTCTTCACAGGGAAAATGAGAGTGAAGGCCTATTTTTCCAAAGGTGAATACTAAAATTTGGTGTTCTTAAAGGGGGAGCTCATGAAATCTATTATTCATTCTTCCCCTTTGACCTTCTAGGTCAAAACTATCGCGGCAGAATGTGGCAAAGCAAAAGAATAAATGTAGAAGGGGAAGGAATAGTCTAGACTAGCCAAGACTAGGGCCTCCGTTATTGTTTGTTTAATCTAGGTGAAAGCCCTCTTTGCTTCAGGACTCCACTCAATCTTAGTATCTCTCTTCATCATCTCATTGAGTGGTTTCACAATCTCAGCATATCTAGTGATGAATCACCGGACAAAATTGATCTTCCCAAAGAAAGATCTCATTTCCTTCTTGTTGTCGGGCATTTGTAGGTTTAGCAACACATCAACTCTCTTAGGGTCAATGGATATACCCTTCTCAAAGAAAATATGCCTAAGCAATTTTCCTTCAGTGACCCCGAATATGCATTTCTTAGGGTTGAGGAATATTCCATACTGGCAATATCTCTCACAAATCTGGGTGAGGTGGGCGAAATGATCATGCCTGTCCCGAGAAAAGATGGTCAAATCATCCATGTAGATGATTATACACCGGTTCACAAGGCCTTCAAACACAATGTCCATAGCCTTTTGAAATTTGGCCCCTGTGTTGATGAGGCCAAAGGGCATTCTTTGGTAGGCAAACATTCTCCACTTGGTGGTAAACACTATTTTGTCTCTATCCTCATATTTAACCATGACTTAATTATACTTGGAGTACCCATCCAAGAAGGACATCTTTTGTGATCCATTCACAATTTGCAATACCTCATCCAGCGAGGGGAGTGGGTGATTATCTTTCTTGGAGGCTTTGTTCAAATTTTAGAAATCCACACAAAATCATATCTCACCACTTTTCTTCCTCACAGGGATGAGGTTGGCAACCCACATAGTATGCCAGATTGGGAAGATTATCCAGGCTAATAGCTATTTTTGTACCTCTTGATGAATCAGAGGCTTGATCAGTGGATTGATCGGTCATTTCTTTTGTCAGAAAGGCTTAGAATCAGGTTTGAGTTGGATAGTATGGGTCATAAAAGGATGTATCATAGGTCTTTAAGTCCTCATACCCCCACATGATTATGTCAATTTATTCTCGGAGAACCATGAGAATCTTCTCCTTCTCCTCTAGGTGCCAATGTGTATCATTATCTCTTCATCGGGCTGGCCGATGTTCACTTTCTCAAATTTTCCTCCCTCAAAGGAGGATGATATCTTTTCCCAGCCCCGAGGGTCTAAGTCAAAGATTCATTCAAGTGTGACCATCCTCTTAGGGATGGTGTTGGTTGGTAATTCCATGATCCCGTCCTCTTCATCACCTTGTCCAGTATCATCGTGATCTCTCTCCTCCACTATCTGGTCCTCAAAGACACCAATATTGGCCTTGAAGGCCAAGATATGATGATCGTCCTCAAAGAATTGAAAATGGGTGACATTGTCTAGAATGGACAGGGTGGGGAACATCTCAATGGAGAATCTCTGGAGTCGCGAGCCAGCCATTGGCTCAAGCGTGCTGCCAGAAACGACAAGGGAATCTGGGACATAATTTCATCTCTAGGGAATAAGATCAATGCCAAAGGCATCAAAATCCTCAATAAGGCTCCATGCCTGGTTGTGGTATGTGGCCATCCTTTTATCATGGCAGGTGTATTGACTCCAGACCTACTTAACAATCAACTTTGAATCACCCAAGGCCCAGAGGCGAGTGATTCCTTTCCTTAGTGCAAATAGAAGTCCAAAGACCAAAGCTTCATACTATGTGACATTATTCATGTAGTTGAACTATAGTCTATAGGATGTGAGGAAGGATTTCCCCTGTGGGTTGATCAATTCCACTCTTGCTCCAAAGCCTTGTTTGGATCGAGACCCATCAAAATTAAGGGTTCACAAGTCATCATTTGTTGTCTGGGGCTGGGAAGAAGAAGTGGTCTTTGGATTGTTTTTGGGAAGGTTGGGAGGAGTTTCCTCTAGCGCTGATGATACGCTGGTGAGGCTTACCCCTGGAGAGTCTTTTTTTTGAGATTCCCAGACCGGTGGTGCTAATGAGGCATCACCGATAGAAGTATTAGGTTTCGGGGAATCACCTATATGTTCTTTCTTCTGGAGGGCATTGATGTATCAGGTAGAAGAGGCTAGGCAAGGTTCACACTCTAGCTCTGAATATTTATGTTAATGCACCTGGCACCAGGTGCTGGACAAGAGTGTGGTGGGGGTCGCTGCGGTACCCTGAGAGTTAACCTCAACCCTCAGTTTTCCCTCTAAGTCTCGTGTTCTCTACGAAACTATGGGGTTCTCCCCAGGGGTAAATCAAATGTTAAGATCTCAAGGGGTTGGTACACCCAGGGGGAAGTCTTAGAGAAGAGGACTTCATTTACCCTCCCAACTTCGCTGAGGGCCTGTTTCATCTTGGGCTCACTTTCAACCTAGATCTGAGATTCTCCCTCCCAAGGGAGCCACAAGAGGGAAAAGTTAGTCGAGAAATATCCATTCAGGGACATGGACCAATTGTGACTTAGTAACATCCCATAAGTCTCTGGGATGTCCACCACTTGGATGTTGATTATGCTGGCTATCCTAGGGTCCTGGATGAGTTGAATCTGGACATTCTTTAGTTCACCCACCATTTTTATAGCAGTTTTATCCAGCTAGATTACTGCATCATTAGATGGGGTGGGTTAGAATTTGAGCTTCTGACATATGGATAAAGGCATGATGTTGTCCAAAGCCCCAGAATCTACTAGGAAATTATGTATATTATTTCCTTGTATGTTCAAGCCTATTAGGAAGGGAGGATCCTTAGTGTTACCCCAGAAGATAGCCACATTAGCGTCATCAAAAGAGACATTCTTGGGTGGGAAACTGACAGCTTCAAGGTTTCCCAAGAGATTCAGAAGAGACTTCTTCTACTCAGGATAGTTAAGTAAAACCTCCATCAAGGTCATGGAGGTGGTGGTTTATTCTAATGCCTTTGTGATGTCAAACCTTCCTCCCAGGAATTGGTGGCTTCCCTTGGCCGGGTCCTTAGCTTGGTTAGAGCTCGGGCCTTTTGGAAGGACAAATTAATCAGTCATGTTTTCCTCGGGAGGAGTGTCTTTGGGAGGCGCAGGCATATAAACTGGTCATTTACCAACCTAACTCCTAGTGTTGTATGGAGTCTGTGGATTGGTGAAGGCATTGGCCTCAAAGGCTGGAATACATTTATCAAATAATTCCTGTAGTTTGGGTTCCTCTTCATCTTCTTAGCCTATTCCAAAGAAGATAGTCTCACAGGTAAAGGCACCCTAAGTGGGATCTTGTATAGGAGGCTCTAGGGGAGTAGGATCAGAAGTTTGTTGTCTGTCCAACTAGGAAATCATGATGACTTTCTCCAGCGTGGCATAGTTTACCTCATTATGAGAGCCTATGTCATGCAATCTACACCAGTTGGTCATGGGATGGAATTCTGTGATGGGCATGAAATGGGAAGGTTCCTTTGCCACCTTGATTGATGTTTTGGTTCAAAAGCGGACATTCGGTATTAGCATTGTTATTCCATTGTTGTTGGTTGGGCCGAGGCCCATTGTTGAAATTTATTCCTCTGGCATTGTTGTTTCATTGGCCGAAGAAAATATTCCCTCTCTAGGAATTGGTGTTATGGGGGCAAAGGAACCTGCCTTCAGATGACCCATGTCCACAGTCAACGTAGACAACATTTGCCGGAGGGATTCAACCTCGGCGGTCAACTGGGTATTTGTGTCACAATGTAATGGTTGTTGTTGTTGGTTTCCCAGGAAAGTGGCAGCATTTTTCAGAGTCGAGGGCGGAAATCCTCCAGCCATGGATGACTGAAAGAAAGGCACTCTAGGAGGTTGTGTCTGTGGTTGCTACATTTGTTGTGGCTGGTTCTAGGGAAAAGATTCCAGACCCGGTGTGTTCTGGGCTTGAGATGGGTATACATACTGGACCTTCTATTCTATCGGCGGTGGTGGGGGATTCATGGCCATCACAAGGGCACCCATTTATTGATTGGGGTTATTTCCCCTGGTGTAAGAATTTCCACCGGGTATCATGTTAAATGGCATGCTCTACCCAATCTCGTCCGGGGATTTGTTAAGACCACAGGACAACTCTAAGGCCAGGTTGTAAACCTTCACCAAAGTATCTCGGTCACCTGGGGTGGTAGTACTCTAGAGGAGAGTGGCAATGAAGGGGTCCATCATTGAGATAGGTCTAGATAGTTACATCCACATATGGGATGAAGGGACCCGTGCACCATTTCAAGGCACATTGGAACCGGTGGTTGAATGTTGCAAGGGGCTCATTTGGTTCCTTTCTAATGGAAATGAACTGGCTATGGGACCACGTTGGGTCCATGTGTACGCGAAAGGTAGCCAGGAAGGCATCCTCCATGTCCTACCAGCTATTGATGGAGTTGGTGGGGAAGTTAAGGTACTAGTTCAGCTCATTTTGTCACAGGGACATAGGGAACATCCGGGTCACAGCGTCCTAATGTTGGATCCAGTGTCGGTCCATGTCATCTTTGTATGCCTCCAAGTGCTTTTCTATGGTTTGTGAGCCTAAATTATCATAATGGGGACCAATCTTCTCTGGGTGCAAAGGTAAATCATTGGCTGCACCCGGGAAAGTTCCCATTGGGGACCTGGTGTTTCCAAAATATGTAGCCATAGGGGGTGTTGGATTTTGACTAGGTTGAGCATTAATTCCTGAGGTCATCTGGGGGACTTGGGTATTCTGGGATGTGCTAGATCCCCACACAACAGTGGTTGACTTTGCTTTTGGGGTATGTTTCTTTTGAGCAGGAGGCTTGAGTTTGACAAACCTTCCAGGATTGGGAATTGATCTAAGGACTCTTTCAAATTTTGCGAGTGAAAATGATCTAATCCCACTGAAGGTCTGACTCCTAAAACTATGGCTTGGGGAACCCTCAGGTAGTGTGAAATCTAAATCCTCAAAAGGGGACGAGCTCATGCCCTCCTTCTAGCGCTAATTTTTTTTGACGAGACTTTGTGACCGGGTCTGCTAAAAGCATGTAAGTTGTCCCCAAGCCTTCAAGCATGTGAGAGTCAGCTCTCGACAGTGCAGAAGCTTAGTTGTGAATGTGACTATTTTGTTTGGGGGGATAGCTAGGTATCTTGGCTTGTCTTCTCTAAGGATTTAAGTGAGTGGGGTTTCCTACAAGCATTCATTAACTTTACCAAATAAACTTCAAAAGATATTACAGAGTAAGGAATATTTCATCTACCTATAGTTATGCCAAACGTTCAAAACATCAACCATGCTCTAACATGCTACACTAAATACTGAAGAAATACAGAACCATCAGCTCATATTTAATCAATAGCAAGGAAAAAGGAAGTCATTAATCTACTTAAAATATCAGAGCAAGGGACATAAAGAACATGCAACACAAAATACCGTTGACTTGGAGATCAGAATACTAGCAACATCATTGATAGAACCCTTCCTTCTTCATTAACATGTTTCTAGCAAGCACTGGTGCATACAACAATGGTGTCTCTAATGGAGCATTTAACTTCTAAAAGCTTCTAAAAAATAAGGAGCATTGAGCTCTACAACTAAGAACTGGGAAAACCAAAATGCTATTAGCTTTGGCCTGCAAAATCATCAATTTTGTCAACCCTTAGAATGAGGTTGGACTTATTATTTATACACAAGTTTTGACCTAAAACTAACCTCACTTATTTTATACTTAACAATATAATACTATTTCCGGTGTCCGATACTACCTGCACCATGCTACAAAAGAGCTTGAGATGGAAAAGGTCTGACATGTCAGAAGAATAAGACAAGAAAATAGGAGTGGAAGAATCAGCTTTCAGAAGAGAGCCCGGAGGAGAAAAGAAGAAATCTAATCCCTTGAGGATCGAGGCTACATGCCTCATAAATGGAAAAGCAGCTCCCCGCCTTTGATGCACCAGGTGTTACATTGGAATGACGCCTTTGGAAGACCACCTGTCAGAACCCTCTTGTCAAGCCGCCGTGCCTTGTTGTAGTTACCTACTTTCTGACATCTTTATTAACTACCTTGAAAGTGACCAGTCGGCTTTGGGAACTGGGACACAGGTCACTTTAAAGAATTCAAAAATAATATTGGATCTAGGACTCCGGGATCCAAGAGCTTATACCTCCAAAGAATAAATAATGCAACCGATACATGGTTGATAGAATTCTTCAGACTCCGAAGAACCTTTATTGTTGCTTACTATTTTTCAAAGTCTCTAACACCTCACTTATGCCTTCTTCATCTATATCTTTAATACTGTCCCATCAACTGCGAACAGCTTCCAATTTCTCCTCAACATCTTCGACCCTGTTCCAGAACTCATCCACCATCTTAATGGCATCATGCAACCAGATCATTGTCTTGGATAGTCTAGATAACCTACCATTGTCAAAATCTCTGCCAAGCGGATACAGGGACTCCATTCGTTCATCAAACTTGCTGAGGACATAGTCCTCCGGGGTACAAATTTTGGTGTTGAAGGGATTGACTTGTGATACTCTAGCCACAAATGCTTGAAATAGGCCCAAGGGGTATTGAGCCTCTATCACTTTCTCTTTCAAGGCCTTAACCAGTTCCTTGCATACCTCAATCTTGAGGACAAGTCTGTAGTACTAGGCCTAGAGGGAATCATATGATTCATCTCCCAAAATCCCCTCCTTAGTGGCAGAATCTTCTCCTATGTTGCAAATTTCTTCTAGCCCAGCCCTCCACCTTTCATACTTTACAAAATCTTTCTCCCATATAAGAGCGGAGCCATTTGCCTAGCTGAGAAGGGTGTCGATGTGATAAAGGTCTAGGAGGGATGCCACTTGAAATTGTCTCATGGCTACAACTTGCTTAGTGGACCACCCATCTATAGCCTGTGCCTTCTTCTTCATGATCCAGAGAGAATCCATGTCACCCTATGCAAGCGACAACCCAGAGGAAGGGGTTCCCGGTGGATCTTGGCCAAAGGCTGTGTTAGTTCTGCCAGAAGCGCGAGGAAATTGGCGTTAGTCTATCTTTCTTCCTTCAACTTCTTGCCCTACTTGATATATCTGGCCTCTACTACTTTAGTGGCCTCCTTTAGCAAGTCTAGTTCACCTTGCTTGTCTCTTCTCCCCAGTGCCACTTCTGTGATGTTATAGTCCTTGGGCCTTACGGCCACTACATCAGTACCTCGAGCAGGTGTTGTGATAGTCACAACTATGCTTCCCGTCGGCCTAGTCTAAAGAGTATGGACTATCCATGCTTTCTTGGGTTTTTCAGCTTCCGCATTTCTAGCCATCATTTGAGCCAAAGAGAGTGGAGCGCCTGATATGACCACCGGGACCTTCCTTTTCTTGTATTCTACTAGCCATCGGGGTAGCTAGGATGGCTTTGTTGTTAAGACCTGTGCATCAAGATTCCCTTCAAAATCTGTCAGTGTATTCCTGGAATGTACATTATCTTCAGGCTCTTTCTCCTTCTCTTTCTCTTGTTCCTTTTCCTATTCTCCAGAACCTTCTATATTTCGTGCCATGGTAGCATCTTCTATGGTGAC
Organism: Thuja plicata; assembly: GCA_018584345.1. Lineage (NCBI taxonomy): Eukaryota > Viridiplantae > Streptophyta > Pinopsida > Cupressales > Cupressaceae > Thuja > Thuja plicata. The sequence continues at coordinate 1,071,023 of MU228403.1, read as the reverse complement.
GTCCAAAAATTTTTCTCTAGTCTCAACATTGCTTGTATCTTCAGGGACTTTCTCGTCCCTCCCTCGTCCCTCACGGTGTTAGCTGATCCTTTATTTACATTATCTGGGACTTTCTGGTCAATCCACTACTACTGTTCTTAGGCTTCGTCTGCCTCCTCTACTAGAATAGTTTCCTCTATCAGAATATCCTCTGCTAAACAATTTCCTCTATCAGAATATCTGGAGCACTTGATCATTCGGAGTAACCAAAGGCATTTGGAATATGATGAAAGGGGGCACGGTTGACCCCAAAGGTCTAGGTTCCCCAACCATCAGCTGCTCATCTATGGGCTACCTTGGTGTATCTTCGATCTCTTGGACCGGTGTCTTCTCTTGCTTGGGACCCTTTTGTGCTTCCTCCCGAGCCTCTTGTTCTAATGCTGCCTCTTCTTCTAGGATCTCCTCCTTATCCTAAGTTGCAATTTCTTCCACCGCATGGCCTATACCTTGTTTAAGGTCCATGAGATCATCCTCTAAGAAAGTGTCATCAAAGTCATCGTGCGGAGGCGAGGAGTCAAAACTATTTTCTAGTTTGGGAGAATCTGAACTGACATCAACTGGTGGCAATTCTGGCATACCGGGCAAGTGGCTATGCTTGCTATGGGGGTCACCTTCTTATTTTTCTTTCTTGTCAGTGGAACCCCGGTCTCTAAAATGTTGGTAGACTTTGCCTTAGTGAAAGTATGTCTTCTCATCATCGCAGCCAACAACAAGGATCTCATTGGGCGAATAGAATCCATTGGAGTCACGAGGAGGCCAGAAGATATCTGTGTGCTTATTTTCTGGCTAACCAGCCTCACCAACTCCATTTGTTTTTATAGTTGTACCATTAAAGGGGTGGGAATTTGGGGAGGTACCTTGGCTGGAGCGCCCTCTTTTTCTTTCCCTTTTATCATGCTAGGTTCGGCAGTGGCAGAAGATTGAGTGGCCGTACAAACTATTAGTTTATTTTGGGTGCTTTTAGGACACACCCGGGCAAAATATTGGTGACTTGCCACCAAAATAGGGTGACATACCCCTTCAATTGTTAAGTCTTCAAGGGTGGCCCAATCCACCGAAGGGAGATATAACTTGTCTAACCCCTATTCTTTATATGTTGGGTCTTCCAGTGGCCCATCATCTGAAAAGCCCTTCAGAAAAGTCTGAAGGTCAAGATCCTTCATGATTCCTTTGCTCATCCATGAATGTTGTCGGGCCTAGAGATAAAAAATGTCTTGGCAGTCCGCCCAAAAATCTTCAATGTCTACTTCATGCAGCGGGGATGCCCGGGGAAGTGCTGTGGCAATCTTGCCTAGAGGATCATAGTTTTTCCTGGCATCATGGAATTCCACCAGTACCATGCTTTTCAATTCATTATCTGCCTCCCTTATCATGGTAAGGCTGCATGTATAATTCCCACACAAAAATGGGAATGGGACATTGATGACCTTCTTTAATGTAAAGAAGGCGTGCAGATCTATCATCTGCCAGTAGAACTCTAAAAGAATAATTTCATCCCCACAACACCAGGGAAGAAGATGGGGCTTCCTAGAGAAGCCGATCACCCGAATGTAAGTCTGGTGTTGAAAGTGAATAAAATAGCAGTCATATGTACTGAGAAAGTTCATCACCTCCTATAACAATAGATACCCGAAATCCTGAGTAAGTGTTAGGATGTTATCATAAATGAAAGCATCATTTACCTAGTAGAAATTAAGGAAACTAAGTGCCCATTGTATTTGGGGATAATGATCCCATGGTGTCAATTGGCCCGGCCCGTTTCCAAGTTCTCTGACTATTCTGAAACCTAGAAAATTTGGTCTTTTTTGGGCTAATGCCTATAGCACGTATGACATCATGTAGAACTTAGAATGCTAGATGACACCCTTCACCTATTTGTCCATGTGATTGGATATGATGGCCGCCCAGTTGAAGGTCTGATTGTGAGTGGTGATGTAGTAAAGAAAGTAGTACATCTATGCTGAGAAATCCTAGGCATGGGGTAATCCAAAGATCCTCCACAAGAATACAATGCCCACCTAAATGGGCTATTTGAACTCCCCGCGGGGAATTTCCATCTTCATCCTCCTATAATCCCTCTTTGGGGACTTTAGCTAGTGGCTATTGAGATATTTCTAGGAGATAAGGGCAGCGTCCTCAAACTCTTGCAACATCTGGACCCGATTCCAGATAATGGATCTATTAAACTGTGGGATCCCCAACCCTGAGGCAAAAGTTACCGCGTCCAGGGTGACAATTGTTGCTAGGTACTATAATGGCTGAGGATCTAGAAGCAGAATGGTCCGAGTAGCTATGTTTTACAAAGTTTCTAGCTGGAGTATTAACTCTGGTGATTGCACCGAACAAGTAAATTTTGTCGCCTTAATGATGCCAGAGGCGGCTAGTTGAGTGGCCAAATTGTCTCCAGTGGCCTTCAACCTGTAGACAGCTTGGATCAAGCCTTGTATTTCATCCCAATTCTGGGCTCTATGTCTATTATTTCTTGAACCTTGGAATCCACCTTGGATCCCATGAGAACACCCTCCTTCAGGTATTTGGAGGTGAGTGGCAGCTTTGCCAGCAACTTTTTGGCCTTGGTTTTTATGGCCGCCTGGGTGGAAGTGGTAGGTAGCTCCAGGCTATCAGGAGGGGTGATTACCTCTGACATCTTGATTATCTTATCTGCAACCTACAAGACCAGAGAACCATTAGAACATGGTATATATAAAATAATATTAGGAACTCCAAGGAATTCGTCACCACCCTGCACCTGTCCAACAAGCATTAGTACATACCAAAATCATGAAATACTTGAAATAGACATGAGTAAGACTCTGGGGTGTTGAACCAAGTGATAGGAGGCAACATAAGACAAGGGATTGCTCGGGACCCAAAGTCCGGATAAGCTAGCCATTACCGTGTCGATGTGACCAGAGGGAAACCATACTCGGCTGATGTGGGTTGGCACATGGTCATGTGATAGGTGATATAAAGGCATTAATCATGAAAAGTGGGCTAACACGAGGTAATATTGAATGCAAGATGGAACATGGTTTGAATTCCCACTAGTGGGAAACTAATCCCGCCATTAAGGTGATGAGACAGAGGAGAGATAAAGCAGCCATGATTCGAACCAACGAGGTGCCAAGTTCGAACCATGGTGACTCCATCTCGACAAGCTCGGTATGGTGAGTGAAACCAAATGACAAAGCACCACAAATTTGTTAGTTTAGAGGGATACACAGAAGATATATACATAAATTCACAGAGGGCTGAAGGCTAAAACACATAAATTAAAATACATGGCATTTACTAGCTTTTTTTATAGATTTACACCATATTTACACAAGTACAAGAGCTACCCTAAGATGATGTACATTGTATACATTAATTTACAACTGCATAGAGGGTTGACAACCCTCTATTAGAGCTAACCCACCAATGGGAGGTAAACCAAAAACACAAAACACAAAAACAAACCAGCAAAAACTGAACGAAACAAAACCAAAAAGGAAGCAGCAAGAAAAAAAAGAAACAGCAAGAAACCAGAGAACAAGCCAAGAGCCTACCTGGAAATCCAAAGAATAACAGGGGAGAGGCACACTAGGAGCACTTCTACAACAAGTTCTACTCTCGAACAATCACAAATAGACACCACAAATCAACTGGTAATTAACCACTAAGCACAAAACATGTCACATCTTAATCGCAATTTAATCGCCTAAGAATCGCTCTGAATGCTCTAAGTGTTTGTAATCGCGGTAACTATGAAAGTGACAGGTAATTTCCATTTATACTTTTTAGGGTAAAACAAGTTACACTCCCCTCCACAAACTCTAGAATAGGTAAACCTCCGGACTCTGGGCCCAAGGATTCCATGCAACCATACCTTCTTGCGAGAAGAAGACATCATGGCAGAGAATCCCAGAGTCTGGAATCTAGCTCTGGAAAGAACAAACTGTAGGATCATGTCCTGGAGACACAAGGAGGAAAAAATAGAAATAAAAAAAACTTTGTGGGAGGAAAAGCCCGGAGAGGAAAATGAAGAAAGCAAAGAAAACATGGCAAGAGCTAAAGTGAAAAGAGGGGACCCAACATTTTGCACACAAAATGTAGGGACGGGTATGTAGGGCATAAAAAATGGAGACTCTCTAGGAATAATTCCTTAGCGCATTTGAGAACTGCAAAATCTCTGGTTAGCAAAATTGGGATCAATCATTACTTGGAGCATCCTTCTTGCAAGGTGCAAAGCGTCTAAGAAAATCCAACCCATACATGATTCAATCCTTGGTCTTTCATAAGTTATGAAGTGTGTTCTTTGAAAGAAAATCAAGTCGATGACCTCTGGGAGAAGCAGAGAAGAGGCACTAGATATCAAACCAAAGTCATCAAATCTTCTCATTTCCTCCAGATACTGGAATTTTCCCACCCTTTTATTTCCTTTTATTTTTTTCTTTTCTTAGATGGGGGAGGCGGTACTCCTTTCACCATTAGCCTTAATCTTAGCTAATTTTAATGGCGGTACTTCTTTCACCTTTCCATCTACTTCAAATTTCTAAATAAGGGGAGAAAAACCCAAGAACCGAGAAGAATTTAAATATTTTTTAGACTTGGGCCAACAAACTAGTGTGATCGATCCACTTATCGTGTCCGATTACTTGTTCCTTTAATTTTGATTTAACTAATTTCTAGACTTCTAGGGATCAATCCAATGCAGATTACTTAGGTCTTGTTACCAAATTCACAAAATAACTATGGAGCACAGACCAATTCCACCATGCTAATAATAGATTCCAAGTTCACCAAAAATGCAAAAGGTACCATTCTGGAGACTAGATGTTATGCAAAGCATACCGGTCTACAAAAGGGGGGAAAAACACTGGGGACCCAAAAAAGAAAGAACGAGGCTGAAAACAAAATGAAAAAGAAAAGGGACGATCTTGAAGGACAGCCAAAAAAACTATTTACAAATCAAGGCACCCCAAATAGAGCACCGGGAAGGAATATTTACAAGCGAGAAGTTTACATATAGTACAATTCTGGACAAACTTACCTCATTCAAAATAGTGCTTGAGAAACTATCCATTGATGGGCAATGGAATGGCTTCTCCAGTCATGGTACTGAGGTGATAAGTATTTGTCCCGCAGATCTTTGATATCAAGTATGGTCTGAGCCAGAGCTATTGGAAGTTTGTGTGCTTTCCTTTCTTTTCGGGGCCTTATCCCACAAGAGGACCAAGTCTGAAATCTAAAAGGCCTTATACTGGGCTTGTCGGTCAAACCATCATTTCATTTTTTCTTGGTGATGTACAAAATGTTCAAAGGATGTGTCTCTTTTCTCTTCCATTCGCACCAGATTTAGGAGCTAAACCTCCACAATATTGTCCCGATTGCTGAATTCCTACATAAATTGTAAAACTGGGATCTACAAGTTAATGGGAAAGACGGGGTTCTGGCTGTAAACCAGATGGAATGGGGATGTCCCCAAGGTGGCCTTAATTCAAATATGATCCACCCAAAGGGTTAATCTCAGCTTTTCATGCCAATCTCGAGGATTCTGCTCTAACAGGTGTTTAATCACTTCAAGCAAACTTTTGTTAGTTGATTTAGCCACACCACTTCCTTGGGGGTAATAGTTGCTGGAGAAATTCAGAGTGATCTTCCTATGATTGGTCCATTCAAGTAATTGTGCTGAAGAAAATGTCAGACCATTGTCACATACTATAGAAAAGGGCATTCTGAATCTTGTGACAATGTTTTCTTCTAGGAATTTTATGACTACATCTACAGTGTTGTTTTTACAAGGTATTGCTTCAGACCACCAGGTGCAATAATTGGTAGTAGTGAAAATGTATCGATGGTTGGTGGATGAGTTGGGGTTGATTTCCTTGATAAAGTCAAATGCCCATTGGGCAAAAGGTCTAGCTTCAAAGACCGGCTGCAAAGGCATAGCCGGGTTCCGCTCATGATGTGTCACGGTCTGGCAAATATGGAATTTCCTAATATGATTGTAGACATATTTAAAGATATAGGGCCAATAGTATCTATCTTAGAGGATCTGATGGATAGTGGCATCAGCTAAACCATGCCTGGTTCCAAACTTCCTGTGAAATTCTTAGATTATCTTTGCAGCTTGAACCCTATCAATGCACTGGAGGTACACACGCTCATAGTTCTTGCGAAAAAGCATGGCCTTTTTTATCATGAAGTGTGCACTTTTCAATCGCAGGGTGCAACATTTATTTTAAGGCAATCCCTCTGAGCATCTGTTATTAAAAAACAAGTACACCAGGTCTGTTTACCATGGATCTTGAGTGATGGAATCTACAGTATATGGCTGACATTGGATGTAAGGAGTCTCTTCTACCATCGCTCTACATAGTCCCTGGCCTCAGACTATCTTCATGGGTTGCATTTCTAAATCATATTCTTGGAGGATGGCCATTCATTTCCCCCATCTCTCACCCAACTCACTCTACATCAACAAATATTTTACTACCTGGTCCGGGATGATGGTATGCACTTTGCTCTACAGGATGTAATGTCAGAATTTCTTCACAGCGCGAATGAGAGAAAAGGCCTATTTTTCCAAAGGCAAATACCAGACTTCAGCATTCTTAAAGGGGGAGCTCATGAAATCTATTGGTCATTCTTCCCCTTCAACCTTTTGGGTCAAAAATATTGCGGCAGAATGCGACAAAGAAAAAGAATAAATGTAGAAGGGGAGGGAATAGTCCAGACTTGCCAAGACTGGGGCCTCTGTTATCGTTTGTTTAATCTAGGTGAATGCCCACTTTGCTTTAGGACTCCACTCAATCTTAGTATCTCTCTTCATCATCTAATTGAGTTGTTTCACGATCTTGGCCAATGGATATACCCTTCTCAGAGATAATAAGCCCAAGAAATTTCCCTTTAGTGACTCCAAATATACATTTCTTAGGGTTGAGGGATATTCCAGACCGGTGACATCTCTCACAAATCTGGGCGAGGTGGGTAGAATGGTCATGCCTCTACTAGGAAAAGATGTTCAAATCATCCATGTAGATGATTATACACCAGTTCACAAGGCCTTTGAATGAAATATCCATAGCCTTTTGAAATGTGGCCCCTGCGTTGATGAGGCCAAAGGGCATTCTCTAGTAGGCAAACATTCCCCACTTGGTGGTAAACATTGTTTTGTCTCTATCCTCATATTTAACCATGACTTGGTTATACCCAGAGTACCCATCCAAGAAGGACATCATTTGTCATCCGTTCACAATTTTCAATACCTCATCCAATGAGGGAAGAGGGTGATTATCTTTCTTAGAGGATTTGTTCAAATTTTGGAAATTCACGCAAAGGCGGATCTCACCACTTTTATTCCTCACAAGGATGAGGTTGGAAACCCACGTAGTATGCCAGATTAGGAAGATTATCTGGGCTGAGAGCTATTTTTGTACCTCCTGATGAATTAGAGGCTCGATTAGTGGATTGACCAGTCATTGCTTTTGATGGAAAGGCTTAGCATCAGGTTTGAGTGGGATAGTATGGGTCATAATGGATGTATCATAGGTTTTTAAGTCCTCATACCCCCACACGATTATGTCAATATATTCTTGGAGAACGGCGAGAGTCTTCTCCTTCTCCTCTGGGGAGCAGGAGGTGCCAATGTGTATCATTTTCTCTTCATCAGGCTGGCCGATGTTCACTTTCTCAAATTTTCCTCCCTCAGAGGAGGATGATATCTTTTCTCAGCCCTGAGGGTCCGAGTCAAAGATTCATTCAAGTGTGACCATCTCCTTAGGGATGGTCTTGGTTGGTAAGTCCATGATCCCGTTGTCTTCATCACCCTGTCTAGTATCATCATGATCTCTCTCCTCCACTATTTGGTCCTCAAAGACACCAATATTGGCCATGAAGGCCATGATATGTTGATCATCCTTGAAGACTTGAAAATGGGTGATGTTTTCTGGAATGGACAGGGTGGGGATCATTTCAACGGAGAATCTCCAAAGTCGCGAGCCAGCCATTGGCTCAAGTGTACTGGTAGAAATGGAAAGGGCATTCAGGACATAATTCTATCTCTGGGGAATAAGATCAATGTCAAAGGAATCAAAATCCTCAATAAGGCTCCATGCTTGGTTGAGGTATGTGGCCATCCTTTTATCATGGCAAGTGTATTGACTTTGGACCTACTTAACAATCAACTCTGAATCACCTAGGGCCTGGAGGCGAGTGATTCCTTTCCTTAGTGCAAATAGGAGTCCAAGGACCAAAGCTTCATACTTTGTGACATTATTCATGCATTTGAACTATAGCCTATAGGAAGCGAGGAAGGATTTCCCCTATGGATTGATCAATTCCACTCTAACCCCATAGCCTTGTTTGGATCGGGACTCGTCAAACTTAAGGGTCCACAAGTCATGGTTTGTTGTCTGCTGCTGGGAAGATGAAGTGGTATTTGGATTTTTTTTGGGAAGATTGGGAGGAGTTTCCTCCGATGCTGATGATACACTGGTGAGGCTTACCCCCAGAGATTTTTTTGGTTGAGATTCCCAGACTGGTGGTTCCAACGAGTCATTGCCGATAGAAGTATTGGGTTCTGGGGAATCAACTGTATGTTCTTTCTTTTGGAGGGCATTGATGTGTCAAGCAGCAGCGGAAAGGCAAGGTTAATAATCTAGCTCCAAATGTTTCTAGTAATGCACCCAGCACCAGGTGTTGGAAAAGAGAGTGGAGGGGGTCACTGCGGTACCCTGAGGTTAACCTCAACCCTCAATTTTCCCTCTAAGTCCCAGGTTCTCTGTGAAACTATAAGGTCCTCCCTAGGGGTGAAATTGAATGTTAATATCTCAATGGGTTGGTACACCCTGGGGGAATTCTCAGAGAAGAGGACTTCATTTACCCTCCTAACTTTTGTGAGGACCTATTTCATCTAGGGCTCACTTTCAACTTAGATCTGGTTAGATTCTCCCTCCTAGGGGAGCCACAAGTGGGAAAAGTAGGTCGATAAATATCCGTTCAGGGACTTGGACCAATTGAAACTTAGTAACATCCCATAAGTCTCTAAGATGTCAACCACTTGGATGTTGATTATGCTGGCTATCCTGGGGTCCTGGATGAGTTGAATCTGAATGTTCTTCAGTTCACCCACCATTTTTACAGCAGTTTTATCCAGCTGAATTATTGCACCGTTAGACAGGGTGGGCCGAAATCTGAGCTTCTGTCATCTAGATAAAGGCATTATGTTTCCTAAAGCCCTATAATATACTAGGAAATTATGTATATTATTTCCTTGTATGTTTAATCCTAGTAGCAAGGGAGGATCCTCAGTGTTACCCTAGAAGATGGCCGCATTGGCATCATCAAAAGAGACAGTCTTGGGTAGGTGACTGATGGCTTCCGGGTTTCCCAAGAGCTTCAGAAGAGACTTCTTCTACTCTGGACAATTAAGTAAAACCTCCATCAAAGTCATGGAGGTGGTGGTTTGTTCTAATGCCTTTTTGATGTCAAACCTTCCTCATGGGAATTGGTGGCTTCCCTAAGTAGGGTCACTAGCTTGGTTAGAGCGAGGGCCTTTTGGAGGGATAAACCGATCAGTCATGTTGTCCCAGGGAGGAGTGTCTTTGGGAGGCATGGGCATATAAACTAGTCCTTTACCAGCCTTACTCCTAGTGTTGTAGGAAGTCTATGGGTTGGTGAAGGCATTGGCCTCAAACGCCAGAATAGATATATCAAAGAACCCCTGTATTTTGGGTTCCTCTTTGTCTTCCCGACCTGTTCTCAAGAAGATTGTCTCATAGGTAAATACACCCTGAGTGGGCTCTTGTATAGGAGGCTCTAGGGGAGTAGGATCGGAATTTTGTTGTCTTTCTAGCTGGGAAATCATGATGACTTTCTCCAGTGTGGCATAGTTTACCTCATTATGAGAGTCTGTGTCGTGCAATCTACACTAGTTGGGCATGGGCAGGAAGTCTACGACGGGTGTGAAATGGGAAAGTCCAGTGCCACCTTGATTGATGTTTTTTTTTAGAGGTGGACCTTCAGTATTAGCATTGTTATTCCATTTCTGTTGGTTGGGTAGAGGCCCATTGTTTAAATTTTTTCCTCTGGCATTGTTATTTTGTTGGCTAGAGAAAATATTCCCTCTCTGGGAATTGGTGTTATGGGGTAAAAAGGAACCCGCCTTCAGCTGACCCATGTCCACAGTCAGCATAGACAACATTCGCTGGAGGGATTCAACCTTGGTGGTCAACTGGGTATTTGCATCATAATGTGATGGCTACTATTGTTGGTTTCCCAGGAAAGCGGCAGGATTTGCTGGAGTTAAGGGAAGCAATCCTCCAGCCGTGGATGACTGAAAGAAACGCACTTAGGGAGGTTGTGTCTGTGGTTGTTGCATTTGTTGTGGCTAGTTCCAGGGAAAAGATTCCAAACCCAGTGTTGTCTAGGCTTGAGATGGGTATACGTACCAGGCCTACTGGTCTATCGGTGGTGGTCGGGGATTCATGAACATTGCAGGGGCACCAATTGCTTGATTCAAGTTATATCCCCTAGCGTAAGAAGTTCTGTTGGGTATCATTTTAAATGGCATGCTCTACCCAATCTCACCCAGGGATTTGTTAAGACCACGAGACAACTCTAAGGCCAAGTTGTATACCTTCACCAAAGTATCTCAGTCACCTAGGGTGGTATTTCTCTAGAGGAGAGTGGCAACGAAGGGGTCTACCATGTTGAGCTAGGTTTAGATAGTTACATACATGGATGGGATGAAGGGACCCATGCACTATTTCAAGGCGCATTAGAACCGGTGGTTAAATGCTACAAGGGGCTCATTTTATTCCTTCCTGATGGAAATGAACTGGCTGTGGGCCACATTGGGTCCACGTGTACACAAAAGGCAGCTAGGAAGGCATCCTCCATGTCCTACCAGCTATTGATGGAGTTAGTGGGGAGCTTAAGGTACCAGTTCAGCTTGTTTTGTCCTAGGGAGATAGGGAACATCCAGATCACAATGTCCTGATGTTCGATCTAGTGTCGGTTCATGGCATCTTTGTATGCCTATAGATGCTCTTCTACAATTTGTGAGCCTAAATGCTCATATCGGGGACAAATCTTCTCTAGGTGTGAAGGTAGATCATTGGCTTCACTAGGGAAAGTTCCCATCGGAGACCCGATGTTTCCAAAATATGCAGCCATCGGGGGTGTTGGATTTTGACTAGGTTGAGCTTTAATTCTCAGGGTCATCTAGGGGACTTGGGTATTCTGGGATAAGCTAGATCCCCAAACAATGTTGGCTGACTTGGATTTTGGGGTCCATTTCTTTCAAGCGGGAGGCTTGAGTTTGATAAACCTTCTGGGATTGGGAGTTGATCTAAGGACTCTTTTGAATCTCGTGGGTGAAAATTATCCAATCCCACTGAAGGTCTGACTCCTAAAAATATGGCTTGGGGAACCCTCAGGCGGTGTGAAATCTAAATCCTTAGAAGGGGACGAGCTCATGCCCTCCTTCTAGCACCAATTTATGTTGATAGGTCTTTGTGACCGGGTCTGCCAAAATATGTAAGTTGTCACCGGGTATTGGGGTACCAGCCAAGTTCACCTGTAAATGTTGTCCAGGGAAATGAGATTCCCCAGGGCTTCAAGCATGTGAGTGTCGAGTCTCAACAATGTGGGAGCTTAGTTGGGAATGTGACTATTTTGTTTGGGGGGATAGCTGGTTATCTTGGCTCATCTTATCTAGGGATTTAAGTGAGTGGGGTTTCCTGTAAGCATTCATTAACTTTACCAAATAAACTTCAAAAGATATTATAGAGTAAGGAATATTTCATCTACCTATAGTTATGCCAAATGTTCAAAACATCAACCATGCTCTAACATGGTACACTAAATACTAAAGAAATACAGAACCATCAGCTCATATTTAATCAATAGCAAGGAAAAAGGAGGTCATTAATCTACTTAAAATATCAGAGCAAGGGACATAAAGAACATGTAACATAAAATACTGTTAACCCAGAGATCAGAATGCTAGCCACATCATTGATATGACCCTTCCTTCTTCATTAGCATGTTTCTGGCGAGCACTGGTGCATACAATAATGGTGGCTCTAGGGGAGCATTTAACTACTGAAAGCTTCTAAAAAATAAGGAGCATTGAGCTCTGCAACTAAGAAATAGGAAAACCAAAATGCTATTAGCTATGGACTACAAAATCATCAATTTTTCCGACCCTTCAAATGAGGTCAAACTTATTATTTATACACAAGTTTTGACCTAAAACTAACCTAACTTATTTTAGACTTAACAATATAATACTATTTCTGGTGTCCGGTACTACCTGCACCATGCTATAAAAGACCTCAAGACAGAAAAGGTATGACATGTCAGAAGAATAAGACAAGAAAAGAGTGGAAGAATCGACCTTGAGAAGAGAGCCGGGAGGAGAAAAGAAGAAATCTGATACCCCGGGGATCAAGGCTACATGCCTCATAAATGGAAAATTGGCTCCCTGCCTTTGATGCGCCAGGTGTTATGTTGGAACTGCACCTTGGGAAGACCACCTGTCAGAACCCTCTTGTCGAGCTGACATGCCTTGTTGTGGTTACCTGCTTTCTAACATCTTTATTAACTGCCTTGAAAGTGACCGGTCAGCTCAAATAATATTGGATCTGGGACTCCGGGATCCGGGAGCTTATACCTCCAAAGAATAAATAATGCAACCGATACATGGTTGATAGAATTCTCTGGACTACGGAGAACCTTTATTGCTGCTTACTATTTTTCAAAGTCTCTAACAACTGGCTTATGCCTTCTTTATCTATATCTTTAATATTGTCCCATCGACTATGGACAGCTTAAAATTTCTCCTCAACATCTCCGCCCCTATTCTGGAACTCATCCACCATCTTGATGGCATCATGCGACTGGATCATTATCTTGGATAGTCTAGATAACCTGCCCTAGTCAAAATCTCTAGCAGGTGGATACAGGGACTCCATCCATTCATCAAAATTGCTAAGGACATAGTCCTCTGGGGTACATGTTCTAGTGGTGAAGGGATCGACTTGCGATACTCCAGACACAAATTCTTGAAACAGGCCCAAGGGGTATTGAGCCTCTATCACTTTCTCTTTCAAAGCCTTAACCAGTTCCTTGCCTACCTCAATCTTGAGGAAAAGTCTGGAGTACTGAGCCTGGAGGGAATCATATGATTCATCTCCCAAAATCCCCACCTCAGTGGCAACTTCTTCTCCTATGTTTCAAATTTCTTCTAGCCTGGCCCTCCACTTTTCATACTTTACTAAATCTTGCTCCCATATAAGAGCGGAGCCATTTTCCTGGCTGATAAGGGCGTTCACCCAATAAAGGTCTGGTAGGGATGTCACTAGAGATTGTCTCATGGCTGCTACTTGCTTGGTGGTCCACCCATCTACATCTTGTGCCTTCTTCTTCATGATCTGGAGAGAATCCATGTCACCCTGTGCAAGCAACAACTCAGAGGAAGGGGTTACCAGGTGGATCTCAGCCAAAGGCTGTATTAGTTCTGCCAGAAGCATGAGGAGATTGGTGTTAATCTCTCTTTCTTCCCTCAACTTTTGGCCTTGCTTGATATATCTGGCCTCTACTACTTTGGTGTCCTCCCTTAGCAAGTCTATTTCACCTTGCTTGTCTCTTCTCCCCAGTGCCACTTCTGTGATGTTATAGTCCCCAGGCCTTATGGCCCCTACATCAGCACCTAGAGGGGGTGTTGCAATAGTCACAACTATGCTTCCTGTCGGCCCAATCCAGAGTGTATGGACTATCCGCACTTTCTTGTTTTTTCAAGCTTCCGCATTTCTAGCCATCATTTTAGCCAAAGAGAGTGGAGCGCCTAATGCGACCATCGAGGCCTTCCTTTTCTTTGATTCTACCAGCCAACAGGGTGGCTGGGATGGCTTTGCTATTAAGACTTGTGCATTGGGATTCCCTTTAGAATATGTTAGTGTGTTCTCAGAATGTGCATTATCTTCGAGCTCTTTCTCCTTCTCTTTTTCTTGTTCCTTTTCTTGTTCTCCAGAACCTTCAGTATTTTTTTCCATGCTAGCATCTTCTATGGTGATGTCTAGAACTTTTTCTCTGGTCTCAACATTTCTTGTATCTTCAGAGACTTCCTCATCCCTCCCAGTGTCAGCTGATCCTGTATTTACATTGTCTGGGACTTCCTAGTCAATCCGCTACTATTGTTCTTGGGCTTCATCAGCCTCCTCTGCTGGAAAATTTTCCTCTATCGAAATATCCTCTATGGGTTGGTGAGGTCTCTAGCCAAAGTTTTGTAATGCGACTGCTATTACTACCTCACCAAATGTGCTCTAGAGCACTTGATCATCTAGAGTAACCAAAGGCATCTGGAACACAATGAAAGGGGGCACGGTTGACCCCAAAGGTCCAGGTTCCCCAACCATCAGTTGCTCATCTATGGGCTGCCTTGGTGTATCTTTAGTCTCTTGGACCAGTGTCTTCTCTTGCTCGGGCCCCTTTTGTGCTTCCTCTCGGGCCTCTTATTCAGATGTTTCCTCTTCTTCCAGGATCTCCTCCTTATCTTGAGTGGCAATTTCTTCCACCACATGGCCTATACCTTGTTGAAGGTCTATGAGCTTATCCGTTGAGAAAGTGTCATCAAATTCATCGTGCGGGGGCGAGGAGTCAGAAATATTTTCTAGTTCAGAAGAATCCAAAGTGACATCAACTAGTGGCAATTCTAGCATACCGAGGCTGGTGGCTATGCTTTGTGTGGGGGTCACCTTCTTCTTTTTCTTTCTCATCAGTGGAACCCCGGTCTCTAAAATTTTGGTAGACTCTGCCTCTGTGAAAGTCTGTCTTCTCATCATCGCAGCCAGCGATGGGGATCCCATCAGGCGAAAAGAATCCATTGGAGTCACGAGGAGGCCGAAAGATATCTGTGTTCTTATTTTCTCGCTGACCAGCCTCACCGACTCCATTTGTTGTTGTAGTTGTACAATTAAAGGGGTGGGAATTTGGGGAGGTACCTTGGCTGGAGTTCCCTTTTTTTCTTTCCCTTTTCTCATGCTAGGTTTGGTGGCGGCAGAAGATGGAGTGGCCCTATGAACCATTGGTTTCTTCCAGGTGCTTTTAGGACACACCCTAGAAAAATATTGGTGACTAGCCTCCAAAATAGGGTGACATACCCCTTCAATTGTTAAGTCTTCAGGGGTGGCCCAGTCCATCAAAGGGAGATCTAACTTGTCTAACCCCTTCTCTTTATATGTTGGGTCTTCTAGCGGCCCATCATCTAAAAATCCCTTTGAAAAATTCTGAAGGTCGAGTGCCTTCATGAGTCCCTTGCTCATGCATGAATATTGTCAAGCCCGAACATCAAAACTATCTTGGCAGTCTACCCAAAAATCTTCAATGTCTACTTCATGCGGCAGGGATGCTGGGGAAAGTGCTATGTCAATCTTGCCTAGAGGATCGTAGTTTTTCCTAGTGTCATGGAATTCCAGCAGTCCCATACTTTTCAATTCGTTGTCTACCTCCCTTGCTGCGGTGAGGCTGCATGTATAATTCCCGCATGAAAATGGGAATGGGACATTGATGAACTTCTTCAATGTAATGAAGGCATGCAGATCCATCATCTCCTGGCAGAACTCTAAAAGAATAATTATGTCCCCACAATATCGGGGAAGAAGATGGGGCTTCCCAGAGAATACGGTCACCCAAATGTAAGTGTGGTGTTGAAACTAAATAAAATAGCGGCCATAGGTATTGACCAAGTTCATCGCCTCCTACGACAACCAATACTCGGAATCTCAAGTAAGTGTTAGGATGTTATGGTAAATGAAAGTATCATTTACCCGGCAAAAAGTCAGGAAAATAAGTTCCCATTGTATTTTGGGATAATGCTCCCATGGTGTCAACTGGCCCGGCCTATTTCCAAGTTCCCTGACTGTTCCCAAACCTAGAAAAGATGGTCTTTGTTGGGCTAATACCCATAGCACATATGATGTCATGTAGAACTTAGAATGTTGGATGACACCCTTTAGCAATGTGTCCACATGATTGGATATGATAGCTTCCCAGTTGAAGGTCTGACTGCGAGTGCTGATGCAGTAAATAAAGTAGTACATCCATGCTGAGAAATCCCAGGCATGGGGAAATCCAAAGATCCTGCACAAGAATACATTGCCCACCTGAATGGGCTCTTTGAACTCCACATGGGGAATTTCCATCTTCATCCTCCTACAATCCCTCTTTGGGGACTTTAGCCAATGGCTATTTAGATATTTTCAGGAGATAAGGGCAGCGTCCTTGAACTCTTGTAACATCTGTACCCAATTCTAGATAATGGATCAATTGAAATGTGGGATCCCCAGCCCTGAGGCAAAAGTTTCCGCGTCCAGGGTGACAATTGTTGCTAGGTACTATAATGGCCAGAGATCTAGAAGTAGAATGGTCTGAGTAGGTGCGTTGTACAAAGTTTCTAGCTGGAGTATTAACTCTGGTGATTACACTGAACAAGGAAAATTTTCTACCTTGATGATGCCAAAGGCGGCTAGTTAAGTGGCCAAATTGTCTTTGGTGGCCTTCAACTTGTAGACGGCTTGGATCAAGCCTTGCATTTCAGCCCAAACTCTGGGTTCTGTGTCCATTATTTCTTGAACCTTGGAATCCACCTTGGATCCCACGAGAACACCCTCCTTCGGGTGTTTGGAGGTGAGTGGCAGCTTTGCCAGCAACTTTTTGGCCTTGGTTTTTGTGGCCGCCCAGGTTGAAGTGGTAGGTAGCTCCAGGATATCAGGAGGGGTGATTACCTCAGACATCTTGATTATCTTATCCACAACCTGCAAGACCGAAGAACCATTAGAACATGGTATATATAAAAGACTATTAGGAACTCTGGGGAATTCGTCACAACCCTGCACCTATCCAACAAGTGTTAGTACATACTAAAATCCTGAAATACTTGATATAGATGTGAGTAAGACTCTGGGGTGTTGAACCAAGTGATAGGAGGGAATGAAAGACAAGGGATTTCTTGGGACTCATAATCTGGATAAGCTAGCCGTTACCGTGTCGATGTGACTAGAGGGAAACTATACTCGGTTGACATGGGTTGGCACGTGGTCACATGACAAGCGACATAAAGGCATTAATGGTGACAAGTGGACTGACATGAGGTAAAATTGAATGCCAAATGGGACATGGTTTGAATTCCCACTCATGGGAAATTAATCTTTCCATTAAGGTGATGAGATAGAGGAGAGAGAAAGCCACCATGATTCGAACCAACGAGGTGCCGAGTTTGAATCATGGTGAGTCTGTCTCAACGAACTCGGTATGGTGAGTGAAAACACATGACAAAGTGTGACAAACTCATCAATTTAGAGGGATACACACAAGATATATACACAAATTCACAAAGGGCTGAAGGCCAAAACTCATATACATTAAAATACATAGCATTTACAATCTTTTTTATAGATTTACACCATATTTACACAAGTACAAGAGCTACCCTAAGATGATGTACATTGTATATATTAATTTACAACTGCACAAAGGTCGGACAACCCTTTGGCAGATCCAACCCACCGGGAGGCAAACCAAAAACACAAAACACAAAAGCAAACCAGCAAAAACTGAATGAAACAAAACCAAAATGGAAGCAGAAAGAAAAACAAGAAACAGCAAGAAACCAGAGAACAAGCTAAGAGCCTACCTAGAAATCTAAAGAATGGAAGGGGAGAGGCACACTAGGAGAACTTCTACAACAAGTTCTACTCTCAAACGATCACAAATAGACACCACAAATCAATTGGTAATCAACCAGTAAGCATAGAACACGTCGCAGGTTAATCATAGTTTAATCGCCTAAGAATCACTCTGAATGCTCTAAGTGTTTTTAATCGCGGTAACTATAAAAGTGACAGGTAATTTCCATTTATAATTTTTAGGGTAAAACAAGTTACACTCCCCTCCGCAAACTATGGAATAGGCAAACCTCTGAACTCTAGGCCCGGGGATTCCATGCAACCATACCTTCTCGCGAGAAGAAGACATCATGGCAGAGAATCCCAGAGTCTAGAATCTAGCTCTGGAAAGAACAAACTCTAGGACGGGTCCCGGAGACACAAGGAGGCCAAAGCAAAAAGAAAACAAACCTTGTGGGAGGAAAATCCCGGAGAGGAAAATGATGAAAGCAAAGAAAACAAGGCAAGAGCCAAAGCGAAAAGAGGGGACCCAACATTTTGCACACAAAATGTAGGGATGGGTATGTAGGGCATAATAGGTACAGGTTCTAATGCATTGAGGTAACAGGCGATATAATAGTCATTAGCAAATACAGGTATATCCATGGGTTTAGATAGAGTTGAGTCAATTAAGTCAAGATACACAAGTTGAAGATCATTGTTTGGGTCAGTTTCACTAATGTCAAGATGTAGGATGGAATTATAATCATTGCATTTGAATGGATCGACAATATCTATCATAGTATCTTCCAAAAGAATGGTTAGACTGAGAAGATCCTCACTGTTCTCACTCGAGTCATCATTGATATTTTGTGAACCGAGTTTAAATGGTCAAATATCTGAGCTTTGTCCCCCTTCACTTGTTGTTCTATTAAGATTTGCATTTGCCAAGATGTGCTGATATTATATAGAATCTACCAATAGTCCTATACTGGTATCAATAATGTTAGGTGTCACAATTTATTGTGGGTCTATGTCCATGTTAGAAGGACCAGCATCATTGGAACTTTCACCTCTCTCCATCTGAGGTGCATATTGATGAATGACATCTATCTCTATATCTACGGTACTGCATCAGAGAATGGGTCCCATTCATATTCATTAGAATTTGTTTCCATGGACTAACTATTGTCTAGAAAATGAGTAGGTGTGACCCTTTCCCCCGAGTTGGGATGACGATTTTCTTGTGTATCAATCTCCTCATCAGAATGATTCTCTTGAATTGCATTTTGAACACCATTAATGTTTAAATTCTCTAATAAGGGCATTCTTGTATCTTTGTCCTCATTTGTTTGAGTTAAAAATGGAGGAACATATCTTTCACCTTGAAAATGGGGATTTTCATCATGAATATGTAATATCCTCTCATATGACTGTTGTGTGAATTCTATTTCTTCTTCTGATTCTTCCATTTCTTCATCAAAAATTGGCCCATCCTGAATGAGAGGTATTTGTGATTCTTAAAAATATCCAATTCCTTCTTTGTTTCTAGGATCTCTAAATTGTGTCAATATTGGTTCAACCAAACCCTCTCTATTGTTTCCTAAAGGTCCATGTCCTTGATATCCCATTTTTTACATGATACGTAGACCATGTCCATATTGTTGAGTGGTAATTTGAATATGCTTGATATCTTGATGAGAATCATCTTTGTCTTTGTATAACCAACTTAACACATCTGCATCCTCTTTTTCTTTTTCCATCGATTTGCCTTTTACAAAGGTTCCATTGAATTTTCTTTGCACTTTAGGTGTTGCTGAAATTGTAGAAGATGATGGTCTCCCTTGTGATCTTGGAGATAAGGGTAATGCTGTCACAAAGAGTAATTGATCAATATTGTATTCTCCCATTCCATTATCATGTAATTTTAGTTTCTTTTCAAATTCTTGCATCAATGTAGAGATTGAACTCTCTGGGATTCATTCTTGAGAAGCTTCTTTGTTATGTGGAACCATCTGTTCATTTGATTTACGCATATTGTTACAAGATTGAAAGTAGTTTGTATTAGCTGGGATTGTTATCTCTTCTCCATTGTATGGGAACTTCAAGCATTGATGAAAAGTAGAGGGGACAGCTTCCATTTCATGTATCCAAGGTCTTTCCAAAATAATATTGTAAGATAGTTTAAGATCAAGTACTTGGAACACCACATTTCTTTCCATAGGTCCCACTCTAATTGGCAACATGACTAGCCCTTTGGATGATCTTTCTTCATTATCATATTCTTTTATAGTTATTCTCTTTATAGGATCAATATGTTCATCTGAGAACCCCAATTCTTTGATCAGACCTAGAGTGCAAATGTTGAGACCCGCTCCTCCATCTATCAAGACTTGTCTTACTCGATGTCTGTGAATGAGTACTTCTATGTGCAGTGGCATGTTATGAGGGTGACTTAAGGTATTTTCCTCCTCTTCAGAAAAGGATAAATAATGAGGAGTAGTCAAGTGTCCCACCATGGTTTTAAATTTATCTATGTCCAAATTGTCAAGAACATTTTTTTCAACCAAGGCTTTTCCCAAAATCTCTTTATGTGATGGAGAGAGTTTAAGCAATTCAAGAATTGAAATTTGTGCAGAAGTTCTTTGTAACTGATCAACCAAGCTATAATTAGATGAGAAAGATGATGGATTTTTCTTGGTTATTGTAGGTTTTGATGATATAGGAAGTTTTGAAGAATCTCCTTTTAGGACTACTTTGGCTTTTCCTCGTGTTACTACATTAGAAGCTTCTCCTTTTTGTTTTTCCTTGATAATGATCACATTGACACTTTGATTGGTATCTTCTAGCATGTTGATAGTTTTGTCATGAGAATATGTGTAGTTCAATTGATTACCTTTTGCATTGGATGACTCTCCTTTCTCATAGTTAGGTAAAGGTGATTGAAAAGTTGTATGATCTTCATTTGTCTTGTGACCATCCACTGTAATAACCTCATTGTCAATCAATTCTTGTAACAAATGTTTTAGGTTCATGCACTCATTTGTTCTATGTCCTTTGTTTCTATGGTACTCGCAATAGTGTGCATCATTCCACCATTTAGGCTTAACTAGTGGTTCATATGGTCTTGATTCTGGTAATGTGACCACCTTGTGAGTGACAAGTTTTCATAATGTAGATTCCAAAGACTCCCTAAGAGGTGTAAATATTTGTTTAGGAGTGTATGTAAAAGGTGGTTTTTGCTAAATGTTGTTTTGATTAACCTGCACATTAGATGCAATAGTGGGATTCTTAGGAGGAGTAGTAGTAGATAAATTGAATGCTGGTTGTTTTGATTTTATGTTGTGTGCATCTACTACTCCATCATTGACAACATTCTTATTTTTGTTCCAAAACTTTGATTTATCTTGGTTGCCATTGTAATTTGGATTGAAAGATCCTTTAGTCTCTTTGAAGATTTTAATTTCACCTTTCCTTATCAAGGTATCTTTGATTTTGATTCCCATCTCAATCATTTTGTCAAATGTTGGAATGCATTGTAGTTGGATATAATGATTTAATTCAGTGACCAAGTTGTTTATGAAAATATCCATCTTTTCTATTTCTGGAATTAATCGAGGATACCATGCAAAAAGTCTTCTCCACCTTTGTAAAAAAGATATAAAAAGTTCACCAACTTGCAATTTGGCATTACACAAGTCAATCATAGTAATAAGATGTTTAATGTTGTATGAATTGTGTTGCATAAACCTTTCTACAAGTTCTTCAAAGGTTTTTATCCCATGTGGTAATTTAGCAAACCATTCTGCTGCTTGTCCACTCAAATTGTGAGGGAATAATATCATAAGATATGTTTATTCATGAATGAATTCCATGCTTAAGGTATAGAAATCCCATACGTGATCTTGAGGGTCCATCCATCCTGTATATTTTTCATATTTAGGTATGTCCACATTTGGTGGAAATGTTGGCATGTGTAAGCTTTGATCAAATGGCATAGGACAAAATGTACTCATAGAGTATTTCTTTGGTACGGTTTCTTTTTCTTTCTTCATGTCAAGAATTTGAGTTTGTAAAGATTCCACTTGTTTCACAAGGAGATTCATAGGATTTTCTTCTTCTTGTGTTTTGAGTTGTTCCACATCAAAATCTTGAGGTAGTTTTATCCTTGTTGAAGCTAGATGCATGAAGTATTTTTCTTTATCCACCATTAGGATTTTGTCCATGATCTTTTGGAATCTTGCATCTTGTTGGAATTTTTGGATATACTCCTCAGTTATTTCTTCATCATTATTGGTTTGAGAAGCCCATTCATTTTCAATTCCAGCCATGTTATTGTTTTTGTTGTTGTTGTTGTTGTTGCTAGTATTTTTGGTGTTGTTAGTAGTTTCTGAATCACTTTCTCTAGGAGCTGAAAAAGGATTGTACTCTTGTTCTTGTTGTGCTTCAATGTGTATTCTAGAATGTTTTGAAGTGTCTATGTGTTGAATAAATCCACTTCTTTTCCACATCATGTAGGATTAAATGATACTTGATTAGCAAAGAATAACAACCTATCACCTATAGTTTCAATGTTTGATAACTATCTTTACAATTGGTCAAAGTTGGTGAAAATTTGTTGATGTAATTGATAATGTTTGAGATCTTGATTAAGGTTAGATTCACCTTAATGGTGATCTTTAAACACAAAGAGGGTTAATAGGACCAATTAAAAAAGTAGTTTGAGTTGATTGAAACTAATAGAAAATAGTTTGATTTTCTAGGAACCAAGGTTTGATTTGAGCACTTTGGATATTTAGGACTAGAACTAGATGACTTTAGAACTTCCACTCTTGAAGTGAGTTTTGAGATGAATAGCACAAAATGACCTTTGTTTTGGATAAACAAGACAACAAGAACTTAAGGACAATGCTTTAGGACCAATGTTTTTGACAATCAAGACAATAAGAACTTAAGGGAAATGCTTTAGAACCAATGTTTTTGACAATCAAGATAACAAGAACTTAAGGGAAATACTTTAGAACCAATGTTTTTGAGTAAATAAGACAACAAGAACTTAAGAGAAATGCTTTAGAACCATTTTTTTTTAGCAAATAAGACAACAAGAACTTAAGGACAATGCTTTAGGACCAATGTTTTTGAGCAAATTTTGGAGTAATTTCTTGAGAGCTTTTATGCAAAGGAACCAACCACCGTTTTGAATAGAGTCACCCATTTTTGGAATGCTTGCAAGGTGTTTTGAATTATACAAATTTTAGTGACACACGCACACAAAGCAAGTTGTTTTTTTCATGGTTTTGATAAGGATTGTTTGTTTTTGAAAATTTTGTGATTATAAGGGTACAAACACGCACTACCCTACAAAATTGGCATAGAATAAAAATTGCTTGCTCATAAACTTAGGTACACACCCATTTGCTAATCAGAATGTGGCTATCACCAAGCATGCAATGGATCCAGTCATGATACCATATTATTCAGTTCCAAACACAAATGGGGGTACGATATGATGATTATCTTGGGGCAATTACTTTTTGCCTTGCACAAGGATTATCACCTTTCGGGGGTGATCCAGGTAGCTTCTAATCCTAAAGTGTTTAGTAAGGTTCTCAGTTTGGTTGTATCCTCTACGTCCACGCAAGCATGATTGAGGTGTATAGCCCCGTAGAGAATCTTGACAAAAGGGGTCATGAAAAACATGATTGAGACCGTTAGGACACCCTTAAGTTAGACGTGAGTCGATTATAAGCTCAAATGACATCCGACTCCCCAAGCTTTAACCTGAAAGAGTAAATTTGTTTAACATGAGTTAGAGTGGTGTGGCTTACACCTTTTTCTCATGTGGGTCATCCTAGGAGATTTTTTGCTCATCGGCAAGCCCAACTAAAGGATAAAGCAAGTAAAGAGGATTGGCGTTGAAAAGAGGTCTAGATTTCTGATTTTCCCAAAGGGAAAAAAGCATACTTTCCTACTCAATAATTTTTTCTCCTAACAAGCACTTCAAAAAAAGTTCATTTCCTCAAATCAACAATTAATCTTCTATTTCATGTTTGAGTTTCTGATTTTCCCAAAGGGAAAAGAGCATAATCCTCTAATGAAACCAAAAAATAACCCTAAATTTGATGTTAAGATACCTAAATTAATTGACAAAACACATTGCAAATGAAAGAAAATTGTTCATTTCCTTCAATTTAAGTACAAATCATAATTTGGGGTTTGAGTTTCTGATTTTCCCAAAGGGAAAAGAGCATAATCCTCTATCCAAATTACGAAATGCACAAAAATTGTATTAAGTGTCAAAGTGTTTGAATTTTCGCAATTTGGCCACCTACAACAAACTTGTTAGCAGTTTCTCTCCATGGAAATCTTTGGCAAATGTCCTACAAAACATGTTAGGCTGCTATAAAGATGATAAAAATCATGAAAACAACCAAGTTAGTATGTTAGAAATCAAAATAATCCATGAAAAAACTCTATTATTTTTCTCTCTAGAATCCAGACAATACTGCAGAGACCTAAAAAAATAAAACCCAGAAATGATAACAATTTAACCCCAAACGATAACGTATCCCATAAACGATAATCCTTTTACTCCAAATGATAAAGCTTTCCTGAAATGATAAAGGAATTACCAAAGACGCATTAAAGCCAAATTGTTACCTTCCAAAGATGATGCCAAGGAATCCATAGATGCTATTAAAACCACCAGAGATGATAACAGAATTCCCAGAGATGATAGAACAATCCCGAAAATGATATCTCTCAGACCCAAAATGATAAACTGCCTAAAAATTGTCAAAATGTTAAGAACAAAGAGCATAATTTCATAAAATTTGAGCACTCTGCCCCACGGTGGGTGCCAAAATGTGATGTGTAATTATGTATCTGCAAGTATACTGCACACAAACACTCAATAACTCATTATATCCAAGGTTAGTAAGATCAAATCAATGAAAAACATAGAAAACCTTGAGAAATCAAATTATTGCTTCCTAGTCATGAAGATTCTACTCTAAATTGCAAATTGCTCTCAGATTAAGCATGTTAGATCATAGAATGACAATCATGAAATGGAAGATTCATTTTAAAAATGCCTAAAATGCTCAAGAACATGTTCAATTATGCACAGTTTGAATCAAATTATACAAATGAACTAGATTAGCATGCTAAAAATGATGAACTAGATGAGATAAAATGAAATTGACATTATCTCTATGCTTAAATTCCTATTCTCCTATATCAAATGAGCTTAGAATGGCTTATTTTTATAGAGAATTCTTGGAGGGAAAGATTCAAATTTGAATTTGAATTGAGTGGTTGAGATGCATCCATGAGGGATGGTTGAGATGGAAACTTTCTTGATCCAAGTGATTACCTCCTATTGGTTAGAGGCTTTTATCCTTGAGGCATGTT
>MU228403.1:1024645-1045870 GCA_018584345.1 Thuja plicata | reverse complement strand
CTTTTAATTGATTTCTTTAGCCATGTATTTAATTTTTTGATTTGATTTAATTCATTCAAGGTTAATTGAAGAATTAATGGCTTTTGATAGATGCCTCTTGATGAGTGATCTTGGATTATTGATTTTTTATGAATTATATACTTAAACCGATCTAGTTTAATTATATAATTGTGATTAGCTGGATATTGGTAATCTTGGTTAGGACCTGGAGGACTTAATTTTAGATTAGGGATTTTGAGCTTATCAGACCATTTTCAAGCGATTACAGGTTAATCACATTTAATATCTTAAGATTTCTTTGTTAACCGAGTGACTGCATAATATCTTTGTTAACTAAGAAACAGTGATAAGTTTGATTAATACATCTAAGGGACTTGGATTTGTTTTTGTGGTAACTGATTCACCCCTCCCCTCTCAGTTACTCAACTCATTTCCAACACAAGGTACCTAAAACAAGTAAACATCAATTACAATACATCATATATGATCCAAGATCCACAATCCATGCTAGAAATCCATATTGCATGCTACATCTCAGAAGTCGGCCTCAAATAGATCTCCTCCAGAATACACGCCACAGCTGACGTCACCAAAAATCATAAGACTTGCGATAAAAAAAAAACATTCCTTAATATTCCTTATGTCATCTCTTAATCTCGCATAACATGAATCATCATCGCCTATAAGATATCCCCAAAAGACACTGACTTTCTCTGTCAAGCATCATTGTCACAGTCCAGAAACCAATCTTCACTAAAACATCTGTAACAACTCCAATATGAAATATTAAGCCAAGCGACCTTAGGAATAATTTCATCACACATCCTTCATCATATCATAATCTTCTCTCATTCTGATTCCTCCGTAGAGTATCTGTACACTTTTGTCAATCATCATACAATAGTAATAACCAGTATGTTCTCTCCGTAGAAATATATGTTGACATTAGTGAAAACATGAATGCCAACAACATCAGTAGTACCCAATTGTGATATCATCCAACAATATCTACAACTATAAATATTGGTATGACATCCTATGCTACTGGTAGATCATCAAAGCGCGGCCTCTTCAAAGTACTCATTGGCTCTGATGGATCCTGCACAAACAAAAATTTGAAACCACAACTTATATTACTTAATTTATATGAATTGCACATATAGAAAATTAACATTAAAATTCATATTTAAGAATAATTTAATTGAAATTTAAAATTGAATTCTCATGTACCTCATATCTACGTCTCCTCATGTGGTTAGGAGTCCTAACATATGTCATACTATGGACGTCACTACCGGTGCCAGTTCCAACCTATATATGTTTGCAACCATGAAATTGGTACGATTTATCCTATAAAGTTATCCTTGATAGAAAAATAAATTTACAAAATAATTGAATTGAAATAAAAAATATCTCCAGTAAACCTTCTTCTGGCAATGTTGGTTGCGTCAACAAGGATACAAATCCTTGGCATTGTACCTCCCTTGCACTAGGTGTTACCTACAAGAGTCAAATAAGATAAAATATTAGTTAATATGTAAAATAATAATTTGACAATGTAAATTACAATTATGTATAGTTGATACAAAAATGTAAACAACTAAATATATGTACTATGGGGCTATCATGGCCAAATGAAATGCCTTAGAGAATAGGCTCATGAACTTGTGTAGGGACATCATTATACATCACCCTTTGTACATTAAACCATGTAAAATAAAAATTATTATGCACAAGTGATAAGTATGTGTGCATAATCATTCTAAAACACTTAATTACCTTCCCCTTGTCAAATATGGGTGTCACTACAACCGCCTCACATTTTCCCCTGCTGGTAGTAGTTTAAACCTACAAGACTAAAACAAGATGAAAATATTAATTAGTATATAATTTTTATGTGAAAACATGTATACTGATAAAAAATGTAAAGTGATGAGTGTGAAAATGTATACCGTAAAGTTGTCAAGGCCAAATGAAATGGTTGAGATCATGGAACCCTCCACCTCTATCATCTCCTCTTCTATCATCAACTGAACATAAATCCATACCGTATATATAAACATAAGTGTGTAATCATTATAATTTATCTACTAACAATATTCATTTAAAATTAAATACATGTTGTGACATTAAACATTTAGTCTTACTATAACATGAAGATTCCATGTTTCCTATGGCTCATCATGTTTCCCATGAGAAGTCTCTCCATGAGACGCTCCAATATATATGGTCGCATCTGGTTCATCACCCATCTCAAATGTGAATGCATCCAAAGACTCCTCAAGGGGACCCAAGCATAAATTCTGGCACATAATGAAAGTATGGAGCACACAAAAATGTGCACCCAAAGAGGATGTCGAACCACCAACATCATCAAAATGGAGCTACAACAATGACATAGTCTGTCTAACCAAATGCTCGCTCAAGCTGTGAATGGCCCTAATGGTTTGCAAGCCAACCTCTGTAATAGCATATGGGCGTTGCACTTGAGGAGGGGTTGTAATGTTATGGGGGGGATATAAGGGCCTACTTTTACTGGACATGCCCCTTCTCTATCCTGAGGAGCACCTCTACCTACACCCATGTTTGATCTTATACTCTAATAATTAAATTTATTTCCGAGTACAAATTCAACATATAGTTTTTTAATAAAATAAAAAAGGAACCTCCATATTGATATGGGGCGGTATATCAAAAACCATCCACCATCGGTCCTAGAAGTTCTCTCTCATAGCATCATGGGTGATCTCACAATAGTGTGTCCCACTTTTTGGGATGAAGAAAATTCATTTTTGCAAATATTTTTCAAATTCGCCCCCTTCGCCCGAAGCCACGTGTTGACACAAAGGGGGTGAAAGCCTTTGTGCGAACCCAATGACGTGTGGGTGTTCATGCAAATACCCCCCTTCGTACGAGCTACCCCATGTAGGGGTGTTTGTGTGAAGACCCCCTTTGCGTAAACATCCCTTTGGCCAGATTTTTTAGATATTTCCGGTAGCCCATTTCACTTTCACATTTCACTATCAGAGATCTTGTGGACCTAGGGCTTAGAGTGAACCAATGACATCTGGTGTGCCATCAGCACATCCCAAGCTTTTTCAACCTCTTATAATTTTCATTTGTATTAGGTACATGCATTTTTACCTTTTTATTATAAATTATATGTTTTATATTTATTTTAGTCAGTTTTATGTTTTAAATAATTTTTAGTTAGTAGAAAAATGTAGTAGAAATGTTAGAAAATGGTAGAAAACATTTAGAAAATATTAGAAAACCGTAGTAGAAATGTTAGAAAATGTTAGAAAACCATAGTAGAAATGTTAGCAAAATGTTAGAAAACATTAGAAAACCGTAGTAGAAATGTTATAAAATGTTAGAAAACATTAAAAACCCATAGAAAATGTTAGAAAATATTTGTTCTTAAATTTTTTTTAGTTAGTTGTATTAGGACTCTCTCTCTCTCTCTCTCTCTCTCTCTCTCTCTCTCTCTCTCTCTCTCTCNTTTTTTTTTTCTCTCTCTCTCTCTCTCTCTCTCTCTCTCTCTCTCTCTCTCTCTCTCTCTCTCTCTCTCTCTCTCTCTCTCTCTCTCTCTCTCTCTCTATTAGAGTTATGTACAAATATTATTCATGTATAGTTATATGTTAAAATACTATCCTAGGACCCCTTAGTACATCCTAGGACCCTTTAACACACTTAGAGGATGGGCCTTAGTACATCCTAGGACCCTTTAGGACCCCTATTGTGACATAAAATTTTTGGACCCTTTAAAACACCTAGGATGACCTATTAGAACTCTTTAAGAATCATTAGGACCCTTAAGATCTAATAGGACCACTTAAGACCTAATAGGACTAATAGGAACTATTATGACCAATTAGTACATCCTAGGACCCTTTAGGACCCCTATTGTGACATAAAACTCTTTAAGAATCCTTAGGACCCTTTAAGACACCTAAGATGACGTATTAGAACTCTTTAAGAACCCTTAGGACCCTTTATGACTTATGACCCCTTAAGACACCTAGGACCCCTTATTAGGACCTTTTGTGACATAGGATTCCTTAAGATTCCATAAGAACCCTTAGTACAACCTATTATGACATAATAGGTCTTATTATGACATAATAGATCCTATT
Organism: Thuja plicata; assembly: GCA_018584345.1. Lineage (NCBI taxonomy): Eukaryota > Viridiplantae > Streptophyta > Pinopsida > Cupressales > Cupressaceae > Thuja > Thuja plicata. Next base: position 1,041,734 of record MU228403.1, on the reverse strand, counting down.
ATGACATATGACCCCTTAAGATGACCTATTACAACATATGACCCCTTAAGACACCTAGGACCCTTTATTATGACCTTTTGTGACATAATATTTATTAACAACCCTTATTGTTTAAATATTATGTATAGTTAGATCTTATTTTAAAAATTGTACTTTATTACATATCCATCATTTAGTATTGTATTTAAGTATAATTTTAGATTCGGATATTAGTTTCCATTTTACATGCAATTGTAACATGTACTTAATTGATAATCCTTAGTTCACATGTTACCCGTAGATGGACACACACGATTCTAGAGATGATGCACCTCATGATGTACCAGCTCAAGATGTACCTTGCACTCCAAATATTGCGAGCATTTTTCACACTTCTCAGATAGAGATGGATTTCCTTAGAGACTCCATTAGTACATATGAGCTTGGGTTCTACAGAGATATTTTAGTACTATATTGAGAATTTTGGAGGATTTGACTACGAGATTGAGATCTCGCTCTTCTTTTATACTATAGTTTATTGATACTATTTTTTAGAGTTGAGATCTGAGGTCTTAGATGATGTGCCCTTAGAGACAGTCCAGAGTCGTGTCCCTAAGAAAATCATTAAACAAGAGGTTTTCCCATATTATGATGGGATCCCAAGGTAAGGGCATATCAAGTTACATGGTGTGTGATTCGTTAGATAGAATGCATGATATACCCTTGATTTCTTATAGCACATGGTCAGTATCCTAATAATGACCAAATTCCATTATATTTTGCCCAGTAGTTGTACATTGAGTTCTGTTTGGGACTTAGGGTCAACTATTTAGAACTTCCAAGATATTTTGGTCAAGGGAGTGGTAGAGTTTTAGACTTTGATCAATATCATAGGGTTGATCAAGTTGTACCTACTCATAGATGGTTGGTTAGATAGAGGACTCTGACAGTGGCACTGGCGATGACTGCTACTACAAATAGAGTGATCATTCATCCTAGAGGGAAGTAGTCGACAGGATAGTGGAAATTGCTTCTGTAACCACCTCTATCACTTTTGATACACTAGAAAGATATATTTTTACTAGACCGAGCATAGAAAGATTTTATTTTAAGGCTTCATCTAGTACTATTGCAGGCTTCAGTGATGATGAATATAGAGCTTTGGGTCTTCCTCCACCATGAGAGATACAAGCGCTTTGTAGACATCAAAGTCATTTGGATGAGGCACTTTACTTTTTGAAGGATCTCTTGTAGTCATAATCTTATGTAGACATGTAGAGTATCCCAATAAATTCAGTCAGATATGTTATCAGACTTGCACATGGTCATGTAATTCCACTGACCGAGGACACACCATCTAGTCATGCACAAATAGTTCACAACACTCTATAGAGCACTCTACACCCATATATTAGTCTATAGATGCAGAGCCAGGAATATGGGTTGGAGATGTACACATCACAGCTAAGGGCCTAAATACATTTGATGATCAGGTATGAGGGTTGAGTCAGGTGGACACTGGAACTGATATTGGATTGTATATGGTTTTGTTATTGCATCCTAGAGGTTCAAACTCTACAACACTCCCCTCCCAGCTACACACACCCCTACACTCTTCATTACTAGAGATGATCAGGACCAAAGATGGTGTGGGTGATGCAACTTCTGTTGATGATATTATGGTGCAACATGTCGATGATCCTCCTGCTCCTGAGACCTAGGTATATAAAATATTCTTTTCTCTTTTCTGGGATTTTTAGTGAACAACTAATTGTAGATGTGTGTATTGATGTCTGTTATATGTATAATATTTTGAAGGCACAATTATCAGATCACATTACCTCTATTGTGGGCTTGGATCATCTTAATAGGAGGGATTCAATGGATGTGACACCTACTAGTGGTCAAGTAAGTTTTAAATATATGTAAGTTTAAACATGCATGTGTATTTATATATTTCAAGTAATTTACATAATATATAATATGCATGTATATAACCAACAGTTGTACTAAATTTGCAGGGGTTATTTGTTGCTTCACAGCTGGAGGATGCTCGTGACACTTGGTTAGAGGGTTGCTCTGTTCGTATGGGCCTGGATGACTCCCTAGTTTAGGACTTGTTGCACAGATCCTTGATTTGAGACTCATAATATATTTCATTATTATATATTTGATATTTTTTAGTTTATGATTTGAGACATATTTATATGCTCTCCAAACCTAGACATAGATGGTTTATGTGTTAAACATTTATGGTTGACAGATCTCTAGATTATTTATAATTTGACATTATATAGATGTATTATTGACTTCTAGATGATTTATACATTTCTTTATGTTTTACATGTATAGATATAGATAGACATGTTTATGTGTTTATGATTTGATTTGATTAGATGAGAATACATGTAGATGGTTTCATTTGATTAGATGATTTGATTTGATTAGATGATTTAATTTGATAGTTGATTGGATGATTATACATGTATAGATGATTTGATTTGATTAGATGATGTGATCTAAGATGGTTATACATATATATGATTTGATTATAGTTTATTATACATAGATCTATCAATTTGATTCAGATATAGATGTTTTTATTTTATTAGATTATGTATACATAATCAAGTAACACAATATTAATCAAGTAATATATTTCAAATACATAAAAGCATACATAAAGTTATATATTAAAACCATTGACAATAAGTAATCTAATTAATCTAGAAATTTAATATGTCATAAGTAATCTAACTAATTTCATCCATTTAGTGTTCAATTTAATGTCATAAATAATCTAACTAATATCATCCATTTAGTGTTCACTAATGTCATAAGTAATCTAGCTAATGTCACTAGTAATCTAACTAATATGTAACTAATGAACCATATGTATTCTAAGTAATCTAACTAATATCATTAGTAACCTAACTAATGTATTAAGGGGAGGTCTTAAATGGATGTCTTAAGGGGATCTTTAACTAATAAATTTAATCTAATGTTAATATCATAAAATAGAACACTAATATGTAACTAATGGACCATAAGTAATCTAAGTAATCTAGAACTAACATGTCATAAGTAATCTAACTAATGTCATTAGTAATCTAACTAATTTCTTAAGGAGAGCTCTTAAGGGGATGTCTTAAGGGGATCTTTAACTAATAAATTTAATCTAATATTAATATCATAAAAAATAATACTAATATGTAACTAATGGACCATAAGTAATATAAGTAACCTAGAAATAACATGCCATAAGTAATCTAACTAATGTCATTAGTAATCTAACTAATGTCTTAATGGGAGGTCTTAAGGGGATGTCTTAAGGGGATCTTTAACTATTAAGTAATCTAATTAATATCATAAAATATAAAAAGTTAATATGTAACTAATGGAACATAAGTAATCTTAGTAATATCATCTATTTAGCACATTCACTTTAACAAACATAAAAAATATTTATATGACTATGTATATATATATATATATAAATCATTGAACCATCAAAGCATACATATAAAACCATATGTATAAAATCATACATATTTCTATATATTAAAACCATTGAACCATCAAATAGTCCATCATATGTTTAAATATATCAATAAAGTATAGTCCATCATATGTTTAAATATATCAACAAAGTATAGTCCATTAATCTAGAGATATCAAGTAAATCCTAACACAAGAAATATGTATGTAATAATTTTTAGACCAACTCAAGTGGTTCAGACCTTTCATGGAGAACATGTAATATTCTCTCATGATCCTCACTATCTAGTCTCCACTTACAACGTCTATGTTGAGATTAAACTGGATGGAGACAAAGGGAGGTGGCAACTACTAGGTGGCTATATTGAAATGCCTTATTGTCTGTTTGGTAATCAACAAAGTGAATATCATGTTGAATTACTTTGATTTTATTGAAATATTTTCCCTCTAAAACAACTGAACCTCCAGGTCACAAATTTTAACAATATAAATTTAAACAAAATAAATTAGAAATTTGTTAAAAGTTTGAAATTTTAAATTTAAAAAGTGAGTTCAATATATTGATGTAAATCATGCAAACCTATGGGGAACAACATTCCATCACTTTATTCAGGTTCAATTAACTTCATCCTCTGCAGTACATCAGAATAAATAGTAACTAACTCCTACATTTCCACGCTCAACAATCACTGCAAAGACATCTCCTGCACAACAAATTTATATACATGTGAAATCCTAAAATTTACTTAGTTCAATCTATAGATCTATCTATCTATCTATCTATACATGCAACTCAATGCCATATAATGTGAAACTCAATTAAATTATACTTACCAATTTTGACCAATCCCAAGATATGATCATAACCAGTAGAAATCAAAGGAACATCAACAAAGTTTTCATCTTCATCTCTATCAAATGTATCAGTAACAACTAGTGGCACCAGATTTCATGCACCTACATATCCACATTCCTGATTGATGCATTCCTCATAATTGTTAGCAATGTAGTGACAACAAAAATATGAGTAGTCCCTAGTGTTCAATGTCTAATTGCAATAATTCATACTCATAACTGAATGCAAATATCATATTCTTTCTATCCTCTTGAAGCCATGCATAATTTTTCTATCCACACCTGAACACATGCATATATAATGTTGTATAAAAAGGGGACCAATATGAATTTCATTTTATAAATTTTAATAAAGAATATAAATTTAAACAAGAATATATATATATATATATATATATATATATCACATGCATAATTTAAAAATGAGTGCATGCCTTTATCTCCCAAAATTCTCTATGTGGTACTGCTTGGTGTGAATATGTCTTGCACCATTCAACAACATCATGTGCATTTTTTATATGAACTCCCTTATAATTCATTTGATACTTTTGTAGAGTGTGTTTGATGCAAGCTCCAGCACCATCATATTCACCTTTTCCATGTCCACTCTCAAAGAAACTCTAGCCATGTGGTATGTTTTCATTACGATAATATCTACATAGTGCATAAAATGGTCTGGATGATTTGAATTGTGTAGCACATCCATCTGACCAAAGATAATGTTTATCTATTTTTATGCCTCTTTCTTTCAAATTTGTAAAAACCATCTTGATGTTGTGTTATACATAATGAATGGCATACTCTTTATCATCACTTATTTAAAAATGATATTCCTTATTGATGACCCGTGCTTCAAATGTGCTTTGAATACCATCCAAATCTAATTGTGCATGTCGATAACATACATGTACCATAATAGTAATCTACAATCTGATTGAATTGCCTTTTGATGAACAAAGGAATAGTTTTCTATGAAAACAAAAAATAATAGAATAGTTCTAAGTGGGAAATTGTTTCTCAGTGTTTGGAATTGTTGTGCTTGCCACTTTGTAATAAAAGAAGGATGAATGTAGGGTTGAAACAATTTTTTAAATTTTTCCATAAATACTCCAATAGTTATCTCTTCTTCAAGATATTCTAACCTTTTGGATTCTTTCCCAAATTTTGTTTCATTCTTTACATATTTGTAACTCTTGGAATTTACCATCTTTGTTACATAAATGTTTTCATATTTCAAAGGAAAAAGAGCCAAATTAGCACATGTTTCACATATTCCTTTTATGCAATTTATTTGACCAACTGCATCATCTCTTTTGTCACATAAAATGGATGAGATGAACTCACTTTGTATAGTAGAAAGAGCATATTCAAAACCATAAGTGTCATCTACAAACTTTCAAAAAAGAAGATAGTGGAGATCAAATTTAATATGATAACGACAACAAGTTTTAAACACTTTGTTTATCCTGACATAATATGGCTTCAATATTTCAAACAATGTTTGCCCAATCTTTGTACTAGGATTTGAACTACAAAATGAAACATACATTTCATGTTGGGTTGTTTCCAACCAATATTTTTTATGATGTTCATATTGATTAGTTGTAATTTTATGTCTGATAACATCTCTACTATTTAATGAAGGATGAGTATTATCATTCCAAAATAATGTGACCAAATTCTTGATTCCCTCATCAATCCTATCACAAAAAGGAGCTCTACACATGATTGCCTAATTTCCTTCCAAGGTGCTATCATCCAAAATAATTCTCCTATTAACATATTGTGATATTGTTTTCCTACTAAAACCAATCCGAGATAAAACTGAAGATATTTGTCTTTTTCAGAGCATAGTATTACCTATAATGGATGTCAACATAACTTTTCTTGTAATAGTCTTATCTATAGTTCAAGATTTCTTCCCTACCAGATTCAAACCTTTCCTAATATTTTGAATCATACCAATTTGTATGTAAACAATGTTTATCTTCTTTGATATTGTTCCTATACCCAATAATTTTAATGCCTCTTCTAGATTTGTGTTTATAAGTACAACTCAAAGCAATTGGGCTTGTTCAAGTGTTTCAAAATTATCAAATTTAACCAATATTTTTCTTGATATATTATTCATTGACCTCTTCTTAGAAAGTGATCTCAAATTCTCCACATCCATTGTAATTAAATCACCTAAGTTTCTATAATTAATATTTCTCTTTATAGTTTGAGCTAGATCTATAAGCTCATCCATACCAGTAGGAGCACGTGATCCTAACCCTTCTCCAACATCCATTAATTGAGCTTCCATAGGGAGTGATCCTGAACCTTCTTCAATGTGCATTTCTTCAACTTGACTTGACCCTCCTACTTGAGCTTCTCTTTCACCTTAACCATGTTGATTGTGAGCTACATGCACAAAAATGAATCAAATTAGAGAAAAATAAAGCATAGGTCCATAAAATTAGGGCACGTAAAATTAGAAGTCTAGGTTCATACCTTCTTTAGTTTTATAATAATATGCCAATGCAGCTTCACAATTTATTTGTTCAGTACCAGGTGGCCTTTTTCTTGTAGATTTACTTTGCCTTCCCTTCTTGTTCCCCATTTATTCTCTCCAGAAACATGTCTACCAAAAAAAATTCAATATTAATTCTCCTCTTCAAAAAAAATGTCTTATAAAAAATCACCTTGATAGTAATTCTCCTCTCCAAAATTATGCCTTTGAAAAAAATACAAATAGAAATTCTCCTCCAAATAAACGCTTTTGAAAAAATTAGATCAATAATAAAAAATTTGAATTAACTTGATTGCAATTGTGTGAAAAATGAAAACAAAAACATTTACTTTTATACCATATGCCAAAATAAAAAAATCTTAACTAGCCAACCTAGTTCGAGAAAACTAGGTCTGGTAAAAGTTTGGCGGGGATTTTCCCGCCATACTTTTCCCATGGGGGTCTTCAAGAAAAGACCCCTTCGCATGAAGCTATCATAAACCTTTGTGTGAAGGGGGTCTTTGCGCGAAGACCCCAAATTGAATTTTTTCTGCAAAGACAAAAAAAATACAAAAACAGTCTTTCAAGGCCTGAAACAAGGACCAAACAAGATGATTTTATGGAAAAAATAATGTCAGATTATGAAACTATAATTTAAATGCATATTGAGTTCATTGTCACTTTAAAATTTTAATTTAATTAAACATAGTTTGTTTGGTCATTAAACAACCTGTCTCTTTGAGGCTTCGAGAAAATAGTAACTTAGAAAAATCAAATCTATGAAAACTATGTAGAAAAAGAGTATTTGTGTTACCTTTCTATCAAAAAAAGAAAAAAAATCATTTTGATATATATAGATCAAGTTAGAGTGATCCAAAAGAACCTATGTCTAAATTATAGTTACTGTAAATTTGGAACTTAATAAACTATGAAATATTGAACCAAAATGAATGAAACTAATTGCATCCTTTAGATATTGATGTTACAAATATAACCTCGAAAGAATTACATTGTTATCATTTTTTTTTTTAAATTATGATGATCCAAGTGACAGTCACTCTTTAAAAACACTAATTTTTCACACAAGCCACTTTTCGAAGGAGAAGGACAAATGGATTCAAATCAATTTTAACTTTTTATATAAAAAAAAAATTTAGAAACTAGAAAGAAAATGATAAAAGACTCTACTTTACATAATCTTAAAATTTCTAATAGTTTTGTGGCAACAGGTGTTTGAAAGTGAAGTTTTTTAGAATGTTGATATCAGTGTCAAAGTTGGCCAAAAAGTGGGACACACTATTGTGCTACCACCCTCAATAATGCGCCATTTTATGGATAATTTAGGCTTTTTGGGATCACATGTTAGTCTAGTTTTTGGATTTGCAAATAGGGAAGCTATTGTATCTTTAGAGATATCAAGTTCCCTCATGCCATCATAATCAAGCCCATCATCAAATAGGGCATGCACGGTCTCTCGCCAATGAAGTGCAATATTCTATTGCACTTTAAGCGTCTCCATATTTTCAACTATGGACTTAATGTGCTCAGCATGGGTTGTAACATAGGGATATTACTGTAGAGATTTTGAATGCCCCTCAACTTAGTCAAATTATCACCTATGAGGTCCTCTATAGGCTGATGGTTCACAACTGGAGGGTCATCAAAATGCTTTTCTTGAGGGGGTTGGTTTTCAGACTCATTATTTGGTGAGGGAGGGTTTTGAGGCTCATTTTTTGTAGGGAAGGGTTTTGAGGCTCATTGTTTTGTGGCAAAGGGTTTTCAAGTTGATTTATATCTTTCATGCCTAATTATATTACAAATGTATATAATTAAAATTAATTTGAAACAAGTAAAAACAATTTCAATTAAAAAAACCCTTCATTTAACCAAAAACTTACAAATTCAACTAAAACACTAACAAAAAAGGATAAAAAAAACCAAAAACCACTTACCTTTGATAAATTTGCAAAGAAAAATCACTAGGAGGTATCGAATACATGATATGGAGGCCCTTCAAAAATGAAAATGACAGTCGTGGCTTTCTTTTTGGGATAATTAGTCTCAGGTATCATGTATCTGATATGTAAACATGGGGAGAGAGAGAGAGTATTAAATAATATTATAATATAATATAATAATATTGTATTATATTGTAATGTATTATAATATATTTGATGCACGAGAATCCTGGGGTAGTTGGCAATCCAGTGTCACCAAAAATATGTTTCGGTTTGATTTGGTTTTAGTAGTAAACTCAGTTGGATACTTGAGGTGCTCAGTCACTTTGGTGGTAGTTCTCGATTCAAAGATGTGTTGCTTCACCGATAGACTTGGTGACTGAACTTGGTGGTGCTTGGTGCTACACTGCTCGTTAGTGTCTGCACTTGATGGTGTTCGGTATTCAGTGATATTCTAATCAGAGGTACACTGCTCGATGGTAGTTATTTCATGTGTATAGCTCAATGGTGTCTTTCTCGGTAGCTTATCACTCAGTGTTGTCTATTCGTAGGAGTTGGCTCGGTGACTTCACTGACTGGTTGTTGTTGGTTTGGTGTTGTCTAACTGAGTGGTCTAGGTCTCGATGTTCTTGTTTTTAGACTGGTTGTTGGAGTTCACCAACTTGTGTTTGTAGATTGATTAGGCATTAGAGATTACATTGTGATTTAAGGGGGTCATTGGGATCATGCTGAGTTCCTAGGTGTGCGGATTTGATGCATTCGATCTTGTGTAGACCTAAATTTGAGTTGGTTTTTTCTTCTATGTATTTGGTGGTTATTTGTAGTTGATTGGTGCATTTATTATTTTTCATCGTGGAAATTGTAATGGCCGACTGGTTCATTTAATAATTGTTTACAAGATGACTTGTGGTTGTGTTGTATAAAAGAGAGTCTAGGTTGATGTTTTAAGCTAGGAGGCTAAGAAGCTGGAAAATTTGGTAAAGTGTTGCAGACAGTAGTAAGTGGGTAAGAAAGAAACTTGTAAGATCGCTTGGCGGCTTGTGAGCATAAGTTTAGATCTGGTTTCTTCCACTTAGCTGTAGGGTAGACTAGTTTCCGCTGTGATTGTTGTTATGGTTTCCGTTGTGAGTGTTGTTTGGCTGTAACTTTGGATAGTCCTTTATTGGATTCTCCGAGCTTGACTGCATCAATATTATAGTATATTATATTATATTAATAAATTATAATATAATATTAAAATATAATGAGGAAAGAATATTAAACAATATAATATTTTATTATTATACTATAATATTTTATTATTATACTATAATATTTTATTTTTATATGTTATAATCTAATATTCATAATATTATATTATTATATAGAATCAATTTTATGAGGTGTTACATATTGGATACCTGATACCCTTCATGCCTTGATGTTTCCTTTGGCCAGGTGTACTAACACCCAGGCCTACCAAAAATGTCAACACGTGATTTCACCTTTTTGGATGGGTGAAAAGGACATTTTTTCACATCACATCTTTTTGGCATACCATGATCCTGCACATACCCACTATAGGGCCCATTTTTCCCCCTCCTCTCATTTCCCCCCTTCTATAGTACAACATCTAGACCTTATTCCATAGGTTGCCTCACAGACCATTAGGGTCATTCACTCTTTGAGCAACCATTTTATTATGTTGACTGTGTTACTAGCACAAACACATGTTGGTGATTTTGGCGATGGATCTGGTGGTGCTAACACATCCTCCTTAGGTGCACATATTTGTGTGCTTCATACTTGCACTATGTGCAATCAAATATGCTTGGGTCCCCTTGATTAGTCTCTCAAGGACTCTATGGACACATCAGAGTTTGATGTTCATGATATAGGTGGTTCACTATATGTCATGATAGGGACTATAGTGTACCCTGGGGAGTCCTCTCATGCAAGAGATGAGGAGGCACATCCATCATTTGTTCCTCATGTTGTGGTAAGATGTAAATTTTAATTGTATAGTGCATTTAATTTTAAATGAATGTTTATAATAGATAACTTATTACGAATGCAAACTTATGTTTATATACATGTGATGACATGTAATAGATTGAATATTTGAAGATGTTAAGTTGATGATCATGCAAGGCATTAAATCAATTAATGTATTGTATTTTAATTGATGTCAACTTGATATAATCTATATGGTCATGAAAATAATGCCAAGGACTTCAAAGAACCGATGAATCAAGGCTATGCTATTAATCATGCATACAAGTCAAGTATTCACAAAGTGACTATAAATACCAATGAAGTGCACACCGATGGTCAGAGTAAAAGAGAAGAGTCACAATGTTACCCGACAAGAAAATGCACAGCATTACCGATGAGCAGATTTAAAGTGTTGACCGATGAGAAAAACACAGAGTAACCCCGACAGACAGAAATAAAGTGTTGCCCGACAGAAAAGACAAGGACAAGGATCCTGATGACAACTGAAGTCACACCGACGGAACAACCAGTTATCACCGATGACTGACTGGAGTGTTGACCGACATAACAGAGAGTTCAGAAAATGACAAAATGCTTAGTTGTCAAGAAGCTAAAAATATACATAACTAATACTTATCATTGTTTTAATCATCTAGATAAAGCCGAAGATAAGTAATTGATTTAAACCTGATTTTTCCAGTTGGCAAAAATATCTCTTTGAAATAAAACTGGAGTTTGCTTTAAATATATTGGCGAGAATTGTGGATCATGCCTAGAATCAAGAAAGACAAGAAAAGGTAAAACATGTCTATAAAGAGACAAACCCAATTCATTACGAATTGTGTGGGTGAAAAAGAGAAGAGGAAAGATGCTAAAGAAAATATGAAGGAGAAGAAAGTCTTCATTCAGTCCTGATCAATCAAGCTAAGGAAAGAGCTAGATTATGTAGACACTGATGAACAATGAGACAACATCACAAAGAAGAACAGTGTGGAGCAAAGGTATAGAATTGATTATATTGATCATAGAGGTAATGCACTTACAATAGATCTAAAAATCTGCAATTAAGTTGTATGTATGAAAAGATCATTAATGTTTCAGTTTAGCCATTGAAGCATTAAGTCTCTTAACCGAGTAGGACTTAAAAGTCTTCTAAAATTGAGATACATCCCAAGGAGTATCAAAAAGTTTGATCATGAAAGTAGCATTGGATATGCCCGATACCTATTGACATACCAAGTGAGTGTTTGATCAAGGATGGTAGCATTAGATGCCAGATACTAGGTGACAAACTATCTTTTAAATCCTCTAACAAGGTCACACCTAAGAGTGTGTTTGTAACCTTTAACAGGGTTGGCTCCTAACAGAGTTCACTTCAGAAGAGTGAAAATTTGGGGTATCGATCCCAGTGGTTTTTCCCTTAACAAGGTTTCCACGTTAAAAATCCATGTGTTATGTGTTAATGTTTCATTACTTTACTTTTTTACATTTCACATATGCAATTCTAGATTTATCGGTATACTTTGCATATTTACTATGTTTCGGTAAATAGTTGACTGCTTATTGGTAATCATATAGAAGAGAGATTTACAAAGCAATCCAACAAGTAGTAAAATTGATATAAGTATTTCAAGGCATTCATCTTGTAGGACAGAAGATAACTAGAGGCATAATTTGTGGTTATAAGTTGTAAGGGTTGATTTAAGGATTAATTTTTGAGGCCACTGATTCACCCCCCNTTCCCCCCCCCCCCCCCCTCCCCCTCTCAGTTATTACTAACAATTGGTATCAAAGCTTGTGTGCTTAAAATGAAGGTTTCAAGACCTAAGCTAAAGATCACAAGATAAACATATGAGATGTGCTCAAGTTGAACAAAGATAATTTTTCTTCATGGCAGAGTAGAATAAGACTCCACTTATCAGGTATTGGAAATGATGTTACTTAATACTTAAATACTGAATATGTGTTTCCCATAGGAGCACCAAAAGTTGAACAAATGAGAGAGAAGCATGAGCATAATTGCATGATGATAGAGCTTGCTTCCTCACTCTCCGATGCTGAATTTGAAGATGTTAAAACCTGCAAGACTGCAAAGCAGATGTGGGACAAATTTATGCTTGTACATGGTGGTGACAAGAATGTTTTGAGATCTAAGGAAGAAATCCTTAGAGGAAAGTTTGATGATCTCAAAATAAAAGAACGTGAAAACATCACCCAGTACAGCACAAGAATCAAAGAGGTAGTCAATGTTATCCAAGGAGTTGGAGGTGTACTAGAAGAAGATACAGTGGCAACTAAAATTCTAAGAACCTTACTACCTACTTATGCTATTAGAGTATCTACCATTCAAGAAATGAGAGAAGTGGAAAATAGAAATGTTACTCTAGACAGTTTGATTGGAAGACTGATTTCATTTGAGATGAATAACTTTGATAATAGTGTCTTACCAAACATAGAGCCTGCATTCAAATCTTCTTTGAGAATAAGTAAATCAAGTCATAAACACACTATGATAAAAGATAGTGATAGTGAAAGTGAAGAAGAAGACCTTGATGAAATTGAAGCACTTATGGAAAGAATAATGTAGAGAGGCAAAGGTAAATACAAAGGTAAATTACCACTTGTTTGTTTTAATTGTAAAGAGATTGGACACTTTGCTGCAAGATGTCCTAACAGAAGAAAAGATGACAGAAGTAATGATAGATCATTTGAAAAGAAGTCTACAAAGGTGATTACAGAAGCTACTGATAATCAGAAAGAAGAGATGCCTGAGACTACAAGGACAAAGGAAAGAATGCCAGTTACCTAGAAAAATGCAAACATGATGATACTGACACCGAATCTGAGGAAGACATCGAGATGGTGTTTGTGGTAGTAAAAGATGATTCAGATGATGATGAAGAAAGGTATGTAGAAACTGCACTCATATCTAAAGTTAGTTAAAATGATGTCTGGATCATAGATAGTGGCTGCACTCACCATATGACTGGTGATAAGCAAAAGTTTGATACTTTTGAATACTATAAAGGTGGTTCATTAAGAATGCGTAATGCCACACCTTGTCCAGTTGAAAGTAGAGGAACCATAATGTTGAATAACCAGATAAAATGTGAAAATGCTTATTGGGTAAATGGATTGAATTATAATCTATTGAGTGTTTCTCAGTTGAGTAATTTAGGTCACAGAGTAGCATTTGAAAATAAGAAGGCAAAGATCTTCAATAAATCAGAAAATCTAATTGGTACCGATGAGCAGACAAAAGGTAACTTATTCTATCTGAATGATACTGACACCACTTTCTTAATAGATAGAAATGAAGACATATGGTTGTGGCACAAAATATTGTGTCATGTGAACTTTGACAACATGATAAAGATTAGCAAAAAGAGAAATGTAAGAGGCTTACTGACGATGACCAAGCCTGACAATATCATGTGTAAGAATTTTCAAAAAGGTAAGATGACAAAGTGTAGTTTCAAAAGCAAAACCCATACATCTGATGTCATTCTAGAATTATTCCATACTAATTTATGTGGACCTATGAGGACAAAGAGTTATTATGGTGATAGATATTTTATTCTCTGTGTTGATGATTACTCTAGAATGATGACAGTAATGTTTCTAAAAGATAAATCAGAAGCATTTAAGATGTTTAAATGGTATAAGGCAATGGTTGAGAAACAAAGTGGTAAAGAATTAAAGTGCTTAAGGTCAGATAGAGGAGGAGAATTTATTTCAGATGAATTCACTAACTTTTGTAATGAGCATGGAATCAAAAGATAGGTCTCTGCACCAAGAACACCACAACATAATGGAATTGCTGAAAGAAGGAACAGATCCATAGTAGATTGTGCAAGGACACTGATGATAGAGAAAGGAATCATGCAAATATTCTAGAGAGAAGCTGTCAATACTATTGTTTACACATTAAACAGAGTACAATTGAGGAAAGACACCAAGAATACATCTTATGAGCTATGGTATGGATACACACCCAATGTGAGTTATTTCAAAAATTTTGGTAGTCAATGTTATATCTTAAAAGATTATATAAATGGAAAAATTGACTCCAAGAGTGATGAAGGAATCTTTCTAGGGTATTCCACCAAAAGTGAGGCTTATAAATGTCTTAATAAATCCTCAAACAAAATTGTTGAAAGTGAAAATGTAAAGATAGATGAATTTGCAGATCAGAATGAAAAGGAAATCACTAAAGAACAAGAGGACAACAATAGGTTTGCTTACAATGAGGAACCTGACACTCTACCCGACCAACAATATAGAGATCCTGAGCAATAGATCATTGCACCCAAGCATCAGGTTGCAAATACCGATGATCAAAATATTGCTCAAGATGATGCACAAAGTGATGGAGAACAGAATGAAGGACAAAATGATGATCGAGCTAATAGATAAAGAGTTGAACCTGTACTTGCCAGATATGTTAGCAAGAACCATCCACAGAACCAGATCATTGGAGACAAGAGGGATGGTGTGAAAACCAAAAGTAAGTCTCTAAATACAAGATGTCTTATTTGTGATTATGAGCCCAATTTCAATGCTACACTAGATAATGATGAATGGATAAGTGCTATGAATGAGGAGATTGAGAAGATAGAGAAAAACAAGACATGGACACTTGTACTGAGACCATATGACAAGAATGTCATCGGTACAAAATGGATATTCAGGAATAAGTTGAATGAGAATGGAGAAGTCACCAGAAATAAAGCAAGACTAGTATGCAAGGGGTATGCAAAAGAAGAAGGGATTGACTATGGAGAGACCTTTGCACCCATTGCTAGGATAGAAGGAGTGAGAATATTACTTTCTTATGCTTTATATAAAGGCTTTAAGGTATACCAAATGGATATCAAGTATGCACTCATGAATGGAATACTTGAAGAAGAGGTATACATTGAGCAACCAAAAGGGTTTGTTGATCCAGACAAGAGGAACATGGTATGTAGACTACACAAAGCCTTGTATGGATTGAAACAAGCACCCCGAGCCTAGTATGAAATACTTCATTCCTATCTTATAAGTATTAGATTTGTAAGGACTAGTGAAAACAATAATCTTTACTTAAAGGAAGATACTGATGCTAACATTTTGATTGCTAAGATATTTGTTGATGACATCATATTTGGAGGCAATGATATGCTATGCAAACCATTTGCAAATGAAATGAGAAAAGAGTTTGAGATGTCTATGTTTGGAGAGATCAAGTTCTTTCTTGGTCTACAGATCATGCAATAAGATGAAGATATTTTCATTACATAATCCAAATACATCAAAGAAGTACTGAAAATATTCAATATGGAAGAGTCCAAACCAGTTGGAACACTGATGGCAACTGGATGTAAGATGACAAAAGAGTGTTGGAAAGTGACATTGCAAGAAATTGTTATTTTGTCATTGATGTCAAACCTTTACTGGTGAGACTATTGCTATCTATTTTAAGTACCATATCTATTGTTGATGAAGAATATTTAACAAGAAGACCAAGTGAATGGTTGAGTTAAGGCAATTCAAAGGGTATCTGATCAGTTGGCACTTTGGCAAAGTAATTAGTTGTTTATCTTTCAAAGACAGTTTTTCTGGCTGTTTTGTGCCGAGCAAAGTTGCTTGTGCCGAGTAAAGTTGTTCGTGATGAGCAAAAAGTTGCTCAATGTTGAGCACCATTGCAATTGCCGAGAGGAAACAGTGATGAAGGTTGACTTACAGAAGTTTGATTATTGATGAGATTTGAGATCTCTGGCCGACTTAGTTGATTTTATTGGGATATGAAATTTTAATTAAAGATTGATCCACATCATTTAATGTATGGGTAACCGTAATTAATGCATGGTTTCAAGATTTAATTAGAGACTACTTTGGAGAAGTAAATGTAATGCAAAGATGAGATGATCCATTGGATTTGACCTAACCTAAGATCTACGATCTTGCTTAAGCGACAAAAGATTTATCTGACCTAGATAGAGAGGTATATGATAACCTCAGGGGTTATTCATTATGTGTGTAAGTGGATGAATGCAAGTGTATGCAAAAAGGTTTGCATAGTTGATTTACTGTTTGGCATGATCTAGCAGAGAAGGCAAAAGGAAGAAGCAGAGTGTTGTATGTGTGATTGCTTGACAGATTTCCAAGCAAATCAGAAGATTGAAATGACAATGCAGGCTATCCAATAAGTTAACATCAGAGTTGTAATTGGATCTGAATTGCAAAGTAAGTTGTATGTACCAGATCACAAATTGTTGAATACTTTCTTACCATTGTATCAGTTAAATCCTTTAACAAGGTTGACTTAACAGTCATTTGTATAAATCCTCTA
>MU228403.1:991528-1018204 GCA_018584345.1 Thuja plicata | reverse complement strand
GTTATGTTACTACAAGCTAATTTCAATTGACAGTAAACTGCATGATTAAAGTTGTTGATTTATGCTACTGCTGCCGAGTAGATCTGAAGTACAGAAAGTTTTTATTTGCTACATCTAGACCTGAGGATAATTGATTCACCCCTCCCCTCTCATTTATTCTAAATTCATTCTAACAAAGAGGACAAGTCATCAGAGGTAAATCAGACTTTGTACAGATCAATGATTAGAAAACTCATGTATGTTGTACACACTAGACCAGATATTGCACATGCAGTAGGAATAGTTGCAAGATTTTCTACTAATTCCAGGGAATCACATATGACTTTTGTGAAAAGAATTCTAAGATATCTAAAGAATACCGAGGAATATGGCTTATGGTATATAAGAGAACACAAATTTGAACTTAAGGTTCTTACCGATGTTGATTGGGCTGGAAATATTGATGATCGGAAGAGCACAACTAGAGGAGCATTCTTTATGGGTGACAGACTTGTCACATGGATCAGCAAGAAGCAAGGATGCATCTCTCAGTCTACTGCAGAAGCAAAGTATGTTGATGTTGCTGCAAATTGCTCAAATATTGCATGGATCAAACAGTTACTGGAAGGTATGCATATGAAAATTCTTGAACCAGTAATTATCTACTGTGATAATACAAGTGCAATAAACATTTCCAAGAATCTAGTCATGCATGCTAAAACAAAGCATATTGCCATCAAGTATCATTATTTGATAGAACAAGTTCAGGAAAATGAGGTGATACTTGAGTATGTACAATCAAAGGAACAATTGGCCGATATCTTCACCAAGCCACTACCCAAGGATACATTTGAATACTTGAGAAAGAGACTAGGGGTCAGACCCTTGTCTACTAGCCAGTAAGATGACTAGAAGGCTGCATCAGCCTACATATTATCAGAGTATAATTCATGTTGATTCAAGAAGAGAGATGGACTTCAAAGATAAATCTATACATAGCAAGGTATTTATCTACTCTGAGCACCAGAGTTATACCGATGAATTGGGAAATTCAGGGAATATATTATGAATAAAAAGGATCTGTTTGGCATCACTGTCAAAAGATGTTTGACAAAGATGTTTGTTTTCCATTGTTGTCAAAGGGAGAGAGATATCTCATTATCATACTAATAAAGGGAAAGATTATATCCATTATCAACTCAGAGAAAGATCATATCCATCAAAGTATCCAAAGCGAGAGATGTAACAAGAATGGGAGAATACACACAAAGGAAAAGAATTGCTGACAAAAGACATCACAAGAAATGAGAACAGTCAAAGGGAGAGAGTTTGACATAGAAGGAGAACACATCACATTAGAGAAAGAAATATTCTACATCTATCCAGTGAAGGGATTGAATATAGAAAGAAAGTTGCAAGAATCAAATCAAAGCTATTTGAGCTTACCAAAAGCCAAACATTTGTAATATTTAAATTAGGAAAGCTTGATGAAACGATATATTTCATATTGTATTAATAATAGAATAGTATGATAATGTAGTATGTTGCCATCAATGCCAAAGGGAGAGATTGATGACATGTAACTGATTGAATGTTTGAAGATGTTAAGTTGATGATCATACAAGACATTAAATCCATTAATGTATTGTATTGTCATTGATGTCAACTTGATATAATATGTATGGTCATAAAAATACTGCCAAGACTTCAAAGAACCGATGAATCAAGGCTATGCTATCAGTAATGCATACAATTCAAGTATTCACAAAGTGATTGTATACACTGATGGAGTGCACACCGACGGTCAGAGTAAAAGAGCAGAGTCATAGTGTTACCCGACGAGCAAATGCACAGCATTACCGATGAGCAGAGTTACATTTTTGACCAATGAGAAAAACACAGAGTAACCCGATGGACAAAATTACAGTGTTGACCGATGGAAAAGACAAGGGCAGAGATCCTGATGACAATATAAGTCACACCGATGAAACAGTTAGTTATCACCAATGACTAACTGGATTGTTGACCGACAGAATAGAGAGTTCAGAAAAAGACAAAATGCTTAGCTGTCAAGAAGATAAAAATAGACTTAACTAATACTTATCATTTTTTTAATCATCCAAATAAAGCCAAAGATAAGTAATTGATTGAAGCTAATTTTTCCAGTTGGAAAAAAGATCTCTTTGAGATAAAACTGGAGTTTTCTTTAAATCTATTGGCGAGAATTGTGGATCATGCCAAGAATCAAGAAAGCCAAGAAAAGGTAAAACATGTCTATAAATATACAAACCCAATTCATTACAAATTGTGTGGGGTGAAAAAGAGAAGAGGAAAGATGCCAAAGAAAATTGAAAGGAGAAGAAAGTCTTCATTCAGTCCTGATCAATCAAGCTAAGGAAAGAGCTAGATTTTGCAGACACTGACGAACAGTGAGACAACATCACAGAGCATAACAGTGTGGAGAAAAGGTATAGAATTAATTATATTGATCAAAGAGGTAATGCACTTACAATAGATGTAAAAATATCCAATTAAGTTGTATGTATGAAAAAATCATTAATGTTTCAGTTTAACCATTGAAGCATCAAGTCTCTTAGTCGAGCAGGACTTAAAAGTCTTCTACAATTGAGATACATCCCAAGGAGTATCAAAAAGTTTGATCATGAAAGTAGCATTGGATATTCCTGATACCTATTGACAGACCAAGTGAGTATTTGATCAAGGATGGTAGCATTAGATGCTAGATACTAGGTGACAAACTATTTTAAATCCTCTAACAAGGTTACACCTAATAGTGTGATTGTAACCTTTAACAAGGTTGGCTCCTAATAGAGCTCACTTCAGAAGAGTGAAAATTTGGGGTACTGGTCCCAATGGTTTTTCCCTTGACAGGGTTTCCACATTAAAAATCCATGTGTTATGTGTTAATGTTTCATTACTTTACTGTTTTACATTTCACATATGCAATTCTAGATTTATCGGTATACTCTACATATTTACTGTGTTTTGGTAAATAGTTGACTTCTTATCGATAATCATATAGAAGAGAGATTTACAAAGCAATTCGACAAGTAGTAAAATTGATATAAGTATTTCAAGGCATTCATCTTGTAGGATAGAAGATAACTAGAGGCATAATTTCTGGTTATAAGTTGTAAGGGGTTATTTAAGGATTAATTTTTGAGGCCACTGATTCACCCCCCCCCCCCACTCTTAGTTATTACTAACAACATGGTCTATTTATGTTCACTTGATGTCAAAGGAGGAGATTAGATAGGTCTAGGATGTCATGCTCTTGATAATTTCATTTGGCCTTAAGTACAGTTCTTTGGCATGTGTTTTTGCACGCATTCATTTATTTGTTTTATTAGTATAGATGCTTTTCATTTAAATTATAATAATTAAAGCATATATTAATTAACCTTTTCATCTTATTTTACTCTTATAGGTCTCACCTACTATGAGGGATGTGCAGTGCGAGGGAGGTTCAGCGATGTACTCTTACAAAGGGAAGGTAATCAAGAGTTTGAGAATGATTATGCATTCACTTATTACTTGAGTATACTAATGTTTATTTATATGGTTTATTTAATAGAGTTTGATGTTTGAAGATGACACGACACAAGTTCATGATCCTAGCCTCTCGGGCATTTCATTTGGCCATGATAGCCACATGGTACATATATTTTTGCATTTAGTTGTTTTTTTTTTTTATTGTATACATGCTTGTCATTTAAATTGTCATTATTTTAAGTATATATTAATTAAAAATTTAACTTATTTTACTCTTGTAGCTAACATCTAGTCTGTTGCGGCTATGGCTGGGGTGTCTAAGGTGGCTATAGCTGGGGTGTCTACTGTGGCTATGGATATGGATGGGGTGTCTGTTACGGCTAGCTCTTTGTGCCTATCTTCTTTGGGGGATGCTAGTCTTGCATCCTTGGCCTCTAGTGGACGGCGGGGTGTTTTGCCGACGTTATTTCCAAGTTTACTGTGACTAGGAAAGGACTTAGGGTTTCTACTGATAAAGGGTCTTCCACCACTCTGGTTCCTATTTGTGGGTCTCTATTTGTCAAGCTTTCCTCTGCTACTGATGGGGATTTGGTGAACAATAATGATATCTTTAAGTCTAATGGGATGATTTGTCATTTTTGGGGATTCTGGCCTAGCCTCCCCCAACTGCATGATTAGGTTTCTCAAAGATGGGAACCAAAATTATCAGGTACCGTTAATATCTATCCAATGGTAAATTGGTTTTTCATTGCAAAGTTTGATAATGTTGAGGATTGAGCTACGGTCCTGTATGATTACTTTGTTTGCTGGGAGGATGAAAAATTTGTGCTTATGGTAAAGCCATAGCATCCTAATTTTATTCCTTGCACTGAAGTCTTCAGTAAGATCCCTATGTGGGTTAGGCTCCCTAACCTACCCTTCATCTTTGGCATGACTCCATCCTTGAGGAAGTGGGTGGGGCTTTGGGGGATTTTTTGTTGATTGATAATGATTCTTACAATATGTATCATTCCACTTTTGCTCACATCTTGGTAGATCTTGACATCTTGATGGGCCTCCTAGATGAAATCAAAATTGAATCATCCTTGGTATCTTGGATCCAAAAGCTTGACTACGAAGGTATTTCTTTTAGGTGTTGAATTTTTTTTTAAGACTGGTCACATTTCATCCAAATGTGGCTTTGACACCAAGAAGAATAAATCTTCTCCTTCTTGGTGGAAGGGTGCATCTACCCAACATTACATTGTCTAGAAAAGTTCATCTCAGTCTGGGATGGAGGTTGTTCTTGATATTGGCAATACTATGACTATTGTTGAGGAGGTTGATGCTCATTTTAGGCCTGTTGGGGTTGCTAGTTCTGCTCCTATCACTAGATCTATTCTTGTCCCTTCTACTGGATCTGGTCTTGTTCTTTCTCTGTTGGTTGAGGCCAAGCTTTCTAATGGTGGTTCTAAGGGTTATAGTTTTGCATGCCCTGATGGTGTTTTGAATGTTGCTGGTTATGATTATGTAGTCCCATGTCTTGTTATCCCTTTTTCTAGGTCTAATATCAGCCCTGTGTTGCTTGTTTTCTTGGATGATTATTCTCCAGTGTTGGTTGCTAGATCTTCATCTTTTGATTTGTTGTGCTGACAGGATAAGGTTTCTAGTGTTGAAGAAGGTTGGACCACAGTTAAAGGAAAACATTCTAGGAAGTCCTCACCCTCTTTTGACATGAATCTATGGTCCCATATGAAGGGGACAAAAGGATATTTCTTCCTCCTTATGATGTGAATTTCTAATGGTTTATCTTTTGTAGCGTTTTGAGTGTTTTTTTCTCTAGGGTGTTGATATTTTCTGTGGTTGGGTTCTTTTGTGTGTGTTTTAGGGTTTTTGATCTTTTGTTCTGGCTGGCCAGTTGTGTTTTGGGAACTCTTAATGCTCTATCTTAAGGTTTATCTTTGTACAGGGTTTTGGGTCCCTTCAAAACCTATTTTTTTCCTATTAATCAAAACACCCAGTGCAAGGGAGGTACAATGCCAAGGATTCACATCCTTGTTGATTGCACCGACATTGCCAAAAGAAGGTCTACTAGAGCTAAGTTTTTATTTTAATTCAAGTTCTTAGTAAATTTATTTTTCTATCACTTACATCTTTATAGGATAAATTTTATCAATTTCATGCTTGTGAACATATATAGGTTGACATTGTCATTGTTAGCGACATCCCTTTTCTACTAGTGGCATATTCTAGGACTCTTGACTACATTAGGAGATGTAGAGTTGAGGTATACGAGAATTAAATATTAAATTTAAATTATAGTTCAATGTATATTAATTTTGATCTTAATTTTCTATTTTTAAATCATATAATTTAAGTAAATCTCAATTGTGGTTTGAATTTTTTTTTGTGGAGGATCCTTCAGATCCAAAGATTGCTTCGAAGAGGCTCCATTTTGATGATCCACTAGTAGCCTAGGATGTCCTAGAGATATTTAGTTGGAGATATTTTGAGATGTTATATGCTACATTTTATATTGACATGTATATTTTTTAGAGATTTTGAGATGTCATATGCCACATTTTTTAAAACTTTGCTCGGGTTGGCATCTATGCCATATTTGTATATGGAGATACATATTTATTAAAAACAATTTGATATAAAATATGAGTTTTGATATAATTTTTTTGTCTTCTGTAGTAGATGTATTATTCATGTTTATGGAATCATCATGTATTTTTTGTTATGTGTGTTTTGTTGTTACTATGTTTCAATAATATTTGATGTGTTTGGATAATATTTGTTATTATGTTTCTATAATATTTGATGTGTTTCTATAATATTTCATGTTTTTTTATAATATTCTATGCAATGTCCTCTACTATGAGGCTATCAATTTTTAATGATTACAATACATCACTATACATTTAAATCAGATCAAATTAATAAATAATGAATAGTCCATTATACATTTGGTAGTTAACATAATTAACATACATAGTTAAAATTTTGTTTTACTTGTTGTAGGGTGATTCACACCAATCTACAAGTAGGATCCCTCAAGGCTTCAAAACTCCATCCATATTTCATGTTCAAATTCACCTATGTTTTTATCTTAGTAAATGATTTGATATGCTAGATAATGATGATTGAATGAATATGGAATTCATAGATTTGGGAGTGATGATCCATTCTTCCATGCATTCATTAAATGAAATTCCCTCCTATTTATATCTTCATGATGAGAGAGTCATAACCTTTCATTATTACAACCTTTCTAGAGAGTCACAATCCTTCATCCTTTATGCCCTTTGAAAGAGTCACAACTTTTCATAACTACATCTTTTGAGAGAGTCACAATCCTTATCAATGGTGCAAGGTAGCCTAAATCTTGCTCTATTTTTCATGGGTGCAAATTTCCAATGTGAACAAGTTCAGTTGGGAGGGTTTACCCTAGGCATGATTTTGCTTTGGTTTCCCAATCTCCCAAATGCTCGACACAATACCCTATCAACGATGTCCCTTAAGTGCTCTAAGTGCACAAAAGTGAAAAACTTTTACGGGTTATTTTTCCTAATTCACAAAACTTGAAAATAATATGTTTGAATGTATAGGATTATGAGAGGTATCTCTACAATAACCTATCTTGTATTTTAAATACTCAAAGTGGTTTTTGTAGGGTAGTGATTTTTCCATCAATACAAAAACTATCAGATGAGATTCAATGGAAATTTGCAAGGTAGAATAAATTTTGCTTTGTTCATCATGGGTGCAAACTGTTAGTGTGAAAACCTTTGGTTGGGTGGGTTTACCCTAGGCATGGTCCCATTTTTCTCCCCACTTGGAAAAACTATCAACATCATACCCTACCAACGATGTCCCTGAAGTGTCCTAAGTGCACAAAAGTGACTAAATTTGACAGGATATTTCTCCCAATTCATGGCACTTGTGAATGATCCACCTAAACATATAGGATTGAAAGAGGCCCCTCTACAATAACCTATCTCATGTTTTCAAGACTCAAAGTGGTTTTTGTGGGCAACAAATTTCTATCGATGCAAAAACTATCAGATGCATTCAATGGAAAGTTGCAAGGTAGCCCAAATCTTACTCTATTCATTGTGGATGAAAAATATCAATGTGAACATGTCCATTTGGGTAATTTACCCTATTAATTATCCCTTTTTGGCTCCCCACTCTCCAAAATTATTGACGCCATACCCTACTGGCGATGTCCCTTAAGTGCCCTAAGTGCACAAAAGTGACAAACTTTGACGGGTTATTTCTCTAAATCCATGGAACTTGTGAATGATTCATCTGGACATATAGGATCATGGGAGGCTCCTCTACAATACACTATCTCAATTTTCAAGACTCAAAGTGGTTTTTTTAGGGTAGTGATTTTTTTGTTGATGCAAAAATTGTTAGATGCATTCAATAGAAAGTTTCAAGGTAGCCTAAATCTTTCTTTGTTCATTGTGGGTGTAAACCAACAGTGCAAATATATTTAATTAGTCTAGTTTACCCTAATCATTGTCTCATTTTGACTCCCTACTCATTGGAACACTTGACACCATACCCTACCAACAATGTCCCTTAAGTGCCCTAAGTGCACAAAAGTGACCAACTTTGATGGGTCAATTATCATAATTGGTGGCACTTGCGAATGATCCATCTAAATGTATAGGATCAAAATAGGTCCTTTTACATTAACCTATCTCATATTTTCATGACTCAAAGTATTTTTTTTAGGGAAAGGATTTTTATGTCGATGCAAAAATTGATATATGCATTCAATGGAAAGTTGCAAGGTAGCCTAAATCTTTATCTATTAATTGTGGGTGCAAAGTATTAGTGCAAAATCATGTGATTGGGTGGGTTTACCTTAGGCACAGTCCCATTTCAGATCCCCACTCATCAAAATTCTTGGCGCCATACCCTACCAATGATGTCCCTTAAGTGCCATAAGTGCACAAAAGTGACAAACATTTATGGGCTATTTCTCTCAATTTGTGGCACTTGTGAATGATCCATTTGAATGTATAAGATTGTGGGGGGGGCTCTACAATAACATATCTCATATTTTCAAGACTCCAAGTGGTTTTTGTAGGGTAGAAATTTTTATGTCGATGTAAAAACTACTAGATGCATTCAATGGAGAATTGCAAGGTAGCCTAAATCTTGATCTTTTTATCATGGGTGCAAACTGTCAGTGCAAACATGTCTGGTTGGGCAGGCTTACCCTAGGCATGGTCTTATTTTGTCTCCCCACTTTCTAGAACACTCGACACCATACCCTATCAACGATGTCCCTTAAGTGCACAAAAGTGAAAAACTTTGATGAGATATTTATCCCAATCTGTGGCACTTGCAAATGATCCATCTGAACGTATAACCTATCTCATATTTTCAATACTTGAAGTGTTTTTGTAGGAAAATAATTGTTCTATCGATGCAAAAAATATCAGATGCATTCAATGGAATGTTGCAAGGTAGCGTAAATATTGCTTTATTTGTCATGGGAGAAAACCATAAGTTAACATGTCTGGTTAAGTGGGTTTACCCTAGGTATGGTCCTATTTTGGTTCCCCACTCACCAAAAAACTTGAGGCCATACCCTACCAATGATTTTCCTTAATTTTCCTAATGAACCTAAGCGATTTCTAGAACCTAGGACAACTCTAATGAACCTAGGACAATCATAATGGACCTAGGAAAATTGTGATGGACATAAGACAACCCTAATGAACCTAGGACAACCTATTAACATCCATAATGAAATAGGGTAGCCATAATGAACATATTATAAGATCTTGATAAATAAATTAGGATACATAATGAACTCATTATAAGAGCTTCATCAACACATTAGTAAGAAATCCTATTAGAGATTATTTTTTTGTCAAATAGAAATGTACTACATCTTTTGAACAATATTGAATAACTAAGAGGGGGGTGAATCAGTTATTCTGAAATATTTTTAAACTTATTTGATCTGATAGAAGTATTAATCTAATTAGATAGTCAAAACAAAAATGAACTTGAAAGCACATAAGAACACCATACACAATGAACACTAGATTTACGTAGAAAACCCAAGATGGGAAAAACCATGGAGAATGATAATTCTCAATTATAAAACACTAGTTAAAGTGACACTGGTTAAGGTAATTTTTATAATGGAAACTCATTTCCCAACTATCACAATCAATATAAAAATAACTGATTATCAAAATAGTTCCAGTTAAGGACACATTAACTATTTGTAGTAGATCTGGTTAGGAATTGTCTTCCAAACTCCTCCACTTCTTCTTCACACAAGATTTATATATTATATCTCCTTGTGTTGGCTATATTTTCCCTTCTTGCATAACCCTTATACTCGCCTTCCCAAAAATTTGCACTTTATATCTGATATCTACACCATATCTGGAACCAAAAAGATATTTTATATATATACCCATAGGATAATATAAATCCATAAAAATTCATCCTAGCAAACATGTCGGCTTGAGAAACAATCCTGAAATAGTTATTAAGGCTTAGCATGCTAGCATCAAACCCAAAAGATAGGTTGCACATTAAGATCTTCTTTCCATGTTACTATGGGACCCATAAATAGGTCATACATAAGATAAGCACATTACATAGAAAAAATACCAAAGGATAAAGAAGTTTGAAATATGCAAAAAATGTTATAGCATTGATAGGAATACCACAACCAAGACCATGTCTTGATATCATGAATTTCAATATCAACCGGAAGAACATGAATAATTACATCTACACAAAATTAGAATAGAAGTGACAAGACAAAAACCTGTAAAATACTGCATGAATGTACGGATAGCAATGATACCTAGAATGAGCTTTGAACACAACAACCAATACCAAAAGATTGATCTTTATTATTTTCACTACTTATCTTCCACTTTTTTCACAAAAAAAGAAGTACTTCCACAGTTGGCTCAAGGATCAACTCCAAATAACTCATCAACATAACATACTATCTATCATCCAAAGCACAACATTTCAGATCATAGGCTTTAACAACAATGCCATATCATCTCAACAACATCACGTACAAATATATCAATGCTATAAAAATTACTAGATACTCATGTCTTTATGCTTGCATGTGTCCTCATGTAAAAATACATCATATATCATCAATACAACTACATAATGTATAAATACATCAATGCTATAAAAAAGTCATAGATACTCATGTCATTATGCTTTCTCGTATCCTCGTGTATAAATCCATCATATATCATCAATACAAATACATCATGTATGAATACATAAATGCTATAAAAAAACCTAGATACACAACTAATACATTTGGTTCTGATATTTGTGCTCCATAATGTATAACTCCAACCATTTGTACTCTCAAAGACACCTAAAAAGCAATAGTGTACAAAATACCAATATTAGAGAAATAATACTAACTAAATGTACAAATGAACAATGAAATTAAGATAAAATCTAAAGCACGTTAGTGGAATATCATATGTGTTGACCTTATGGAAAGACATGTTGTCAATTAGTGCCAAAACACTTAGTCATTTATATGATTACAATGTTGACTGAGCCAACAACTTATAGTTTTACCCAAGCTAAGAAGTTACAGTGTCGAACGAGCAGTTAGTTCAAAATAATATCACCCGAGTCACTAGTGTTTCCCGAGTTACTATCTCCGAGTGATCAATGTGACCCAAGCACTCAGTATTAACTGAGTGCCAGAGTTGCCAATTATTTATGTCGCACGCGTGTTATTGTATCACCCAAGTGGATTACTAGACCCGAGTATCAACATTGGGCTGACGTAGTTCATATTGTTTGATACTATTTTAGATGATAGTAGCCGACTTGTAGAGGTAATTGATTGGGATAAGATATATATGTAAGATAATTTATTTATCCAAATAGACAGAAGTATGTAAGAAGAAGTATGAATGTGAATATGTAGAAGCAGATTGATTAGAAGGTTACAAAAGTATAAAGGAACAACAGAGACTCATCTATCACATTCAAGTGATCAATATTATTTCAAAGGATCTTATTCAGAAAATCAGAGTTGCATAACAGATTATCCACTTGTTCATCCTAACAGGTGTATCAGCAAAATCCTTTAACAGGGTGGAATTA
Source organism: Thuja plicata (assembly GCA_018584345.1). NCBI lineage: Eukaryota > Viridiplantae > Streptophyta > Pinopsida > Cupressales > Cupressaceae > Thuja > Thuja plicata. The sequence continues at coordinate 1,006,579 of MU228403.1, read as the reverse complement.
ACAGTCCTTATCAAATCTCCTAACATAGTGCATACTTTATTGTATTGTATAAATCCTTTCAAAAGGTGGACCTAACAGTCCTTATTTCTCCTAATAGGGTAGACCATCAGAAGTGGTCAATTGTAAGCCTTAACCAGCCAAATTTCTTACTGCAATATTAAATCTTGTGGGTACCATCCCCACCCCAGTTTTACTTTCTATTTGGAAGGTTTTTGGGTAACCAAATATTGTGTTAAGTGTTATGCATGGCTATTAATTTTTTGTTCCATGCATGCAATTAGATTATCCAATCTAATAAAGGATAAAGTGAATAAGTTTTATTGGTTCCTGATTCACCCCCCCCCCTCTCAGTCACCTAGCCTGTAATATATTTCCAATATTATGTCCATCATATTTGTAATCCTTGCATTTCCAAGCCATGAGAAGACTAAGTTTATTGACCAAAAATTTTAAATAACGAAAACATAATGAACTTAATGAGCCAAAGAGGGTGATGAACCTAAGCATAATGAACCTTACCATCATTTTTTATGAGCTAATCAAGTGTGTCTAAATCTTGTATTTTCATCATATTTGTAAGAAAATGCATTTGCAATCCACAAGAGGACTAAGTTTATTGACCAAAAAAATTAAAGAAGCAAAGGATAATGAACATGTAATGAATCAAAGTATATTGAACGTAATAAGCCTTACAGTCATTTGGTATGACCTATTCAAGTGCTCTTGAAGGGTCATCTCTCTACTTAAAGGTATCGAGTATTGCTTCATGATCACCATTACTAATTGTCCAAAGTTATTTTGTCTTTAGTTTGGCTTGATGCTTTAACAAATTAACATTTTTTGCTATAACAAAGTGTGAATACATGAGAATAGTTCTGTGTAGGTATGCCATTCTTTCTAATCATGTATTTCATTCTTTCTAATCATTCTTTTAATGTAGGCATGTCATTATTTATAATCATGTCTATTCACAACCATGTTTCAGAAACAACAATTGAACCAGTAGGATACGTGAAACCCATCATCATCTGTCATCGGCTATGCTAGCTTCTACTTTTCTTGTACACATTGTGCCAACTAGTTATATGACCTATCATCATTCCCCTGTAGTGCAACAACTGCAAAAACATGTCCTGGTTGTAGAAGATTTGAAACATGTGTTGTCGTTATTTTTCATTTTAGTGAAATTAACACAACCCCACAGTTTTAATTAAGATTTTGATTAATGATATGCTTTTATTCTCTAAGTACTTTTTGTAGTTGTTTTCAAAATTAAAAAATAATTTGTTTTCATTAATGTTTTTATTTTTAAGACTTTTCTCTTAAATTAGTGTTTTTTGTTTACATTTATTTATTTTTAATTAAATTTTATAGGTTTGTATTAAGTCATTTTTATTTTCTTTACCATTTTTTTAACACTATTGCAAAGTTTTTTTTGCTCGATAATAGGCTGATGCCTTGATATATTTTTTATTAATCAATTTAAATGAATTTTGACATCTTGTTTTCCTCTTTTTTCTTCGTTCAAACGGGCACTGGTAGGAAAGAACAGAGACAAGAAAACCTCCAATCTTTCCCGGGGACCATTGTCCCTTCATATAAAATTACATGTTATCATTGATAGGGGAATTCCCCTATGTATATTATGTTGAGGGTATACCCTTGATCATTTATGAGAAAATATGAATTCTTTGAAAGTTTTAATAATATTTTGTGCCATTGCACTCTTTGTAAAGAATAATAAGAAAGATTTGCTCCTTTCGTATCCAATTGCAACTTGTAGGTCTTTAACATCTGATTGAAATACAAATCATCCATTTATGAGAAGCCATTGTCCATTTAAGAGGAACATCATAAGATTTGTCCTGATAGTATCACAATACTCATGTCATGCTAAGATCATTATTAGAGCCTCTCTGATTGAAAGTAAATAGGGAAATAAAATTTATTAACAACAATGTAAAAACATTACTCATTTGGAGAAAATGATACAGGTTTGTGATCCTCTTTCCAAAGTTGACCACTAGGTTAGTATCAAAATGAACCACCTGGTATCATGTTCTTATCAAAACTATTAAGATTTATAATACATATATCCTATATGGATCATTATCTGATCTTGGGCTGGAATGTTTACAATATATAATGGTGTATGTCATCGTCAATTGATTATTATTATTTTTTAATGAAATGTAATTTGAATGTAATTTATAATTTTATTAATGTAGCCCTTTTATGATTCACATTTTATCTTTTTCCATCTTAGAATGCAAAGTATGATTTAATTACTGTATAGGAAAAATGCCCGTCTAGAGGATTACTTGATTCTGAAATATATTAACTAAGTATCTTAGCTTAGAATTTTCATTTAGACTATAAGGATTTAATAAATATGTTGGTAGGACCATTAAGTTAATATCATGCTATAAATTAAATCAACTAGATATGAATTTAAAAAATCCTCTTAACCCGATTCTACCGTGATCAACTGATTTGAGACTTTTACCTTGATTAGTTTGAACATCGCTGCTGTATAGGCTGCTTGAAACCTTGTAGTAAGGAGTCCCTGTGTGATTTGTCATACTATGATTCTGCCCTAGATTATGCTATTGTGTTAGTCTTTTCTAAAAATTTATAGGATATACATTGCTTTTAATCCTGCTAGGGGTTTAACTCTATCCCTAGTTCTCAGTTTTTTCTTAACATCACAATAACCATCACTAGGAGATTTTTATGATTTTAAAGCCCTATTAGTATACGTGATTAATCCTCAACTATTTTCTTGGGGATGAGAAAATTTGCAAATCTTAATTTAAACCAAAATGGAGAACATGTCCCCTCAACATTATGAAAACAAGGTTGAGATTAGGAACCTTGGATTTTTTTTAACCAGAGCAGGATCACAGAAACTTCAATCGAAGATGGGTCCTATTTCATTTATTTGCTTTTGAATTGCTTTCAATTAATTCATTAGTTAGGAATACTTTGTATTATTGGTTCCTTGGCCCTGTTCATGGCCCAGTTGGTATATACCAGAAGATACTCAGCTACACTATGTAAATTAGCCAACTTATATGATATATTGAAGTTTCTATTTTCTGAGGGGCTATATATTATTTTAGTGGGAGGTGTTTATAAAGTTAGGAAGATAAGATGAATAAATATGTTCGGGTGAGAAGGGTCTAGGTTATATGGTCATTGCTAAATTATAATTTCTCTCTATGGATAATCATATATTCCATGGATTGATGGTGAGGCCATCTGTGCCTAGATTGGCTAGTTCATCCGCTCTTTTATTCCCTTCTATTTATATGTGGTTGAAAATGATAGATGAGGATTTTATTGTTATGGTTATGCTACATCTAATAATGCTTTAAGCTTCAAATTTGAGATTGATTGGGTTCTCATTTCATTAATAATGTTGGTTGAATCACCTTCCTTATCTAGATTTGAGATGTCAAATTTCATGCCTAATTTAAGTCCCTCTACTAAAGCGTTGGTTTCAGACATGTTGTTGGTGGTATTTACTAGAGGTTTAGCGAGGGAGGCTACTTCATTTCCATTTTAGTCATGGATCATGCATCCTATGCTTGCATGCCCAGGGTTACCTCTAGAGGCCCCATGAAATTTCAATTTGAATCTTCCCATTCGGGGGTTTCCATACGCATTCTTTTCTTGCCTTGGTTTTATCCAATTCATTAGGTTTGTTTATCAATGGGGGTAATTTAAGTCCCATCCATTGATGTCTCATTGATCCGTCCCATGTTATCATTATTTTTCTTGAATTTGTTCTATTTATGATCCTACTATTTATTATTTCAATTATGATAACATGAATCTTGTTTAAGAGTTGATCTACTTCCATATGTTTATCTTTAAACAATATTCAGTTTCTCTCCTTCCAAATCTCCTAGATGAGGATGGATGGGAAATTTTTCCAGAGTATGTTATAAATGCCATTTTAATGATAGTTAGGCCATGATTGAAACAATACTTTGAGGTTGTAGGGTAGTGCAGATATGTAGTTAAGTTTACTGCATAACCATTCCCAACATTTCCTAGCATAGGTGCAATTCAAAAGAATGTGATTAGTAGATTATGATGCTTCTTTGCATAGACAACACCTACTAGGTCCTTCATATTACATTTTTGTAAATCGTTCTATTGTTAGTATTTTGTTCTAGATGGAGAACCATGAAAAGAGCCCATCTTTGGGAAGAATATCCTTATCTAGACACAGGTGGAGGGGGAGGTCATTTTGTTGTGCTATTATTCTGATACAATTGAGATGTAGCCATCTTTTGAGTTATATTTTCCATTATTGGAAGCAGTCCATAAAAGGGAGTCCTCTTTATTGGTGAGGATTAATTTTATTTTTTCCAAGACATTAATTAATAGTTTTATGCAAAATCAGAATGTTCAAGTTCTCAAATGTTTTCCACTTGGGATTTTCAAGGATCATATCTTTAGGGAGTACTATATAGTTGTAGACATATTTCCCCCAGTTTTGTTGGAGAATTTGTATAGAGTCACCCCATTCATGCATATTCATGATGGGAGGATGTCCATCCAAATGAATCTTACCAGAATAAGGCTTTCTTACCATTATTGATTTTCCATGAGAGGTTTTCATGTATTATATTTCTACATTCCATCATGAAATTCCATATTCTAGATCCTTTTGGGAGATTCCTAGCCTAGAATATTTATGTGGGTTCTCTTCCATTTAGGTATTTATGTCGTACGATCCTTTCCCATTTTAGGTTAGGATAGTTGAGAATATTCTAAATTAGTTTTGTACCCAAAGCCCTGCTTTATATTTTGATGTTTTTGAAACCTAATCCTCCATACTCTGTAGGGTTGCATAAGGTCTCCCATGCAACCAATGGGATTTTATGTTGGTCATTGGATCCTTGCATAAAAAAATTCTTTAGGTGTTTACTAATTTCCTTGTTTCTTTTAGATGGTAGATGGTAGCAAGACATTTGGTATATAGGGATGGATTAAAGAATAGATTTAAGCATTATCATTTTACCTATTGACGATTGTCATTTACCATTCCAAGATGTTGATCTCTTTTTTATTTTAGATATGAAAGGTTCCCATGAGTTAACATCCTTGGTTCCTTTATCTAAGGATAATCCAAGGTATTTACATGGGGGTAATCCTTTCCTATAGACCAGGGTATTACAAATATCGTTCTCAAGGATGAGGTGTGTGTTGAGGAAGAAAATTTAAGATTTTTCTTGATTAATTTCTTGTCCAAAGGCTTTAGTGTATTCTTGCAAAATTTATTTAAGTTTATTAGCTTCCTGTAGAATGCTTTTATCAAAAAGCATGGTATCATCAACAAATTGTTGATGTGTGATTGATTCAACATTAGACGTAATTTTTACTCCCTCAATCTAATTTTCCTGATTGGCTTTTGAAATGGAGCGTCCTAAGGCTTCAACTAAGGCTTCAACTAGGATAATGAAAAGGAAGGGTGAGATTAGGTCACCTTGCCGAATACCCCTAGATATGTCGAAGAAACCTTTGAGTGAACCATTTAACAAAATTGATAATTTGGGGGTGGAAATGCATTCGAATATCAGATTAATCCATTATTTTATCAAACCCAATTTTTTTGAGGATCTTACATAAGAATCTCCAATCCACCTTGTCATATTCTTTTCTTATGTCGAGTTTGATAAAAATACTAGGTTTTTTATTTATTTGAGTGGAATGAATGGCCACCTGTGCTATGCTAACTTCGTCATAAATGGATCTCTCATGTATGAATCTTGTTTGTTCTTCACTAATAATTAAAGGGAGTAAATGTTGCATTGTGTTGGCTATAAATGTTTTGGATAACAACTTGTATATAGTATTGCATAGGCTTATGGGTCTGCAGTCATGAAAGCTATCAATATTTTCCTTCTTAAGTATCATGATTAAGAATGTATTGTTGATTTCTTTGAGTAATTTTCTTGAGTTCCTAACTCCTTCCAGTGCTACTGTAACTTCATCCCCAATGAAATCCCAGCATTTTTGAAAAAACATAGCAGGAAAACCATTAGGGCCCAGTGCTTTGTCTGATTGCATTTGTTTTAGAACCTTTCCAATTTCTTCCTTGATAAATTTCATTTTTAAAGATTTATTTATGTCTTCATTAATGATTCTAGGGATGTTATTAAGAAGGTTATTTTGGTTAATAATGTTAGAGGCTTCATAATTATTAAGGGTCATACTGAAATTCTTAATTTCTTCTTCCACCATTTCGTTGATATCTTCAATTATTGAGCCATCAGATTTGATGATTTTAGATTTTTTATTAATATTTCTTCTGGCATTGGTGTTATTATGGAAAAATTTCATGTTTTTGTCGCCTTCGTTCAACCAAGTCTCTCTAGATTTTTGTCTCCAAAAGATTTCCTCCTTGGCTAATATGTCTTCCAATTAATTTTTTAGGGTTTTTTCTTGTAGGTAGGTTTCTTGGTTCATTCCTTATGTTATAATTATTTTATTTAGATTTTCTAGGCCACACTCAATTTTTGCTTTTATTTCAGAAATATTGCCAAACCATTCTTTGTTCCACGAGATTAAATTCCTCTTTATCCTTTTGAGTTTATTAGCAATGATAAAAAGTTTGGATCCCTTAAACTGTAATTTTTCCCACCATTGTTGGATCAAGGGCATTAGTCTTTCATCTTTAAACCACATTTGTTCAAATATGAAAGGTGAGCCTTGGGTCATGATATCATCAAGGATGTTCAATGAGATTGGGTAGTGGTTTGAACCTGAGAAGGAGAGGATATCAATTTTAAGGGCAAAGGGGAAGGTTAACCAATCCCCTTTGAAGAAGAATCTATCAAGCTTTTCTGCTATATTTTCCTTTCTCAGTCTCATGTTATTCGATGTAAATATTCCTTCTTCTGGGATTAGATCCATAAGGTTACTGGTCCTAGTCCATTCAACAAAATCTTCCATTGACTTGATATTGGTCTCCTTTCCTCCCCTTTTCTCCGATTGATCTTGTATGGCATTAAAGTCTTCCCAATTACAAAGGTCTCATCTAGGTTTCAGATTAGAAGGGTATTGATTTCATGCCATACAATCCTTCTGTCCAATTGGTTAGTTGGTCCATAGATATTTATTAAATTGAAATTCAGATTGGATTTTAGACTTCTTATCTTGCCACACATCCACTACCTATTAATAGACACAAGGGTGAAAATGACTTTCCTGAGATCTGCTATGACTGCCAGTCCACCTAAAGCCCCTTCTGTTGGGGATCCATAGACTTCTCTGACACCCATTTTTTGGTTTATGATTGTTAAGTTATCTTCATCAAGTTTGGCTTCTTGTAACAATAAAATGTCTGGTTTAAACTTATTAATACATCATTTAAGTCAATGTTGTTTTTTAGGGGTGTTGCATCCCCTAACATTCCAGGCTATGACCTTCATTGGTCCTTGGGAGGGAACGCCCCCCCCCCCCCCCCCCCCCCCCCATGGAGTAAGTCCGTGATCTTGGTCTGGTTAGCTTTATTTGCTTCTATTTTTCTCAGTTCTGCATGAGATTTCCTTCCCCTCTTTTTTGGTGATTTAGCGCAATCAATTTCATTGTAGCTCTCATTAATGATAGCTAATCATAGATTAGGATCAATATCTCAGGCTTCTAACTCAACCAATTCCTTTTCCAAAATTTTATAATTTTGTTCTTCTTCTTCCAATTCTTGGATTGTTTTGATAAAAAAATCTCTTTAAGCATTAATGACATCCATGTTCATAAATTCAATCATGATTTCATCTAGGTTATCATTTATAATTTTCTCAGAAGTAACATCAGCCTCTGGTTGGGAGGGGGAGTTACCAATGGAAATATTGTTGGCTATTTGCATATCCAAGCTCGGGTTGGGAGGTGGGATAAAGGTGGGGGTTAGGTCCATGATGGATGGATGCAGAGATAGTTCTGAGTTCTTTTGGGTGAAGACTTCTTCATGTTGAGGCATGCTTCAATCTATCAAGGGATTCTCTTCCCTTTGAGAAATTGGAGGTTGCAGGGGGAAGTGGAAGTGGAATTTCACCTTCCTCTAGAAGGTTCACTTGTGTGGGAGCTTTCTTAATGTGTCCTGCTGGTGATTAGTTTTTGGAGCATGAGCTTTGGGATGGAGGATTTGAGGGTTTGGGTTGACTGGGTAACATAGTCTTAGATGAGGGGGATGGGGGGTTGGAGTGGAGAGATAATCTGGTGGGGGTTCCTAAGAAATATGAGGAGTATTATGGGTTGGTGAAATATTCTAGGAGTGATAGGATATCTGAAGTATGGTGAATCTCTTCATAGTTGTCATTTGAGTCTGATGTAAAAATATCAAAATCCCCAATGGTGCCCCTGTAAATATCTGACTACAGCTCGTAGATACAGTGGTTTGTTATTATTTTGATTGGATTTAAGACATTAGGAACATTTTCTACCAAAATTTTACCATCAGAATCTACCATATAGCATTGTTTGAATCCAATCATAGTGCTTATTTTTTTACCTATCCTTCTAAGAATACTATGGTGCATTAGTTCTATTGGATAGTTTTTTATATTTATCCATTTGATTGGATTTGAAATGGTATTGTTATTGTTAAAATTAGGACCCCACTTTAAGAATTTAACATTGAAGCCCTTCAAGAAACACTATTGCAAAGTTATTACATATCTAGTTACATAAAAATAATTGCATAAATAATTGTTAAAAAACTCATCGACCCTTTTTTTGCATTTTGTATATTGTATTACATTTAAAATATAATGAAAGGTATATTAAAATTGTCGATGACTCTAAGTTATCATACTTTTTCTAAGTCATTGCATATTATATCGTATAGTTTACATGTAATATGATGTGTTAAGCTTTCAAAAATCTTGCACCAATTTAAGTCATCAGATATTTAGTTTGACATTGTATTTTATAATGTAATATGCAAGGTGTTTTAAAAATTTTGATGCCTTAACATGTCGAGCCTTTAAAAAAAAAATTGCATATCATATTACATATAATTTTACATGTAGCATGTAGAGTAAAGCCCGCACCAAGCATTTCCGTGAGTGCAAGTTGCCAAGTTCCTATATAAGCACTGAATTTGAAGCTTGAGACTCTAGTTCAGAGAACCGTTGAGCATGAGAATGTGGACATAACTGATAAACGTCGATCCCTAACTAGTGTCTGATCTTTAAACCTCATTACTTTTATAAGATTCAAATCATCATCTCTTCCCCATTCTCTAGGTATGGAAGACATTTTTGTTCAAAAATATTGGTCATTTCTACATATATTGTAGTCATTTTTCCTGATTCCATGGCCATTTTTTATTATCAAAATGTGGTCATTACTGCATTTCATTGGGCATTTTTACTCAAATATGTGGTCGAATATGCTTAAATATTGGTCATATTTGCATTTTAATAGTTTTTAATGGTCTTTTTTTTTGTGAAAATGTGGTTGTATTTTCCCTATTCATAGTAATTTTTTGCTTATTCACAGTTTCTTTTTCTTTCTAATGTATTTTGTATACCTTATACTGGGTGTTTTATGAGTTTTTCTTCATTTTCCAACTGTGCCTAGGATTTTTGTATATGTTTTTTTTTGTCAAAAATGAGATTTGTATTTGTTTTTGTGCATTTTGAGGTCATATTCAAGGGTTTTTTTATCATGACATTGAAATCTCCATACCAAGAAATTCACTATGATAAGATTTTATCCATTAAATGCATTTCAAATTGCATAGATCAAAATGTGTTTTTACATATCTACTGAAAATCTGAGTTTTTCTTGAGATTATATCAAATTGGATGATGAATTGCTATTACATGCGGCTTTTCATAAAATGCATCTCCTCCATTATGTTTCTAAACCACATATATGTAGTCTTCCATGAAAAACAAGAATTTCTCATCTATTCGTAGTCATAGCTTTACATTTTACATGTATGCATATACTTTGAAAAAATTGGCACATTTTGATATCCACCATGAGCTAAATGTTATAATCAAGATTTTAATCCTAATTAAAAATGTTACTAAATGCACCTTTACACGCAATTACCTCTAAAATTTCCCATTTTCATGCCCCGCACTTTGAATTTTAGGATTCTAATCCCCGATTTCATTTTGACTAAGCCCTTCCTTGTTCCCAAAATTGGGAATTTTAGTACCCATTACATGTAAAGTTATTACATGTAATAAAATATGCAATCACTCTAAAAATCCTTGATAGAAGTTTGTTTCAAATCTGCCATATTTGAAAAATTGGGATTTTTGAAACCCATTGCATGTTTTGTTACATGGAGTCAAATGCACAATCACATCTTAAAAACCGTGATAATACCTGAGCTTACCATTTTGAAAATTCTAAACACAAGTGCAATTTGGGATTTTTGACCTGACTACAAGTGAGTTAAATTATTTCCCATATGGTTTCAAGGAGCTAAAGGTTCTTACCACACATATGTTCTTCCTAACTTGCAATCAAGATTCTAAAACTCGATTACAAGTTCATTTCTCAAGAAAAAGTAAATTTTTTCCCCTATTTGTAGTCGGTATATTAAAACCTGGATGCAAGTGAAATCTCTTCCCCAAAGTACATGTAATCGGGTTTCTAAATCCTAATTAAAGATTCTAAGATTTTCAAAGGATACGAAGCACGAACAATCACATGATGGGGTCATACAAGGAGGTGGAAAAATGATGGAATGATTGAGAGCATAGAATGCTTTTAAGACTGAAATGGTCATGAAAAGATGCTTTCCTAGTAATGGCCATTATGATACATAATAATAAAGGATGCAGGTTCATGTTTCATTTCAAGACGCTTATGCCAAAACCTAAGTACTTCAATCAAAGAGCATCATGTAGCAGCATAAGGGATGTGACAAAGGATGATGTAATAAGAGTCATATCTTGTCAGACACCTATTTTATTTTTCATCATGCATTTTGTATTTTTTTTATTGGAAAACTACATTTAATTGGAAAACAAGTTGTAATTGTAAGTGACCTCATCACCTGTAAAGTTATTACACGTAATTAAATTGCAGGTCAAGTACATTAGGACTTGCAATGTTGAATAAGTTAGCTACAGGTAGTTAGTTGTTGAATAAGTCTCAATTAGTTTGGTTTCCCCTACTTTTTTTCTCTCAACCCCTCACTTATAAATATAGGAGGGTGATCTTTGTAATTTTATCTTTTTGCAATGCAAGAAAACTTTACTAGTTTGTATAAGAACTCTAAGACTTTGAGCATAGATGCAAAATCAAATTTCTTTCAATAAAAGAGGCATGTTGTTTTGAGACTTGTTGCCAACTCAAACTATCATTTGAAATTTTTTTCTAGAGTTGATTGTGAGTTTTGTATTTTTGTTCAAGAGAGATTTGAACTCAATCTTGCAAACTTTGAGCTACATATTGCGTTCAGATTTATAGTTCATCTCCATATTTTGCCTTGTAGACTTTGAGTTTCTTATCAAGTTTGAAGTTACTATAGAACTTTTAAGAAAGGAAAGCACTTGTAGACTTGTGTTGTTTTGTTTTCCATGTTTATGCATATAAAGTGAAATATATGTTGGAGACTTTGAGTTGCACAAGTGTTTCAATTTTGTATCTAAACTCATAGAAGGGGTTGTGGAGAGACTTTGGGCTTTCACAGGCTTCTTGTTTTACTTTTCTCAATTGTATTTAAGAGATCATAGTTAAAAAGAATTGTGTATTCTAAAGCAAGAGAATATGATGAAAGAATGCCTACTTTGAAAAGAAGAGAGTATGGTGAATGTAACACCTTGAAACTAGCCTAATATACAAATTTAGCTTAGTTTTAGTTATTTTTAGTAACAGTAGATAGGGGGAGCATTCCCTTAATTAGGAGAGATTGTGTCTCACAAGTTGTTGATGAAACCAATATTTTGTAATTGATTCTTCAAATTATCGGTTGAAAAATAGTCACCCAACAAGATGGTCGTGCTTAGCTAAAATTTCCATGTCATCATTTGTCAAGGATGTTGTTTGAGATAAAGGAGTTAGAACTGTGGAACCCATGCATTCACCCACTCACTTGATTCACATTGATCCTAGTCACACTGAAAAAAACTAGGACAAAAATAAACTAACTATTGTGTCTAAATGGTCCATGTACTTGCATGGTACTCGCATATAAGCTTTAAAATAAATTCATCTTTGAAGAATATCTAATTCTCTGACAATTGAATCTATCTTCTATCATGCCCTCCTTAACCAACCAAAATAATTTGCACACTATTGAATCAAGTATCCCTCCCTATGACAATGTCGAACTAAACCAATCAAACATAGAACGAGCATCATGAAGTGTAGCACCTAAAATATACAATTGCTCCTTGACTAGAGCTCTCTTCACACATGCACCTACTCCATCATGCTCCCCTTTACCATGCCTAGCTTAAAAAAAACTGCAAATATGAGGTACACCCCTCTATGCATGCATTCCTCTTAACCAATTAAACATACGAGCATTCTTGAATTGACTTGTGTAGATATATGACCAAATGAGATGTCTATCCATTGCAATATCTTTTTATCATGAGAACTCAGAAAAAATCTCAAAACAAAGTTGCACATACTTATAAGAGTGAGATCTATCATCACTCATATAAAAATGGTACTCTGAGATTAGCCTCTTCTCATGTTCTGTACTATCAGCAGAATGTCTATATGCTATGTGGACCAAAATAATAATATGAATGGAATTGTAATACTGAGCTTGTGACTCATTCTGTGGTTGTAATGTATAGTTTTCTATGAAATCAACCACCAATATAATAATTCCAATTGGGAAAGAGTCCAAGTTACAAATTTGAATTTCTTATCCAGCCACTGAGACCTGTGACTATGCCTTGGATACTTGTAGAAAATATTTTCCTTGAAATATGACATTAAATATTGATAATACGACATTCTTTTGTAACCAACCCGCATCTAGAACCTTCACCTCCACTCTTTAAAGTATATTTGACCATCTCATATATCTTTTTTTGAACATTTTCTTTCCAAATTCATGTTCGCTGCCCGCATGAAAACATGAAACAAACTTACACAAGCCACCACATTGTGAGCACTTATCATTTAAGAAATCATTTCTATAGATTAAACAACCATCATCTCTATGACATAAAAATTGATCTAGTAAGCCTCTCGATGAATTTGAAAGATAACTTGCACCACAATCCTACAACATTTTGTTAATATTCAAAGTAGAATGAATGTATCATAATAGTTCATGGTGCATTGAAAAATCCACATGACATTTGCAACAAGTATTTTGAATCTTAAGAGGTACACAATAAAATGGATTTAAGGATTCAAAATCTCTTTGTGATATTTGCAATGCTAGATGTGTCTCACAAATTTTTTTGAACATTAATTGACTTACTTCCAAATAATGTTTAGGATGTGGTGTGGGGTCTTGATTTCCAATTCTTAACTTCAAGACATCCTTAATATTTGGTGACACTCTTGAGTTAGAGTCCCAAAATAGTTGAATTTCCTCCTTCACACTATCAGTTAGCTTCTTATCGACATGTGGAAGCCTCCCACCAAAAGTCCATGTATCATTTTGAAGAGGATCCTCAAGTCTTTCTCTTCTTGCAAGTGCTTTATCCAAAGTTTTATGATTTATGTTGAAATCAACTCAAGTTTGTCTCATAAAGCGATCCTTTCTCAAATGATGACTTACTAAGGAGGTTGTAATAACCCTCCTAGAAGCTCTTTTATCTTTTTCCTTGCTATTCTTTCCAATAGAATTGATAGCATTAAAAGGATTTCTCACAATAATAGTATTTTTATCCATTTATTTGTTCACACGAATCTTCGATTTCACTAGCACGGGTCTCATATTTTGCATCTTTAGCAATTGTAAAAAAATTTGGCATTGCTTGGTCAATGTTTTCTTGCTAAAAAAATCATTAAAAAGTTTCGAATCCCACAATTGAATGGTTCTTGTTGATTATTTACCTTCAAAATTGGTCATAATGTTCTTATTGATTTCAAGTAATCATTTTAGTTTACTTGAAGTTCTTGAATTTGGAATTTGTCCTTCTTCCACATAAGGGACTTCATTTCTCATGTAATTTGGAGTTGTATAATGTTCAGTTGGTTCATAAACACCATTTTCTATGTCAATCCCAAATTGAATATCTTGTGCAACATTTTCCTTTCCAATTGCTACACTTTCATTCCCAAATTGAATATCTTGTGCAATATTTTCATTCCCAATCTCTATAGTTTCATTTCCAATCTCCACATTTTCATTTTGAAACTCTATATATTCATTCCCAATCTTTACATTTTCATTCTCAATTTATACATTTTTATTCTCATTGTCAAAATCATGTTCAATATTTTCAAATTCAATCTCCTCCTCACTTGAAATAACATTTACAGGTGGACCTGGGGCCTCACCTTCACTAATATTTAACATACCTTGTCTTCTCTTCCTATGACTTTCCATATCTCATTGTCTTTATGATTCAATTTCATCTTTCATTTATGCTTTTGATGATTGCTTCTCTCCATTATAACTCCAAAAAGGTGATGGAAAATGACTGGTAATAAATAATTTATGAAAAAGATGCTCCAAAAAGTATTATTTTGTTTGTTGGTGTTTGAAAACTTGTGATGTTGCTTGCAAAATGAATGTAGGGACCCTTGGAATGAGAAAAATGGCTCACTACCCAATTTCCTATAGCACATATCAGATATCCTATACCTTAGACATGAATTCCAAAATTCATAATGGCACCAACATTTGACCGTTGGTGCCATTGTGTAGGTATCAAATATTGGATATGTAATTGATATCTGATACATAAAACTTGTAAATATTAATGCATTATATATGTAATGCATTGCATATATAATGCATTAAAAAAGGAGAGAGAGAGAGAGAGAGAGAGAGAGAGAGAGAGAGAGAGAGAGAGAGAGAGAGAGAGAGAGAGAGAGAGAGAGAGAGAGAGAGAGAGAGAGAGAGAGAGAGAGAGAGAGAGAGAGAGAGAG
>MU228403.1:963216-991478 GCA_018584345.1 Thuja plicata | reverse complement strand
GAGAGAGAGAGAGAGAGAGAGAGAGAGAGAGAGAGAGAGAGAGAGAGAGAGAGAGATCATGAATAAAAGAGGATATATTGGACCTATAAGGTCATTCAAAGATGTATTATGGCTATTCAAGCCATTTGGTTGTAACTAAAAACTCTATATGAATGTAATTGCCCAAGTTGGTAAAGTAGGCCTAAGGGTCACTATAAGGTCTAAATGACCTTGGGTGTAGTATTGTAGGTTTGGGTTATATTTTTAGGCTTATGAAAGTGTTTTAACATTAAGGAGGCTTGTAGTTGTCGAGTTGACAACTTTAGTTGTCAACTTGACAACATTTTCAACTTTTGCAATAAGTCTAATAGGAAAACAGTCAGTTTTGGACTGTTAGAATTGGTTTTAAGGAAGTTTGGAAGTGGTTCCAAAGTAGTTGGTCAAAATTTGGGTCTTTAAGAGACCTATTTACATTATAAATGAGAGAGAGAGCATAGGTTGGTCAAAGAGAAAAAGACATACATGTTTCTAAGCAATAAAATAATGTTTTAATTATGCATTTCTCTGATTTTCCAGAATACAGTCACTTTCTTTACATTTTATGCCACCCTAATGTATTTTTATTGAACTCTTATTGATTGGAGGTGTTAGGGTAATTAATTAACTTAATTTTTGTGGTGGAATCAATCCATTTGGCATTGTATAGAAGGAGAACCCTGCATTTTAGTAAAAGTAGTTAAAAACCTCTTCTAGGGTAAGTTGAGAGAGTAGAAATGTGATTCCTTGCATGTTTTCATATTGAATAAGCACTCTTCATGTGGGGGGATGATAGATGACACTTTGTATATTACCCCCGGTGGTTCCCAGAGGAGCATGCATTGAGTGCACATGCCATGGAGTCACAAGAGTGACTAGATTGTCACAGAGAGTAGAGAGCACTAACTGTCTCAGTTAGAGATTTAATGCTTTGTTCATACCTTAAAGTGTGTTTGGTCCATGGAGACTTAAGGGGGATGAAGATATGTGTGTCTACCACAAGGATGAGACTTGGAGGAGGGAGAAGTTATCATTATGAAGGTGAAGCAATCAAAGTTGCATAGTTTGGTATGGCCGTCTCTGAATGACAGTACTTTGGTAAGTTATTTTGCTTTGTGTAGAAGTGTGAATGAAATGGATTAGTAGATTGGAATGGGTGTGGACAGAGTTTATAAAGGTGTGTGAGTGTCTTTTTGATGAGAAGACAAAGTCAAGATGCTTAGGGAGAATGGTGTGATGACTGTCACAAATATGGAGTCATAAGTTGCAGAGTAACTATCTTTTAGGATAGTCAATCGGATTTGTTGTGTAGACCAGAGGGGTCAAGGGTGTGGTCCCATGAAAAAAGGAGTAAGGGTCCCATTGATGTTTGGGTGTAGAGGAATACAATAATTTAAGTGCTAAGTCTCATTCAAGAGTCTAGTGGGAGTGTATGAGGACAATCATAGGAAAGTGGAAGAATGTTGGAGCATGGGATGCATTGCATTTGGTTGTGGGTCTAGATGAGTGGATCCAAATCAGAGACCTTGAAGGTGTTGCAAGGAAGAATGCGTGGAGAAGGGATAAAATTTGGATAGGGTATAGGTTGAAGACCCTAGAAGTCATTAGAGTGGGAAGTTGGAGTTTGGGTGAAGCATCAAAGGCTATTATGCCTTGAAGAGAAGATTGATCACATGATGTATGGGATGGTATGTTACCCAGTGGTAACAAGTTAGAGTTGGGGTATGATTGGGAATGAAGGACATAGTTCAAACTAAGGAGTTCTTGTTCAAAGGTATGTCTTGTGGGTTACCTTAAGTCAAACCTTTCTATAAAGCCTTAAGATGAGTCTAATTCCTTAAAAGGGTTCCAAGCTTTGGTGAATCCCTTGGGTTGAGTTGGGCTCCTTAGAGGATTATAGGAAGGCTCTACATCAGAGAGAGAGATGATTTTACGTTAAGTTGTTTAACTTTGTTTTTCAAAAATTTCAACACCTCTTAATGACCTACTTTGTCCCCTCATGATCTACACATACCCATGGGTCCATGATTGAAATAAGTGGGGATAGGAACATAGGGCATGACATAAAATTGGAGGGAAATGAGGAGTAATAAAGGAAAAAGAGGCTTGGAGGAGGGGGAAAATGCTTGAAGAACTTATCCATTCATTTATACCTTTTAAAATCTCTAATACTAATGATTTTTCTTTATAAAGGAAATTGTATAAATTATTAGCTAAATATGTAGGGTCAATGTCATGAGCCAAATATGCAAAATCCAAAGAAATTATAGATATGATCAAAGCAATATCTTGCATATCCATTTATTCAACATGGACATAATTATTGAATAGTTATTCCTCATTAAGATGAGCACTATCATTCATAACTTTTAAGCATGCCATTCGTAGCTTGACTCACAATCATTAAGAGATTCAATCAAGGTCTTTCTTAAAGAGAAAGTAGGATGGTAAGATGTTGGTACACACACACACACACACACACACACACACACACACACACACACACACACACACACACACAAAAGCACAAACACTAAAAGACAATAAGCATAAGTTTCAAACTTATTTATAAATTAGAAGATATTCATTTCTATAAATTAAAAAAATAAAATGATATCCCTTAAGGCCAAACCCTTATGGATGTAAAATTGGATAGGTGCACCAAAATGAAAATAATGAAACAAGTCTTTACTAAATCTCTAGGGATAAAATACTAAATCAATGGTACTAAATAAATAAATATAGATGAAGAGTTGAGACAGTGACACTGCAAAAATGTGCTTTGTCAAAATTGAAACAAAAAAAGGGGCAAATTTGTGGCTTCATTTATGACTTGGAGATACTTTGTTGTAGATTATGCTCAATGATCTAATTGACCACTTTATGAAAAGATTTGAGACTCTAATCCTCTAATAGATTTCTTGATGGTTCTCTTTACTTTTGTTAATCTTACAACTATAGGACTAGTCCCCACATATGTGACTTCAATCTCAAATATATAGATTCAATCTTCTAACTTGATTTTGATTTGTGCACCTTAGACCTACTTAAACTTGTTTGCCATTGCTATTTGAATTTGATGGTATGTAGAGACACCGTTGCAGTTTGTTGCGCTAAGAGTTCCACCTTGCTAAACCTTGAAATCAATTTAACAATTTAACCAAGTAAAAATACAAGTCAATAAACCATTAAGATACCTAATTTGTCATCATTAAAAATGACAAAACAACAGTTGAACAAGAGATGAAAGATCTTTGATGCTTAAAAGTGAATTATGATTTCTCTTCGTATTCAATATCATCACGCCACAAATTGAACATTTCACGCTAAAGTCTAAGTAAGAGACTATTTAGAAGGGGTCAACTTAAGACCATAATAAAATTTGAATTTGAATTTGAATGTTTAGAAATAAAAACTAAATTTATAATTCCAAACCAAATTTAAAACTATACTTACAAATTCAACCTAAACGAATAATTTTAAAAAAAAATCTAACCCTTTTAATATATAAATTCAAATTCCATTGCTTACCAACTTTTATATAAAACCAAATAATTGGTTATCTTATCATTGAATATAAAATAAAAAATGAGTGGAAAACAGAGGGGAAAGTGTAAGGTTGTACTTTACAGCCTTAAAAGCTTTCATCTACCGACTTGTATCAATTTCTATACATATAATTTTTAAAATTCCCCCTGCTCTAAGAGCAAACAAAATGATTTTTTAATTAAAAAAATATGATTTCCTGGATGGCAATGAAATGGTTAAGTGGCATCTTAATACGTCTGTGATACGCTTCTTGGTATGAAAATGACTTATCACCTGATCGACTCCACACATTTTTGAATAATAATAAGCATGCTCCTGTTTTCATTTAGTTCGGGGTTCTATTAAATATTAAATGATAAGATTAATGCCATCGTATGGGCTAATTTAATATTGTAGTACGGATGGAGGTGTTTCCTGTCACAGGCAGAACAGAATCTTACAATGGTAAAGTTAGGCCATTGGTTGAGGAGAGACTGACTGTAAAGCCATCAATCAATTTGACCCTGCAACTAAATTGGGCCAATCCAAGCCAAAGTAGGTGGGCAATGGGTATCATTTTTTTATCTGAAAACTTGGTGAGAATGAAAATGAAATGCGGGAATATTGACAAGACTTGTTGATTTTGAAGTATCGAGTGATGCCAAAGCGGAGGATGAAATGAATTGGTCAATGGAAGTTGCAGGCTTGGAAAATTTGAGAAATTTTCATGATACGAATTGCAGACACGTCGACCAAGCTTCTCTGTTTCTTTATGGACAAAAGCCCGGGGTGCCCATTTCATCTAATTGCTCTCAATTGAAAATAGACGAAGACGCTTATACTGATTCAGAGAATCCCACCATGGAAACTGCAACAAGCAGTGTGATAATTGATGGAATGGACCCCCAGATGCTTGAAGAAGATGAGTTTTTTCATCATCATCCGGCTTATGGAAATAAGCAGATATGGACAGACATTGAAGATTTGTATAAAAGTGATTATGGTCAAGTGAAGTTGCAACAGGCGTCCAAAAATTTACATACTGAGAGAAGGAGAAGAAAGAAATTGAATGAGTCCCTCTACAAATTGCGCTCTGTTGTTCCCAAAATCAGTAAGGTACGTACCATGTATAAATCTATTAGTAGCTGCTATAGATTTCTTTTTCCTTAAACAAAGGACAATGAATAGGACATGTTCAAGTTTTAGGAGAGAAAAATTATTGACTTTGAGAGAAAATTGAATTGTTCTTTCAAAAAATACTTTGCAGATGGACAAACAGTCAATCATAGGCGACGCAGTCAGCTATTTAATGGAGTTGCAGAAGAAAGTAGGAGAGATTGAAAGTGAAATTAATGGGACATTGTGTCGTAACATATCTGATACAAATACCATTGTAACTAAGATTAATCTGTTGGAGATACAGTCGCACAAATCGAAGGAAACGGCCCCGCAAGCACCCAACATATTGCAGGGTGGAAAAATCTTAGGGGTTAGTATCAACTGCCCAGCCACATTTAGATGAAGATCTTGTTGCAGCTATTTTTTTTTGTCCGACTTGAATTATTACATAAGGTTTAGATATTTTTTGCGTACATAATTCCTGTGTGCTGTGTAAAATTGTATTTCAGGGTCTCTAATGGCTTCAAATCCTTGGGGGCTGTAGATGGGTTTTTGTTTGCTTATTTGCGTATTCTCTTTTTACTGACTTTCAGTAAAGATTCCACCAATTGTTAAAGCCTCTCGCCATTGCTTCAAGATCATTCAATGTACAGTGAGTTTTTAACCCTGAATCATTCCATATATATATATATATATAATTAATTGTTTTTGGTGAGAAAGGAAAGAAGAAAGGGGAGATAACATTCAATTCTATTAAAAGTTGGATAAAATTACAACCATAGAGACTTCAGCAAATCGGCAGGATTGTGCAGAACCATCGTAGCCTTTTGGGAAAAACACACTTTCAACAACTTCAACATAAAAAAAAACACTAATTTAATTAAGCAGAACAATAGGAGTACGAGTGTCTATTTCAGACAGGGGAGTATCAAAAAGCTCTTATTGCAAGAGGTTTGACAACACTGGGAGAGTGTATCTTTAAGTAAATATCATAGGAAAGAAAAAGTGCTATAGTTAACACAATGAAAACAAAATTCGGCCAGGCGAAAGAGGTCTCCTTGTCAGAGCTTGGTCTTCTTTTTGGCTTTGACATTCTTCTCGATCTCTTCCTTTTCCAGTTCTCCTCAAGAAAGTTTATTCTTCAACTGTTCCATAATTTTGGACTGGCCTGATTATAAGGTTTGATTGCTGTGGTTCTGCAGGGTTAGCAGTCTCCGAGGATTCTGACTGGCAGGGGCTTGGATCTGACCACTCTGCTGGTGGTGAGTTTTCGGCTCTCTTATTTGGGCCAGATCCGGGCAAGGTTGAGGCTTTAAGAGCCTGGAAGGGAAAGGGGTCGATGAAGCTCTGTTTGTTGTTGTGTATTGGATACCAAGTTGTTTGAAAAAAGACATCTTGTGACGTTGATCAACTCAACCATATTCTTTTCCAAGGAGATGACATCCTTTTCTAGTGTAATGAGATCTTTCATAGTGACATTTATTCATTTACAGAGGGCGAGAAGTTAGCTATGATTGTCTCATTTATAAGGGCTTGGGATGTGCAGTGAGAAGTGGTAGATCCCCACCCTTGAAGCAGCTTGATGGCCCTTAGGAGTGAGATCTAGGTGCTTTAAGACAATAACCCAAGCTGGAGGAAAGTTTTCTGTGGGTGTCAGCTATGGATGATGGTTGGGAACAGAGGAGAAAAGTTAGTGATAAGGGCCCGCAAGGGGAATGGTGGTGGTAGGTGGAGGTGGATCGATTGGTGACAGGGGGAGAGCAGAGCTTCCGTATATAATAACTTTTGTGTGGTTTATGTTCAGGATGGGGTATGCTAAATTTGTTGCGAGTGGGACTTGGGTTAGGACCATTGAAATCTGCAATTGCCGAGCAGTGAGGGTTGGCTTTACCTAAGCCCATGCTTGGAAAACATGAATTTGGTGGGGTTAAGTTCCTCAGTATCACTTGGACCCAAGAGCAGTTATCTGGCCATATAATCTATTTGCATTTTTCCTTCCTATTTATTTACCACATCCTTGTATCATTTATTTGTTCTCTTTTGTATTGTTGTAACCATAGAAGTAGAAATCTGCAAAAAATTGTGATTATAGCTGATCAATTGGAAATCACCAATGCTGCCAATCTATTCCCCAAAAACTCACGATGATTTGGTCAATAGTTAAAAATTGCGATTAATCGGCAAAAAAACCCTAAACAGTAGTTTTCACAGAGAAGATACAGATTTCAAGGGGCATTCAACATGATGGTCAAGAAAAGGATCACATTAAAGGTAGGGTTTCATGCATTTTCATAAAAACCCTACTCTATGTTGGTATTTTTCAGCATCTTTATTCAAGATTTGTGAGACAAAAGTTGCATTTGAATATGAGATATCTTTCAATGTTAGAAAGGTTCTAGAATTTTAGAGCATTGGTGAGATCAAAGAATAGTGAAGGGGTTTTCTTTCACGTGTTTATTGCATTTCTAAGTTACCTTATTCGCTCCTGGACTCTGGACTCTAGATTTCCTGAGTCGGTTCGTCCAAAAGTCTGGTCCCTGTCACATTCGCTCAAAAGTCTGCCGCAGAGCTGGAAAGTCTTGTAGAGGGACCCGGGTGGAATTTTGGGTGAATTTGAGAGACTTCTGTTTTCAGCGCAGGAACCAAAACAGACTTTCAGCAAATTTTGAGAGAATTTGACGAAAAAACACTTTTTCATTGACTTTTTAAAAAAGCTTTTTTGCCAAATTAGGTCTATTCGACCATCCGACCCTTAAAGTGACCACTAAAAAGACCAAAAAGGTTGTTTTATATGTCATTTGTGCATTTGTGAATGAAATAAAAAACTTCTTGCCTCCATTGCTAAACTTTCTTGTTTGGTTGCCATTGCTCAAGGAGTGTTGATAGGTGATTGTTGCATGCTCTAAGCTTGTTTGTGAGCTATTCCTATGTGGTTGCATGTTCTAATTTCAAAATTGAAAATCTTGATAGGTTGCTAGTTCATCATCATCCGAGAGGAACTGGAGCACATACTCAATAAAATGCAATAGACTACATTCCAAGAAGGCAGAAGACTTGGTCTTTGTGCATTCAAACTTGAGGCGCGCAACACACAAAGACAATGCTTACAAAAAAGGGGATGCAAAGCATTGGGATGTTGAACCAAAGCGTGCGGAGTTGGAAGATTCGATTGCCCGCTTTGATGCACTTGCATTTGATGATGATGATCATGAGCTACCTAGTGATGTTGAGGCTGCTCCCGAGGCTGACATTGCTAGTACCGATGCTAGTGGCACTTTTTGTGCTTCTAATTTGCAACAGCAGAATGATGATGATTTGTTTGATGGTTTTTGATGATATTTGATCAGTGATGGTTGATTATTAGTGTTGACATTATTGTTTTTGAACTGAAACATTGATATGGTGGTGTATTTTGGCATTTTGTTATGTCATTTGAATTTTGGACTAAAACGTTAATATATGTGGTGGCGTATGAACTTATTTTCTGCTGCATATATATATATATATATATATATATATTCTTGTACAGACAAACCCAAAACGAATCCTATATATATATATATATATATATTCTTGTATAGACAAACCCAAAGCGAATCCGAACCCAACCCCAAAATTTTTTGGATGAATTTCAAACCTGAATCTCGAACCCTAATCCGAACCGGCAACTTAGTTGCATTTGATTGGTCATATTTTTCAAAGATATAGACAATGCTCTTAGATTGATAGGGAAGATCTATTTACTGATTCTTGAGGGGCAGAGATATCACAGTTCTGTTCATAAAGAGTATCAACTGTCTTAAAAGTTTATTACCCTGCTCTAGATAAGGGTTTCACCCTTCTTTCAAAGTTTTCATACTCTGTTTCAAGAAATATTTATGTTTTGAAGGTCTGTCTTATCAATGATCAAACGATTGTTTTGAAGCTCAAAAGACTGTCCCATAGGTGAATGATTGTTGACTGTTCTTGAAGAGTTTTTCTCACTGATTGAAGGTAATATTCACTGTCAAGAGATAAGATCTATTCACTGTTTGAAGAAAATAGAGATCTGAGCATATGTTAGGCAATGAATAGACATGGTCATAAAGAGTACCTTTAGTAATATGCACATGGATACATGTTATCATGACAAAGAGAAGCAATACGCAGAATAGTCCTATTGACTGTCAGAAAACAGTGAAAGGAAGCCTTGCTAGCCGTGTTCTTGTCAAAAGGTTAAGACAAATGTGCAATCTAAAGTGTAGAAGTGATACAAGGTCAATGAAGCTTCGAAGAATAGTGATGGGAAACCACATGACAGGTAAATTTGTAGTGAAGAGAAGAAATATGCAATCAAATGCATAGTGATGCAATGACACAATAACTCTAGTACAACACAAGCTTGTGAGACCAATAATATTTTGGAAAGGCAGGTGATGGATCTCAGCATTAGAGAGCAGCCATCCATTCACAGCAAGACTCCCAGCGTAGGAAGATTAGAGAAGAAAGAATATGTAATACATCAAGATCCAAGTTTTGCTATTAGAAGTAGTCCTAACTTCCTAAGGTACCAAGAACTTCACAGCTTTCGTGCAGTAAGAAACAAATAAATGAGGGTTTAGATCTTATAGAAAAGTTTAAGTTCCTCCAATTGGATTGTGATGATCAGAGAGAACCACAAGTTAAGATAGGTAATGCCCTTAGTGCAGGTTTAGAGTTACTTCTGCAAGGAAATGACAAACCCATTATAGAAAACTCAATGGCTTTTGCACAATCCCTTATATTTTCTACAGTTAATGGGTTGAACACTTAATTTTATTTGCTCTCAATATATCTATGCTATGGAAATTCCATTCTATTTTTAAAAAAGTAGCTTTTGACTGTTTTGCTTCAATTTTTTACATTTTTTTTGTGATTCCGATTTTCCCCCATTTTTTCCTTATTTTTTCCCGATTTTTTCAAAAATTCCTACACTTTTGGTTTGCCGATTTATTCCCCAAATGATTAATGCTGATTTGTAAAGCAATTGCTTGGCAAACCAGCATTTGTAGACAGATTGTGGCTTCAAGAAGCTCTGGAACCACAATGGCCAACAATAGCATTGGATTTGCCTTCCTAGAATAGCCTAGGGCTCTTTCTTATAGCTTTGGAATGATGGTTGGGCTTTGGGTTGTCCAGAGTTAAAGAAAACAAGGATTGATTCCAGGCCCACTAGGGGTAGCATTCATAAGGTATCTTTGAGTCATCCACATGCTAATTAGGAAAGCAAAAGCACAAAAATGTGGCAAGTTTTGAGAATATGTGGGAATGGCAATGAAGTCATCCCCCATCATGTCTATCTCTAACATACTTAGAAGATGTGTCATTGTCAAAACCATCGCTCCTTGTGGGTCTATCCATGGATATGGAGTGTATCCATGTGAAGAAGAATGGGATACAAGAATATCAAATGTAATGTATGCTCTAAAAGATCCGGCAGAGATGTTGTATCAAGTGATTTATTTTTATTTTATATATAACTTCAACATAGGTTGTGTTATGGTGAACAAGAGCAATCTCTTGACATGTAATTTGCTTTCAAATTTCATATAATTAACCTCATCAAGTAAGGGAGTTGTGGCTTCATGAGTATGCTCAATTTTTATCTTCCCTTCAGCTCTAAGTTCATGAACTCTATGTTTAAATGGAATGCATTTATCTATATAATGTCCATGTGTATGATGATAAACACAAAACTATTCAGCCTTGTGTGATCAAACTTAGAATTATCCATGGTTTTAACAAGAGGTAAGATAATGAGATCGTGTTTCAGAAGTTGTTTAAATACCATAAGTGTAGGCTTTAACTAATGTAGTGAATCCTCAAAATATTTTTGATTTGAGTTGTGCATGATGATCATCGTGAGGTGCATCCTTATCTTTATATGACAAAGTTTTTGTTTTATGGAAGGAGTATAACAATGTATTCCATAATCACTCAAAGGTACATTATAAGGAAACATACAAGAATCTAAAGGAGGTTTTCCATTGGAAATTTGTCATCATCATGATGCATGAAAAAACCCATGGGATCCACTAAGAAAGGGTCACTATAAGGAGAAGAATGGGAATCAAAATGAGAACATGGTGTAGGGCCAATAGTGAAGTAATCTATGAGATCACACGACAAATCATGGAATGATGTATAATAAGTGTGACACGAATCAAACCGTTTTTAGCTCTACCACTTAATTGAAGTCTAAACTCACTATTCAATAAGAAATCATCATCTATATACTCATAATTGGCAAGTGAAAAAGATTTGGCATGTGAAGATGCATCAATAAAACTATCAAAGTCATTTTCTTAAGTTGGAATTCCAAGTGGTCGTTCTTGGATTTGGCTTCTTAGTTGAATAAGTGGTTCTAAGTTGAATATGTTGTAGGGGAGGAGGTCCCCCTTGTGACCTCCATTGGTGTGGGGACAGTCTAAATAATCCATCCATAAATATTGAAACGAAAAGCTATCAAAATCATCAGGTAACAACTACTTAGCAAGAGAAACAATATCATGATGTAATAAAAAAAGATGCAATGAAGTATTCATAACATCTATATGACTGACAAGTGAACCAGTATCATAATGCAATCTATCATCCTATAACGCATAAATGTGTGTAATGCTACCACAAATATCTAAATTACTGGTTTTGGTATGGGCTTAGGTGTGGGCATGAGTACTAGGTATGGTGGTATGACAA
Source organism: Thuja plicata (assembly GCA_018584345.1). Classification (NCBI taxonomy): domain Eukaryota; kingdom Viridiplantae; phylum Streptophyta; class Pinopsida; order Cupressales; family Cupressaceae; genus Thuja; species Thuja plicata. The sequence continues at coordinate 980,099 of MU228403.1, read as the reverse complement.
CTTTTTTCCTTGGGTACGCGTATGGGTTCGGCTATATAATATATATTCAAAATTATAAATTATCAAATATAGAAACAAGAATAGTACTAATAAATAGAATATTTCATACCTCATATTCATAATTTACAAAAATGAATATACTCAAACTCATATTTCAATGATTTTTCAAATCAAAATGTCATTGCATAATGAAAATTACAATCAATATTTAATAGTCTTCTATTGTTCTTCATCAAAAACATCAAAGTCAACATTTGGTTCAATTTCATTTGAACCACAATCAATTGGAGTGCTACCCCCAGTGGCTGTCTGTTATGCAACAAGGGATATGATATTATAAGGTATTTAGGTGGATGGAGATGCCGACATATGGAAGACATCCCGTAGGTTAGTTATATTGGGTCATGTGAATAATTTATGTAATTAATTATATTAGGTGTTGAGTGGGCCTTCATTAGGATTTACCCTTCCATTGTATTATTAGGAGGTAAATAGAAAGGAAGGTGATTATCGTTGTAAGGGATATGTGTGAAGTATGATATTGTATTTGGGATCTTTGGTGGTATAGCACAGAGTGGCTTCTTCCTTAAGGAGTATTGTATGGTGTTACCCTACCTCAAGGGTTTACTATATTTCAACAAATATTGGATAGTAGGGCATATTGGCCCACACACATCTCTTATGTTGTGTGAGTTCTATCTTTTGCAATAAACTATTTCTATTATTATATGTGAATTTATTATCACTAAGTCACGTGTAGAAATTGCCTCATCTATGGAGGCTTTGACAAGCTATGCAACTGTAGCCTCCAAATTGACACACTAGGACTTAGATCTCAATTCCTTGTCACACTTTCATTGTATTTAGGTGTCGAGGTGCATGCTCATAGGGTGCTTTTTAATTTAAGTCGCTTAAATGATTCAAGAGGTTGTATTTTCTCTTGAATCTAATATCACAACAAAAAGTGCATCAAGACCCCAAAAGGTGTACCTAGAGAGAGAAAATCACTTGAGTGAGTGATCCTTAGAACAAAAAGTGCAATGACACTCCTAGGAGTTCGCTCAAGCCGCTTAAAATCAAGTTTGAACTTGAAAAAGTGCATATAAGGCCTTAGGTGTGAGGTCTGCGCCTCAAATTTCAAAACTTCAAAATATAAGGAAAGTTTGCCAAAAAGACAAGCATATTCTTGAGGTGTATGAAGACAAAAGTGTCTTTTAAGCGAGAAAGTGTGTGCCGAGAGGGAGGAATGCAGATTTTAACTTCCAAAAAATGCATAGAAGGGTCAAAAAGTGTCCTTCAATCACTTAACCCGGTTATGAACATTCAAAAGAAAATACCTGAGAGCTTGGAAAGCATGCTTTCACATGGAGAAAGTTTCATCTTTAGGATACAAAGGGATGCCATTGGAGCAAGATTCTCAACATCCTATTGATTGTTAGTAGTAGACTCTTCAAGTTTCATCACAAGATGTCTGAGGATCAAAACTTCTTTCCATGTTTGCAGCATCTAGAGAAGTCATCATGGTAAACCCTATCATTTACTTCACTCTTCATCCAATGTGCTTCAAGATTGATGATTTCTTGTGGAAAAAGGTCTTCATCATGGACAAGGTTTAGGGCATGAAACACTGAACTTCACAAGTTTTTGAAGAGTCAAATTCAAGTCACCAAGATTGTTTGGCGAGTCATCAATATTAATGAGGGTTTCATCACTCCTTCTAAAGATCTTCCATGTTTGCAACAAAAGCGTTGCATTGGACAGCACTATGAGGAGCCAAGTACCAGATTGACCATATTTAGCTGGTATTATTTTTAGCCTTTGCTATTGTGTGGAGCACTGGAAACAACTATTTTGAGATGATCTTTTAGAAGATCTATTCAAAGACATTCCATTTTAAATGATTTTCTGGAAGGTTTATTTATAGATACGTTCTTATCAGAAATCTATTTGAAGATTTCTAATTTTAGTTGTGATGTATTTGGAGAATATTTTATTTAAAGCTTGCTTTTTGTGCAAGAAATAGAAACTATAGTTGCTTTCTTATTTTAGTTTTAGAGGCACAGTATAATAAACACTTGTAAATAAGTGTTATTGGCACTTAGATTTTCTGATTGTAATTTTATGCCTATTTTTTGCTAAAATTGCTGTCAAAGTATTTATTGTAGGCTTTGTATTGGAGTAGTAAGTTATTTGGCTTTCTTGTCTTTTTATACAAATCTCCATATTCGGTTTATAATATCTTGTGTGTTTAATCCAATTCAATCTTTGTGTTGAACTCATGGTTTTAGTCTCTACTTTTGTCTACAAAGAGATGAGTTTTGGTTAGCCATTAAGGTTGTTTTCTTTATGATAGAAGATTTTAAAATCTCGTCTTGTGTAGAAGTGTTTGTAAGCCTTGTGCCCTTGCCTCAAAACCACAAGGACAGGTGTTTGTTTGTATTGCATACTGAAAAACCAACTGTTTAGAGTTCTAGGGTTATAATTTTGTTACAAGGGAGCTTCCCTTTCTAATTAAAAGAAAGTTCTACTTCGCTGTTCTGTTTTGTTTTGTCCTAAAAGGGACAAGTTAAAATGATGAACAGAATGTAAACATTGACTAAAGTGAATTAGATTTGAAATTCACAGGAGAAAGATGGTAATAAATTTTAATTGAAGAGGTGTGCTGAGAGAATGTCACACCTTCAAGGGTCTCAAAATACACCATTACTTTTTATTGAGAAGAGGTGACTTGATGTGGTCCCAGAGATTATACTTATGTATGTTTCATGTTTGATTGGCAAAGGTAATGACTTGCAGAAGGATGAGATCAATCTAATTATTTTAAATTTTTTTTTTGAAACTGGTGTTTATTAGGCATATATTTCAGGAGAGTTTGCACTAAGATACAGGTGTAGGGTTCAGTACTCCAAACATCTGATCCAGGATGTTGTTAATGTTCTCTTTGTGGATTTTGTCTCTCCCCCCCCCCCCCAACATGGGCGTTTGTATTGGTTTCTCAACCACTTGTGTTGGTATTAGACTGCTCCATTTTATTTTTAGTGCTTTTTTTCCATTTATCTTGCTTCCTTGAACTTTCTACCATTCAGTGATGTATTCTTGAGTTCTAACTTCTAATGACCTCCTTTTGATCACTTGTCGACATTAATATACTCATCCTGCGGATCATGAAATGTGGGTCTATTGTTGACTCGAGAGGGTATTGTTGATGTGAGTTTTATTCCACTACAACATGCAGAGTTGAATACTTAATATTCCAAATGGAATACCAAATCTCCAACTCTCTCTTATAGAAGAATGCTAATATGCTAAACAATGTATATGGATTGTGTGATCAAATGAGACAACCTCAAGGTTCCTTCTTTATTGTGGACTTACTCAATTATAATGATGTGATATGTTGGGTATTACAAAAGGACTTACACTGTTCATCCAATGGACACCAACTACTTCAACTACTTCCAACCAAACAAGCTACAAAGGAAAAGGGTTTAGAAAGCTATTCTACTCCTAGAATGCAAGAGATGATGAATGCCTCTACTAGACTTAGTTTTTCCATCGACATCAACCAAGCTAGTGCGATCTCCTAAGATAGATGTAAGATGTTCAAACTATCACCATTCCATTAACACCATCCATCAATGTATATCAATGCACAAACAATAATCAAAGTAAAACTCTTGAATATGTCATTTGACCACGCAAGGAAAACTTACAATCAACAAGTAGCTAGTGGTTTGGTCTAAGCGAGTTCACCAAAGATGCATCCAAAATATCTTCCACTCAACTAAACACTACTTCTAATCAACATGAAATAAAATCCCTATTCTAAATGAGCAAATGAAGAAACCGTGCAATACTCCAAAGCAACACAAGTAATCCACCACGAAGACCAACAATGAATTAACAATTACTTTGATAGCATTATGGCAACAATTTCAACAAGTCTCTCCTCTACAAGTTATAGGAGCCCCAAATACAATGAACGAACATGATTGATTTGAAACCAATGACCCGGATTAACTTACAAAAATCCCTAATTAGGGTTGCTAGAATCAGTAAATACATAACCAATGATAATGAGGCACCACCCTATGGGCCAATGAGAAAATTACATTCCATATCGCCTTGAGGATGAACCAATGAGAAAATAATATGTTCCACATGTACATTTGTGAATGATTCTGATTGGCTGATCTTGGAGATGTCAACTTGGAGCTCTCTGATTGGTTGAATGATGACTGGATGTCACCTTAGCTTGCTCATCTTTGATCCTTGTTTCAATTTTGTTTCTTCATCTTCTTCCTTTAGGAAATTCTCTCATTGAACTTGTCCTTGAAATTGTCAGAAGATAAACCCATTGGTGAACTCTGCACAGTGACTGGTTTATTAAAGATTAAACATCAATTCAGAGCAGGTTGGGAGTCACCTTGAGCTTGCAACAAAATTTGCAATTTAAGCTAGGTGTAAAATTAAAGATTTACAGAGACTACGTCGCCTAATTAGGCCAGTTTCTCCCTGGATGGTATGCTCTTGTTCCATTGTTTAGCCATGAATGGTGGCTTACTGAGTTCACTCTACAATTTGTAATTCCAAAGTCAATCTAGTAATTTTGAATCAAAAGATAAGAAAATTATTTAAAAGAAAGGTAGCTAATAGTATTATTACAAAAAAGTTTGATTTTGGAATCGATAATAGCAAAAATTACATAATTAGCCTCAACAATCATGTATCTAATAAATCATGTTGCTGTCATGCTTTTTGCCCCTGAAAGCATGCAGCTTGTGGACCACCGTTCTGTGTCCCACAAATAGGTCCCTGCATCACCTATGCGTTGGACATGAGACATGAGGGATTTTACTATAGGAAGGTTCAGATGCTATAATTTTATATTTTGGATGCTGTAGTTTTGGGTTTTCAATAACTGCATAGCACAGTTATCCGGATGCAGGGGTACTGATACCAATGGAAACAGGGATGCTCACCAGAGATTGTGTGTACAGGGACTGGGTATGCGGTCCACATTTCTATAATGGAGTTTCCTGGCTACTATTCTGCATAGGCTGCTTGATAATTTTCTGTCACTGAACTTTTTTGGATATGTACTGTTATTCAGTTCCAGTAGATATTCTTGGCCATATATGGACATTAGTACTTTTAAGGAGTAAAATAGTCATTTTGTTTTTCTATGATAAACATGATGCTACAGAGATAAACGTTCTGCAGAGCAATTTGGTCTACAATAAGATTCTTTGACAATGACAAAGAATCTTATTGTAGACCAAATTGCTCTGCAGAGCCTGTCTAACTGGTCATCAAATATGCATCCTAATTTGTTTAGCTTAGTTACAATATATTTCATTTAAGTTGTTATTGTTGTTAATTCTCTGCATAAATAATCATTGAAAAATTATTCAAACCCTTCAATCAATATAAAAGGAATCTAGACACATTTGTCTTGCTGAGAGTCAATTGTTTTTGTTGCTATTGAATTCAGCTGGACATTTGCAAGGCAGGGGAAGCAGTCTACCATGCTCGAATTTGCAGTAAGAGGGAGGCTGGGATATTAGTGAATCTCATAAGGGCCATAGAATCTCTTCCACTGCACATCATAAATTCAAACATCTGCTGCTCTGATCACAACATCCTCTATACAATCACATTTAATGTATGTCTAAGTTTTAACAAATCCTTGCTGTCTCATTTAATTAAATATGTAGTATCTGAAACTTGAAATATAAATCGGTTTTGAATGTTTCAGGGTGAGGGGAGATACTTGGAAAACTGGGGAGATGATAAGGTGAAAGATATGATATTAGAAAGTGCATCCAAGTATGGTCTGTTTTCCCGAGAGAAATAATAAATCGAGATTCATGGAGAGAAACAAACAGACTGAGGTTCAATTGGTTTACCAAATAAAAGGACAATCTGTGGAATTCCACTTCTAGCTTCTTGACAAATTACATGAGGTGATTTCAATTAAAGTTTGTTCTGTGAGATGGTGAAGATCTGTGTGAGTCGGGAAGCAGCTTTCATTCAAATTGAAAAGTTCAAGAGGTGAAATTTGATGACCGACCCTGCCTTTCATGGATTTCTTTTCTGATGGTTTTCTTTACGTACCAAGACACTTATACTAAGGGAATGGAAACTTGAAGAATATATATCATATAAAGTTATGTATATTTATTTATGTTTCAAAATTCTATGTAGTTTTTAATTTTAGCTTTGTATAGACTGTCTTCAAAATTTTGTTTATATATATATAGAGAGAGAGATCTATAGAGTTCCCTCTCCCAAGATAGGAGTTTCAAAAATGGTCATGACAATTAAAGAGAGAAAGTCAGGACAATGGAGAAACAAAACACCATTGAACAGACTACCACCACCTTGTGAAAACAAAATTGGCCGCTGCAAAACAAGGCGCCAACAACTACCATGGACTGAAGCCAGCCAACTAATAAAAAACCCCCTAGCTGCCAACACCATCAATTGAATCCACTCCCCACTATCTAAATCAACCCCGACCAACTTCTTGTAGCCCTCCTCAACACCTCTAGGAGAAACACCCACACATACACAATCTAGGGTGGGGAAATTAACCTAGTGAAACTTTTTCACCCATCACAGCTTATCTTCCACTCATGGAGGCAAGGTGAAAACATTTGAAACCTCAAGGAAGCCTTGAGAGTTAATTGCCATAAGATTATCCACCACTAGACATAGTTCCAGGCAAAAAGCTTTAAGTTCCTTAAATTATTGATACATCCCCATTGTGCCCATGGAATTCAAACCAGCTTGCTCAACCACCTCCTCCAAAACCTTTCCTAGTAACTCCATGGCCTCAAACTAAAAGGAGAAACAAATGTATTCAACATGATTAATGCTCAACCTTGGGAATAATTACCTCCAATTTAGCAATACAATCTTCCTTGATAGAGCCTTAGATTGGTGTAGGCCGAAATCTCCAATTTTAGAAGGGCACAACCCCTTTAAAAAGTTGAGAGTAGCAATATCTAGGCAATGGTAGATAGTGCAAAAGTTTTTGCTAGAGACCTACCCCTTAAAATGGGATCCTTAAGCTTTTGGGAGTGACACTTGCCTATACTATGGACTAGCAAAAACCCCAACATAAATAGGCTGCAAAATGCACTATCAAATAAAGTTTAAACAAATTGTTGAGCCTTCATCCACCAAAAGAGCCACAAAAGCTCAAAAGAGGCAATTTCAAATTTAGAAGCACATCACCATAAATGTAACACTTAACACAAAAATTAATCTACTTCAATCGCAACATCTATCCAAGACTTAGTATGCACATTTTATTGTATTTATTAATTAAACTTCAAAACCATGTACTCTTGAATTTTAATTTGTCAATAAATTTTGCCAAATGTATATCTGGAATGTTGAATAGACGATACCCTACAATCACTAGGGTCACTTTTATGGTCATAAATAAGTTCTACCCCAACTTTTAACACAAGCTACCAATTCTACTCACCAACTAGGAATAAATTGTCATCATACCAAATATGGTCTAGTACAAGCCATGAGAAAATCCTTGCCAACACATGGCACAAATGGGAAGGGCAACCTACAATGATTCCGAGTTTAAAAGCTAACATTTTCAAGCCTTGACCAAGAAAGTGCCTATTGAAAGGGGTCAAGAAAGGTTCATGATCAACACTTGCTAAGGCAAGAAGGTTTGCTACAATGTTAAATTCACAAAAAACAAAATGTCACCAAAAGACTTACTTAAAGTGAACATATCATCCAAGAAATAATAATCGAATAATTGAGGCAAAACCCCTTTCAAAACCTTAAAAAATATTCATAGAATCTCTTTGCACAACTAACCTTTTACAATCAAGTGAAGAAGAAAACAATACTTGAAAAATCAACCTCCCATTCCACCTCATTGTTAGATCTAATACTTAATAAAGGGGAGTCACCATGAACAAATTAACTATTTGATTTTGGAATGACCATCCTAGCCTTAGTTAGACCAGGGATACTGCGAGATGTTGTGACAAATAAGTTTGAGAATTCCTTTTGAATGTTTTATCCAAATTGCAGTTTTACACCATTTAAAAAAATTCTCTACACCTTTAACTATGCTTATTTTACTTATGAAATATTGCAAATGCAATATGGACATAAATTTTCCTTTGAAAAAGTCATATCTAGTCTACGATCTTAACTATATGCACCAAATAATCTCATACACCATAGTCAACTTTTGATTCAAGGATTGTGCCAACTACCAAGTATATTTGGCACCACTCCTTTTCTTTGAAAATGTCCCAACCCAAAGAAACAAGAGCCCTTTATATATATATATATATATATATAACCTGAAGTAGAAAGTTACCTAAGAATGGATAAATGAAAAAAAAGACTCCAAAATAAATGGTAGGGAAGGATGTTTGATATTAAAAGGGTTATTTATCTTTGCCATTAGTGTGAAATTAAGAAAGGAAAAATCAACTAATAAAAATGAAGAAAAAATTACTATTGCATGTTTAGTCTTCCTATTGCATTTTTTAGATTTTGTTATTGTAAACAAAATAATTGAATTGCAAAAAACTTAAGCTGAATCGATGTAACAAGCTTTGCAATTGCCAAAATAATTATAAGGCCTTATGACTTTGTATGTGAGTGAAAGCTGTAATAGATTGTTGGATCATAAGATGTAATGTATCCCTTTGGGATATTCCCAAATTTTTTTCTCTACAACCACAATTCCAATTAAAATAAGAAATGTAATATGTAATGTCCCCTTGTTGAAATCTAATTTATTAATAATTATTAATAAGCTAAAAATATAAAATAAAATAAAATTTAATATAACTAAAATTTAGGTAAGTTTAATGAATGGTCAAAATGCATGAAATTAAAAGTTGACTCCTTCAAACATGAGATATAATAGGGAGAGAAGGTAATTTCATTTGGAGGAAGCGGTGCAGGGGCATTGCATGAGCAAGAGTAGTAAGGTCATAAGACCACAAATGCATAAGGATTTGATCCTTAATCTATTTGTAATAAGTTTGTTTAGTTTGCAATAAAGACCCCACCTTGTGGCCCAATGACATGGATTTGGCAAGTCTATAAGCCACCATGGACATCTGGGCTTAGGGGGTACTTAGGAGAGTCATAGAAATGTTTAGGATGTGTCTTAGGAGGTTTAGAGCAAGTTGCAGATGACTCAAAGTCACCGAGTTGCAATAGTGTCAATTTTGACAACTTTTTGTAAAAGTTGTAAATGTTGCTAATGACAACTTTTCATCAAAAGTTGCATTTTGCACCCAACGGTCACCACAGTTCAAAAAGTGGTTAGGGACTGTTGAGGAAGACATACAAATGATGAATCAACTCTCTCAAAAGCGGGAAGAGGACATTGTAATGATTTGGCATCTTAAGATTGAATAAAACTGTGAATTTCTTGCATTTTTCGTGTTCAGAAATCGTGTTTGGCCCTGTATGGTGTGGTGATGTTCTGATTTCAATTGGAGATTGTAGTGTTGCCTCTTACCTTTCATATGCAACAAGTCTGAGGTCTTGATTCGTTGTTTGGAGGGAGAAAACACCAATTTACTCACTAGTGGTCTGCACATGCAACAATTCCTAGGGCTTGGCAAACAAATGTCCATAACTTGCAATTCCACCCTTGGTTCTTAACGGCCCTGAAGGAAACGCAAGTATGGCCTATGTAATTTAAGGTTATAGTGGTGTTTTGCAGGTTCCAGTTGGGAACAAGGAGTAATTTGATGCCCTAGGTGGACATCTCCATGTGGCCACTGTGTAGAACTGAAACAAAGGTTCTATATATGGAGTTGGGTGATTGACCAAAGGCTATAACTTTGGATTTCATGATTTCTTCATAAGAAGAAGACATCCAAGTGGTTGGATTGGTGGGGGAAGCATTGGTGTAGAGCACTTCCTTTGGAAACCAAGCCTAATTAGGACAATTAGGCCTCCTAGTCAAATGAAGGGTTGATATCCTTGACTTGTGATCCAGATTGATCCTCTTTGGGGTGTCTTGTAACTCTGTAAAGGGTGTCAGAATCTCCTATTGGTTGGTTGGGTCCTTTGGAGAAACAAGGAGCAAATTGGGAAACATAATCCAGGAAGGGCTACTAGGATTAGGAGTCTTTGTGAAGCAAGTATACACCATATATTGAGAAGTGCACAACCAATGGTTGGTTCATCTCCTGTTGGCCTAGATAACACCGTTTCAGAGCCCTTTAGGTCCCTTGGGTCTTGGGAAGAACACCAAGCTTAAAAGAGCCATTGAATCCTTAAGGGTCACTTGGAGTCTCTAAGACAAACCTAGGGGTTTGATATTGTTTGGAAGCAATTGAAGTAAGGGGGATATGGAACCTAACAAGTTTAGTGCTCTACACCCTATGGAGTCAGAGTTGGGATGCTAGAGTCCTTGGTTTGGTTCTTGGATTGAGGAACCTATCATATCTATAAATAGTGGAGAAGCAAGGGCTCTGCATCATATTGGTATCAGAGCGTAGGAGAGTTCTTTTGGGAAGGAAGATTGTACATGTCAGTAGAGGAATCAGAAGGTGAGGCTAGGAACATGCCTCCAAAATTGACAAATGCAGAGCTTGCCAAAATGGTGCAAGAAAAGATTGAAGAAAACCATCAGTTTATGATGCAGGAGCATCTTGGGTCCTTGGCAATCCTGCTCAACCTAAAAGATGTTTAGTTTTGCTTTGTAGTTTGCCTTCTGTTGCTCGGGTTTGTGCTTTACCGACGGATTTCAGTGATCTCTTTACCGACGGGTTTTCTGATGGTCGGGTATGCTTTTACCGACGGATTTTGGTGATCTCTTTACCGACGGGTTGTTTGATGCTCGAGTATGTCCTTACCGACGGTTGCTGATTTTCGGTGATCATCCTCCCGAAATGTTTATCCTAATCTGGCCGACTTTTACATTTATTTTTCTTTGCTGAATTAAGGTGGGGTCTCTCATTGGGATCTGTGTGGACCTAAATTTGGGTCTCTCTTATGGATTTGAGTGCCGGCCTTTTTGGTGGACTCTTGTATATATTCTTTTGTATATTCTTAGTTTAGTAATCAATCTTAGATGAAAAAATGCAAATGTTTAGATATTTAGATCAAAGGTCTGTGATCTCTATTGTATGAAGGTCAATCTGTAATTCATTGAATATATGGCCGAAACCAGGAAGGCCTTACAACCCGACATGTAATGATTTTGATCAAGTTAATATAAAAGGATCTCTGTTGTTTCTTCTCTCACTATGTTGTTTGGCTTCTGCATTGGTTCTGTAAGGTGGTTTGGTAGTTGGGAGTGCCTTAGGCCCCTTCTCCTTCCCCTCCTTGTGTCAGGTGGTATCAAAGCATTGGCGAGATCTAAGTTCCTTCTTGTAAACCCTAACCCTAGTTGGTATTGTTGTGGGGTACCAGATTGCGATCTGACCTACAATTGCAGAGGGATTCAAGATGGTTCGTGGGAGAGGAAATGCAGATCCAGGTCTACCTGATATGCTTAGACAGATGGATGCTAGATTGGAAGCTGTTGAGACAGCCCAACGCAGAGGTAGACATCTTGAGGATGTTAGTAATAATGAAATTGAAGAGGTTCAAGGTGAAGCTGCACCTGCATCTGTGATGAATCAAGAAGAAGAGAGGTTCTTGAGAGCTTTGACAAGTTTGAAATCCACACCTCAGTTTAATCCCCCTGAGTATAGTGGAAAATTGGATTCTGATGAACTAATTGACTGGATAACTAAGATGGAAAAGTACTTTGAATATGAGAATGTGGCAGAGGATAAGAAGGTGAAGATTGCAAGCACTAAATTGAAAGGTCATGCGTCCTTATGGTGGGAACATCTGCAATTGGATCAGAATAAGAAAGGTAAAGAAAAAATCAAGGTATGGGACAAGATGGTAAACAAATTGAAAGGCAAATTTCTACCTTGTGATTATTAGATTAACCTAATAAGGAGAATGCAAAGTTTGAAGTAGAAAGACAAGTTAGTAAAAGACTACATTGAGGAATTCTATAGATTGGACATCATATCTGGACATGTTGAAGATGAAGTGGAAAGAGTAGCAAGATACCTGAATGGATTGAGAAGTTCTATACAAGATGAAATTAGTTTGGTCAAGATGGAAAACATTGAGGAGGCATATCAATTTGCCCTGAAAGCTGAGGAAAAGATGAATAGGAGATATGATCAAAGACAAAGAGGTAGAGGTGGTAGATTCCCTAGAGGAAGATGTAGATCTCATGGTGAAAACAGTAGATCTGAACCAGACAAGCCAATTTCAGACACATCTCAAGACAAAGGAAAGGCCGAATGGAAAGGTGGAAGTTCATACCGAGGAGGTAATTACTCCAGAGGTGAATATAGCAGAAAAGGATTCCAAGTAACTTGTTACAATTGTGGTGAGGAAGGACATAAATCCTTTGAGTGTACACATGCAAGCAAGAAAGGAAGTGGTAGCATAAATGCATTGGTGCAAGAGGAGTCACCAAATGAAGCTGAGAAGGAAGGAAATATCATGATCTGAAAGATACTATGGAGTGAGAAGGATAAGCAAGATCCTATTAGGAAAAGTTTGATCTGAACCAGACAAGCCAATTTCAGACACATCTCAAGACAAAGGAAAGGCCAAATGGAAAGGTGGAAGTTCATACCGAGGAGGAGGTAATTACTCCAGAGGTGAATATAGCAGAAAAGGATTCCAAGTAACTTGTTACAATTGTGGTGAGGAAGGACATAAATCCTTTGAGTGTACACATGCAAGCAAGAAAGGAAGTGGTAGCATAAATGCATTGGTGCAAGAGGAGTCACCAAATGAAGCTGAGAAGGAAGGAAATATCATGATCTGAAAGATACTATGGAGTGAGAAGGATAAGCAAGATCCTATTAGGAAAAGTTTGTTCAAGACCAGATGTAGAGTTGCAGACAAAGTTTGGAAGGTGATTGTTGATAGTGGAAGCTCAAAGAATCTGACATCTGAGGAAATGGTTGAAAAATTGTAGTTGGAGAGGATGAAACATCTGAAGCCCTATCAGATCTCATGGATCAAGAATGATCATACATTAATGGCGAGTGAACAATTTGTTGTGAATTTGAAAACTGGAAAATACTATGATAAGGTGTTGTGTGATATTATGCCTATGGATTGTTGTCATATTTTGTTGGGTAGACCTTGGCAATATGATAGACATGCTATACATGATGGAAGATTAAATAGATATTCTATTTGGGTTGATGGTAGGAAACAAGTTTTGCTACCTTTGGTTGAAGAATATGTTGGTGAGATATGTACATCTGTGAAATTTTGTTTGATGGAAGGTAGATAGTTTGTTAAAGATTTGAAAAGAAATGATATTTGTTATGCATTGATTCCTAACAAACCAAGTCAGAATATAGAAGATGACATTCCTGCAGAAGTGGGAAACTTACTCACTGAGTACAAGGAGATAATTTCAGATAATGTACCTGATGGTTTACCACCAATGAGAGATATCAATCAGTGTATGGATCTGATCCCTGGAGCTAGTTTACCGAACAAAGCACCACATAGGTTAACACCGACCGATAATGAAGAGCTTAACCGACAAGCTCATGAATTGTTGAACAAAGGTTTGATCCGAGAAAGTTTGAGTCCATGTGCAGTACCAGCTGTATTGGCACCCAAGAAGAATGGAGTATGGCTAATGTGCACTGATTCCAGAGCAATTAATTGTGTGTTTATTTTTTGGTTCCCGCAAGCTGCAACACAACACTTCAATAAGTCATTACATTAGTGCAAAACAAAGTATAAGCCATAGAATTAGACACCAAAATCGACTTATTGCTTCCTATTTAAAAGGAGTATGAAGAATGCAATAATTGCCCTCAGATTATGCATTAATCAGTGACATATACAACCTAGAATGGAAGATTCAATTGAAAACAAGCCTAAATGCTCAAGAAATGGTTCATTTTAGTTCTAGAATTGAAGATTATAACAATGCAAATGAGATTTACACTAAAATGCATTAATATTTCTAAGAATGCAAGCAACGTAAGTTTACTTCTAAAATTAGGGGCCCATTAAACTTAAAATTCATTCTATTTATAGAAGAATTAGGTGAATGAGAGGTTGAGATTGAAAGTGGAAGAGAGGTGGAGATTGAATCTTTGGTGATCCAAGTGATTTCACTCCCATTGGTTAGGGAATTGACTTTCCCTTTTGTAAATAGGAATGTCATTTGAGGATTTATTTAATTCCTTTTTATTAATTACTTTAGCCATATTTTGATTTGTTTTAATTGAATTGAATTGTTTTTATTTAATTCAATTGTTTTGATTTATTTAATTTAATTGGCTAAGGTAATTAATTTGATTTAGTGATTAAAACCACTTAGGAGATTAAATTTGATTTAATGAATTATGCCAATAAATTGAAGAATTGTTTTGACATAATTAGGGGTATGATCACACTTAGGGCAAATAGGGTCTATGGTCAGAGCAGACCAAATTAGGGTGGTTACAATCATCATTTTCAATCAATATTCTATACTTGTTAACTTTATTTGCAACTTGGTAACTAGATTCGTTTACTGCTTGGTGCTCGGTAACTAAGACTGACTAACACAACTCTATACCAACAAAATCTATCTAGTTCGGTAGAGTAACTCTTTTCAGTCATAACTTAACTCTTTGAAAAATTTGACTTAATAAATTAAGTGTACCGACTTGATAAAATCAAATATATAGTAGAAAATAACTATATCAACATTACTTCACCATTTTCTGATCTATATCCGTCACCCATTTAACTTTTCCTTCTTATGATATGGTACTCAATAAAAATCAGTAAATCAATTGCTTGACATCAATGACAAAATACTAACTGATCTAACCATTTCTATAGACATGTATACCTATTATCACTCGGTCATCATCATCTCCATCATTTGATCAACAATCTCCCTCTTTGGAATTGATGACAACACAATAGTATTACTATAGCAATTGATGATGGAAACTCTTAGTACTGTCAATGTCTGTCATTACTCCCTTGGAGTTTATAGTTCTGATTTTTATCTCCAAACTGTGCATTGTTCTCCCTCTTGGATAAATCTTCTGATAATGTAGCATACATTCCGAATCTCCTTCATGAGTAAATAGTATTAATTCATTCTCTCCCACTTTCATCAATATCTCCCTTATGGATAAATATCATCAATTTGTTCTCTCCCTCTTTAACAACAATGCCAAAAATTCATACTCTTGAAAACTTGTTTCACCAGTCGATTATACCTTATATGTACAAATATTCATTGCATATAGAAATATTCACACAACTTCTGGAGTCACCTATAGTGTGTCATACTAACATCAATTCAATAATATATATTCTAATAAAGTATATAATTGATGTTGTATGATTCATGCTTCTTAATGAATATTGGATAGGGGAAGAACCCCTAGTTTACCTCTGAGATACTCAAAAATATCCTTTGGTAGTGACTTTGTAAAGATATCAACTAGTTGTTCCTTTGACTTCACATATTCCAATACCACATTTTTTTCTTGAACTTGTTCTCTCAAGTAGTGATACTTGATATAAATGAGCTTGGTCTTTGAATGCATAACCAGGTTCTTTTATATGTTGATAGCACTTATGTTGTCACAAAAAATAGTTATAGGATCTGAGATAATCTCTTGCATACCTTCAAGTAGTTGTTTGATCCAAACAATGTTCACACAATTCATGGCAGCAACAACATATTCTACCTCGGCAGTAGACTATGAAATGCAACTCTGCTTCTTCCTTACTCACGTGACCAATATTTCACCTAGAAAGAATGCTCCTCCACTGGTAACTTTCCTACCATCAATGTTTCCATCCCAATCTGCATCAGTGTAGACTTGCAGATCAAAAGTACCTTGTTTCTTGTACAATAAACCATAATCTTCAGTTCCTTTCAAATATATAAAGATTCTCTTGATTACAGATATATGTGTTTCATTAGGATTGGATGAAAATTTTGCAACAATCCCAGTAACGTGTGCTATATCAGGTCTATTATGATCAACATACTACAGTTTACCAATAATGGATCGGTAAAGAGTACTATCCATCTCTTTTGTCTCATCTTCTTTAGATAATTTACATCTTGTGACCATCAGTGTTCCAATAGGCTTTGAATCTTCCATACCAAAAGTCTTGAGGATCTCTTTGATATACTTAGCTTGTTTAGTATAGATCCTTTCTGCAACTTGTTGTATCTGTAGACTTATAAAGAACTTAATCTCTCCAATCATTGAAATTTCAAACTCTTTTCTCATTTCATCAACAAATACCTTAGATAAGGTGTTATTGCCTCCAAAAATAATATCATCAACAAAACTTTCAGCGATCAAAACCTTGTTGTCACTGTCACACTTCAAGTAAACATTAATGTTATCACTTGTTCTTTGAAATACTATTTTGATTAGATAAGAGTGAAATCTCGCATACCATGCTTAGGGTGCTTGCTTCAAACCATAAAGATCTTTGTATAATTTACATACCTTTTTCTTATTTGTGCTCTCAATGAATCCTTTAGGTCGTTCAATGTAAACTTCTTCTTCCAGCATCCCATTCAGAAATGCAGAATTGACATCCATTTGATAAAATTTGAATCCTTTGTAAGCCACATAATTTGAAAGTATTCTAACTCCTTCAATTATAGCAATAGGTTCAAAAGTATCTCCATAATCTATACCTTCTTCTTGTACATAACCTTTGCAAACCAATCTAGCTTTGTTTCTGATAGCTTCTTCATTCTCATTCAGCTTGTTTCTGAAAATCCATTTAGTACCAATAACATTTTTATCCTTTGGCCTAGGTACTAAAGTCCATGT
>MU228403.1:917170-961221 GCA_018584345.1 Thuja plicata | reverse complement strand
TTGACCATCAATTTGAGACATTTATGGGTGCTTGTGAGGATGATATCAATATTATTCTGTTCCTTTGAGAGAGAGTAAAAGGATTTGACATGGGCTGCCTTCCCTTTCCAGTTATTCATTATCAAATCCCATTGCTCCTTTTCATCATCATATTTGCTTATGATGCCTGCAATCTTCTTTCCCAGTAGATAGAGGTTAAAAAGGTTGACCTCACTTGCACACCTTTTGAGGTTGGAAAATATTTGATCAGAACGTTTTTGTTTCACCAACTCCTCAGCCTCTTTGTATGCAGGGGAATCTTCAAGATCCCTTTTACCCTCTTCTTCTAGCCTTGATATCTCACTGATCAATCTGTTCTTCTCAGCCTCTAATTCTGCTCTTTTGGCATCAATGGCTTCTTGGGTAGTGGGAATTAAAGGTGCAGGGGATGGGGGATATGTCACAAATGGACTAGAGGAGGAGGGTTGGTGAGGTTCCTGAGCAATTACCCCTTGGGGAAAAAATTGAATCTTTTGTTTACCCTCCAGCTCTGCTATTCTATTATCTTTCATCAAGGATTTGACCTTTTCCTCATTATAAGATTTAAGTACAAACTCATATTTCTCATTTAAGCTGGCATAGGCCTCCTTTTCTCTCTTAGCTACCTTCATGCTTAAATTAGCTTTTTGAACAACAAGGTTTGCAGCTTCAGTTCCTGAAGTGTCAGCAACCCTCTTCACAATTAGACTGCCTGTATCTTCAACCTCATCATCTTCCTTTATTCTCCTCTTGTCCTTTTTATTTAATGACCAAATGGATAGAGCTGCATGATATTCACTAAACTGGGCACCAATTGATGTCCCAATAGTGCTCATAGGTTTTGCTTGCTTTCTAACAACATCAAAGACCACCGCATCTGCTAGATCCCATTGACGTAATATGAGAACTCCCTGCTTTTTAATCATTTGTCTACCCTCTTCAGGGGCGATCTTATCAAAATTTGATATCATCTCCTTCTTAACTTCCTTATCTATATCTTCCTTAGCAGAGTTGGGTTGGGATTCTTGTAGCTTTTGGCACTTGTGATTGAATTCATCAATGTGGCATCTCCATAGAAAATGAATGAATGCCCTGGTTTTAATGAAATTGTCATCAGACAAGAATTCATCACTGGCCTGTTTGGTTATAGGATCCAACTCCCTACCATCAAACTCTGCTACTATGAGGTCAGTTGCTGTATGTTTAGGGGCCTCTAGCATCCCTTCTTGTAGCTCCTAAGTAGTAACAACCACTTCACCAGTATTCCTCAATTTGACCAATTGCTTAGCAATGGCTTGATCATCATATTGCATGGGGGATTGGGAAGGAGAGAATAATTCACTCTCCTGTTATTTTGTTTCCACCCTTTGTCTTTTGGGAGAGGGCACCTCTTGAACATCAATATCTGCTGGCCTCTTTCCTTTGTGTTGAAGAGGTTTGTCAACTTTAGGAGCAATAGTAGTGTATCCTCTCCTTTTATACACTACATAATCCCCTGGTGGGACTATTCTACCTTGTGGAAATTTATTCAGGACAACAAGAGCCCTTTCTAGATCATTTTCAACTGCTCTTTGCCTCTTCTCATTTAGGGTTTGCATGATCCCCTCAAAAAGATTCATTAGGGAGTCAAGTTTGTAAGACCACGGGAAAAAATCCTTTAAAGGATCATAAGTCTTGTCAAAATTTCGTACAAAGTCCAAATACTTCTTGTATGCCATCCATTTCTCCTTCCTGACTTCCTGAACACCAAGGTCAAAAATATTTCTGATGATATCCTCACGATAGTTGAACTGATGCTCTAATATCAATCATTTAGTCCTCTTTCTGAACATACCCATGATAAAATCTTCATTATCTGCACATCTGGACACAGAAGTGGCTAAATGATAGGGCTCAAAATACTTGTCAAACTGTGTCCACCCACCTTTGGTTATGATGAAGGGATGGGCTCTGGTGAGGGTAGGAAAGATATTTCCCTTCATCTTTTCGGTCAAGGCTTCTTCCTGTAGCCCACCTAATTGCCTTATAATTTCTGCTACTCCAATCTTGAGTGGGACTCTGTAGGGTAGCACATAAGGAGTTCCTCTGAAACCATAAACCCTAATTACTGTAGAAAAAGGGTACAAAATTAGATCTCCCCAATTGTGAGCAATTTTTAGCTCCGGGGCATATTACATAGGCATTAAAAGCCTCATCATTTCATTGTGGACCCTAGCATTCTGGTTACTCAGTAGTTACTTGAGTCTAGTTGCAAAAACCTTATCAAAATACACATAACTAGCATTCTTCATGTCCCATGATAAATTTGCACTCCACATTTTAACAGGCAATTCTTTACCATCTTGGAATTTATCCAGTTCCATTTCTTCCTCAAAGAAGTCTGCATTGTTGAACAAGAACATATGCATCATAAGGGAATACTAACCCATTGGTTTCTGTATGTTGCTGTCCTAAATTCCTGCTAGACCCTCATGCATCTCCTGAGCAATATAAGATGCAAAATCAAATACTACTGACAAGTGGGGATGCAGAATTTGAACAACCATTAGCATTATATGGACAAGCATTGCCACATCTTCATCTATCCCCAAAACATTGCACAGAGCACTGTACATCTTTCTGGCCTTACCACTAAAAAGATCCAACTTGAAGGGTTCTGGGGTCCTAGGCCCTACTACAACCAAGTTCCCTATTTTATTGATATACCCCTTCAATGCTTCACCCCTGTAATAGTCCTTCTGATTATGGTATACTTCTTTAAAGTATTCAAAATCAATATCATCCATATGTTGAGAGGTGTCAGTCAGCTTGAAAATCCTTCTAATTTCATCAGCTGATACAGTCAATAGTACATTTCCCTGGGTATCCCTAACAACCCTAGCCACCTTATCATAAGTGTTTGCAATCAAGGTGAACAAATCAGTGTCCATGAACACACTAGGTGCTGTCAGTTTTCCCACTTCTAATTCCCAAATATTATAGTCTAGGGTAGGAGCATTCCTCTGGCTATAGGCCGTTCTGAACAAAGTAAGGCCATCAAAATTGGTATTAGCATCTTTCACCCATCTACCAAAATCATATAACCCTTCTCCAATTTTGAAGCGGGGATGTGGTGGAACTACCCTTTTAATTTGTGTGGCATCTCCTGAGGACAGTGGCAATTGCTGTAACAAATCTTCCCTAACATTCCGTTTTTGGTAATCAATCTCTCCAGAAACCTCAACTCTAGGGGCCATTCTAAGGTTTTTTCTTTCGATACTAGACTCGGATTCTGAAACAAAGCTCTAAAACCTTTCTGAACTGCAAATTCCACCACTATTTGAATGCTAGTGAATCAATAAGCTTACCCATTCTGCACAGAAGTCGCGTGTAGCCAATTTTCTCTGCAATCCTATCTTTGCTTGAATGATTTTGATGAATCACTGTGACTGCAAGTCGACTTAATCAATTCTACGCCCTCAATCAAATCAATCTTTCGAATTGAATTCGACTAGAGTTGCCACACATTCTGCAATTAATTCATAGGCTTCAATTTCGTGGCTTAACGGCTCTCTACAACTTATTTTATCAACTTTGAATTTGAGCCGTTGATTCTGGACATCATTCTCTGCATCTGATGGCTATCTTATTTTCCAAAAAATAACTGTCCACCGAGGACACGTGTCGCCACCGCTTAATCGCTTACTCACTAGATTTTGAGCACTTTCCTTTTAAGCGATTAAGAAAGCCGTCAGATTTAAAATAACTTATCTATGGTTTAAACTCTCGCCAACTTTGAATGCCCGGGCCCACCAGCTGCCAGATGTGATCACCGCTTAATGGCTTACTCACTAGATGTCAAGCATCTTGGGTATAAGCCATTAAGCCGACTGTTAGATCTTTCCGAGCTTTAACACCTTTTATACTTGTCTGCGACTGGACCCACACTCTTTCCTGGACAGGTGTCACCTCCGCTTAATCGCTTGCCCGTTAGATGCCGTGCACTTTTCCTTTAAGCCAATTAGCGAGCCATTCGATCTTTTCATACTTGCCCACTGTTTAACTGAGAACCTTTATGACTTGTTCGGCCCCACCAAGGACACGCGTCACTACCACTTAATCACTTAACCGATAGATGTCGTGCACCTTTTGATTAAGCCATTAAGCTGACCATTTGATCAAAACTGACTCGCTCACTACATAAGGTAATGACATAAAAGAGATTTTTCGTGGCGAGACTTAGGGATTAATAAAGCGGTTAGGATAACATAGTCTTTTTGAAAAAAGCAACCCATTTAACATGAACACATGACTTAAGGTGACTTAAGTGACCGAAAAGTAACATGAAAATAGAATCGGCCAAGACAGTTAGGGTTTTTAGTCATTTTCCACCATTTTCAACTAGGTTATGGGTTTGAGCAAACTTTGTAGAGGCATAAAAACAATTTTAATCTCAATTTCAAAGCCTTGGACACTACCAATGACAAGGGATCCTAGGAAAATTATGAGGCACAATTTAAACAGGAAATAGCACCAACACCTAGCATTCACTATGCTGCCAACATGAAAACCTTTTGATACTCCTTGGGATGTATCTCAATATATAAAGGATGGTTAAATCCCACTTGGTTAAGAGATTTTTTGAATCAATGATTAAAATAAATCAATGAATGATCTGTTCATTAATATAACTTTGAATTGCAGATTTTTAGATCTATTGTAAGTCCATAATACCTTTATGATCAATGTTCTCTTCCATTCCTTTGCTCCACTTCTTTCTGCTCGGTGAATGCTCTTGCTTCTCTGTTGCTTGGTGTCCACAAAATTCTTAGCTCTGTCCTTCAGCTTGTATGATCAGATCTGCATGAAGACTTCTTGTCTTCACCATAATTCTCTTCAACATTCCTCTTTGATATTGAATTTCTTGTCTCTTTATATAGACAAGATTTCACCATTCTTCTGTCCTTGTTTTCTTTGTTGGTCACTTCTTGATCCGTAAAGCTCCCCATGCTTGCTTTAAATATCTCCTTATTTTCTAGAATAAAACATGCTTTAAATCTCCTTATCTTTAGCTTTTATCTGATCGATGAAAACAAAATAATCAATCAGTTAACTCTAAGTATAGCTCCTACCAACTAAGTTGTTTTGTCATTTTCTTAACTTCAGTTCCTGTCGGTTAACACTTCAGTTGTGCTCAGTGACTACTGCAAATAGCTCAGGCATCAACTTCAGTTCTGTTCGGTGACAACTGCAGTTAGCTTGGTAATGATTGCTTGGGTATTACTTGCTCGGGTAACACTATCCGTCGGGTAACACTGTGAACTTCTATGCTCAGGGTTCAGTGTCCGTCGGGGTTTACTGTCACTCGATGTATATGATTAACAACGACAAAAAACTTTGTATCTTCAGATCTTTAAGTGTTGTGACAATATGTGTATGAGAAATCATACCATATCAAGTTGAAATCAATTAAAATACAATACATTAACTGATTTAATGTCTTGCATTAACTTTCTGCATCTCTGTGATCATCAACTTTGTCATCTTCAAACATTCAATCAGTTATAGTTCAACAATCTCTCCCTTTGACATTGACGGCAACATACTACTAATACAATATGAAATATATCAGTTGTAGTTCATCACTCTCTCCCAAACTTATTGTTCTATAGCCAATTCAAATATCTGACTCTCGGTAAGCTCTTCTAGCTTAGATTTGATTCTTGTAGAGTACTTTCTTCATTCTTCATTCCCTTTACTCGATAGATGTAGCAACTTCTGATTCTATTTCTCCCTTTGTTGTAGAATCTCTTCTTTTTTCTGGATAGATATGCAATGTTAACTTTTCCAATTCTCTCCCTTAGATGGATGTTTCTTTGAATCTTTCTCTGATGTTTTCTCTCTCTTTGACTGTTCCTCTCCTTGATGGATATTTGTTTTCTCTTCCTTTGGATGATCATAAGATATATTTCATACAGATATAATCTCTCCCTTTGACATCAATGCCAAAATAATATATCACTCTTCTTAATATATTTCTTGAATTTCCTCTCCATCAGCAATTTAGCTCTATAGTAGCCAACAATTTCTCTGGTGTTCGGTGCAGAGAAGTACCTTGCTGTGTACTAATATATCTTTGTAGTCCATCTCTTTTCTTGCATCAACATGAATTATCTTCTGATAATTTGTAGGCTGATGAAGCCTTCTAGTTAGCTTAGTGACCAGTAGACAAGGGTCGGACCCCTAGTCTCTTCCTCAGGTACTCAAATGTATCTTTTGGAAATGACTTTGTGAATATGTCTACTAATTGTTCCTTGGATTGAACATATTCTAGTATCACCTCTTTCTCTTGCACTTGCTCCCTTAAGTAATGATACTTGATAGCAATATGCTTTGTCTTAGGATGCATGACAGGGTTCTTTGAAATGTTGAGAGCACTAGTATTATCACAATAGATAATTACTGGATCAAGGATTTCCATATTCATACCTTTCACCAATTTCTTGATCCGTGTAATGTTAGAGAAATTTGCAGCAACAACCACATATTCTGCTTCTACAGTGGATTGTGAGATGCATCCTTGCTTCTTACTTATCCATGTGACAAGTCTGTCACCCATAAAGAATGCTCCTCCTATTGTGATCTTTCTATCATCTAAGTTTCCAGCCCAATCAACATCTGTATAGACTTGAATCTCAAATTTGCCTTCTCTTTTATACCATAGACCATAGTCTTTGATATTCTTTAGATATCTCAGAATTCTTTTGATAGCAGTCATGTGTGATTCCTTGGGATTAGCAGATAATATTGCAACTATTCCAACTGCATGTGCTATATCTGTTCTATTATGTACAACATACATTAGTTTTCCAATCACAGATCTATATAGGGTCTTATTTACCTTAGTTGACTTGTCTTCCTTTGTCAGTTTGCATCCGGTTTCCATCGGTGTTCCAACTAGTTTGGAATCCTCCATTTTGAATATCTTCAGAACTTCCTTGATATATTAAGATTGTGTGATGTATATGCCTACATCCCATTGAAGAATATGTAGACCAAGAAAGAATTTGATCTCTCCAAACATTGACATCTCAAACTCTTTGGTCATTTTATTAGCAAATGATTTGCATAACATATCATTACCTCCAAATATGATATCATCAACAAATATTTCAGCAATTAGAATGTTATCATCGGTATCTTCCTTTAAATACAAATTACTATTATCACTTGTTCTTACAAATCCAATACTTATGAGATAAGAGTGAAGTATTTCATACCATGCTCTCGGTGCTTGTTTCAATCCATACAAGGCTTTGTGTAGTCTACAAACCATGTTTCTCTTGTTAGGATCAACAAACCCTTCTGGTTGTTCAATGTATACCTCTTCTTCTAGTATTCCATTTAGAAATGCAGATTTGACATCCATTTGGTATACTTTGAATCCTTTGAATGCAACATAAGCAAGTAGAATCCTTACTCCTTCTAGTCTAGCAATGGGTGTAAAGTTTCTCCATAGTCAATACCTTGTTCTTGTGCATACCCTTTGCATACTAGTCTTTCTTTGTTCCTTGTGACTTCTCCATTCTCATTCAGTTTGTTTCTGAATATCCATTTGGTACCAATGACATTCTTGTCATTCAGTCTAGGTACTAATGTCCATGTCCTATTCTTTTCAATCTGCTCAATCTCTTCATTCATAGCATTGACCCATTCTTCATTTTCAAGTGCAGTATTGACAGATTTAGGCTCAAAATCACAAATTAAACATCTAGTTTTCAGTGACTTACTTCTTGTTCTCATTCCAGCCTTTTTGTATCCTATGATCTGGTTCTGTGGATGGTGTCTTCTGACATACTTGGAAAGTACCAGTTCTTCTCTTTTTTCATCATTATGATCATCATCTTGACCTTCATTTTTATCTTCATCGCTCGGTACATCATTATGAGCAATTTCCTTATTTTCAGTGTTTGCAGCTTGATGCTCGGGTGCATTGTTCTTTCGCTTGGGAGCGATACACTGTTGCTCAGGCAGAGTGTCAGGTTCTTCACTATATACAAATCTATTGTAGTCTTACGGTTCTTTTCTGCTTTTCTCATCATTTTTATCAGCAAATTCGTCCACTTTGACATTTGCACTTTCAATTATTTTGTTAGAGGATTTGTTAAGACATTTATAAGCCTTGATTTTGGTAGAAGATCCTAGAAATATTCCTTCTTCACCTTTGGATTCAATCTTTCCATTTTATCATCTTTCAAAATATAACATTGACTTCCAAAAATTCTGAAGTAACTTACATTGGGTGTGTATCCATACCATAGCTCATAAGGTGTCTTTCTTCAATTGAACTCTGTTTAATGTATAGAGGGAAGTACTGAAAACTTCTCTCCAGAATGTTTGTACGATGCATTTCTCAATCATCAGTGTTCTGGCACAATCAACTATTAATTTGTTCCTTCTCTCAGCAATCCCATTTTTCTATGGTGTTCTCGGTGTAGAAACTTGTGTTTTTATTCCATGCTCATTACAAAAGTTAGTGAATTCATCAGAAATAAATTCTCCTCTATCGGACCTTAGACATTCTAGTTCCTTTTCACTTTCTTTTTCAACTATAGCTTTATACCATTTAAACATCTTGAATACTTCTGATTTCTCTTTTAAGAACATAACAGTCATCATTCTAGAATAATCATCAACAAAGAGAATGAAGTATCTATCACCACAATAGCTCTTTGTTTTCATTAGTCCACATAGGTCAGTATGCAATAATTCTAGAATAGCATTAGATGTGTAGGTTTTTCTCTTGAAACTAGACTTTGTCATTTTACCTTTCTGACAGTTCTTACACATGACATGGTCGGGTTTTGACATGCTCGGTAATCCTCTTACTTTCCTTTTATTTCTTATCCTAACCATATTGTCAAAATTCACATGACATAACCTTTTATGCCACAACCATATGTCTTCGTTTCTAGATAATAAACAAGTGGTCTTAATATCATCAAGATAGAATAGGTTACCTTTTGTCTGTTCACAATCAACCTTCCTAATTCATTAAAGACATTTTCCTTTTTGTTCTCAAATGCAACTTGGTGACCTGTGTTAGTCAGCTGTGAAACACTCAATAGATTATAGTTAAGTCCTTTCACCCAATATGCATATTCACATCTGATCAGATATTCAACATTATGGTTCCTTTACCCTCAACTGGACAAGGTGAGTCATTACCCATTCTTACAGATCCACCATTATAATATTTAAAAGTCTCAAACTTTTCTTATCTCTAGTCATGTGGTGAGTACAACCACTATCAATAATCTAGACATCATTTTTACTAACTTTAGATATGAGTGCATTTTCAACATACCTTTCTTCTTCATCTGAATCATCCTTCATAGAAACAAATACTACCTCAATATCTTCATAAGATTCGGTGTCAGTATTTCCATCTTTGTTCTCAGCTAGGTAACAAGCTTTCTTCCCTTTGTCCTTGTAGTCTTGGTTATCTCTTTTGTCAGATTGTCGGTTGCTTCGGTAATCTTGGTCATCACCTCTGTCAAACTTCTTTTCATATGATCTGTCTTGTTTTTGTCTTCTTTTTCTTTTGTTAGGACATCTAGCAGCAAAGTGTCCAATCTTTTTACAATTAAAACATACCAATGGTAATTTACCTTTGTATCTACCTTTGCCTCTCTACAATCTTCTAGCCATTAGTTCTTCAATCTCATCAAGTTCTTGGTCATCACTATCACTTTCACTATCATTTCTCATAGTGTGTTTATGACTTGATTTACTTATTTTCAAAGAAGATTTGAATGCATACTTAATAGTTGGTAAGACACTATTGTCAAAGTTAGTCATCTCAAATGAAATAAGTCTACCAATTAAACTATCTAGAGTAACATTGTTATTTTCTACTGCTCTCATTTCTTGTATAGAAGATACTCTAATAACATAAACAGGGAGTAAGGTTCTGAGAATTTTACTTACCACTGTTTATTCTTCAAGTACACCTCCTACTCCCCAGATAGCATTAATAACTTCTTTGATTCTGCAGCTGTACTGAGTGATGTTTTCTCCTTCTTTCATTCTAAGGTCATCAAATTTTCCTCTTAGACTTTCTGCCTTAGTTCTCTGCACATTCTTATCTCCTCCATGTACTAGCTTGAGTTTGTCCCACATTTTTTTGCAGTGGTTCATGATTTGATATCTTCAAATTTAGCATTGGAGAGTGAGGAAGCAAGTTCTATCATCATAGAATTGTGTTCACGCTTCTCTCTCAATTGATCAACTGTCAGAGGTCTAGTAGGTAAAACAAATTAAGTATCCAAGTACTGTGTGACATCATTTCCAATACCTGATAGGTGGAGTCTTATCTTGCTTTGCCATGATGCAAAATTGTCCTTGTTCAACTTAGGCACATCCCTTTTGCTCATCTTGTGATCTTTATCTTGAGTCTTAAAACTCTCTTCCAAGCACACAAGTTATGATACCAATTGTTAGAATAACTGAGAGGCGAGGGGGGGAGGGAAGGGGGGCGGGCTGAATCAATGGCCTAAAAAATTAATCCAATAATTTAACCAAAACTTTATACCACACATATAAAACCTCTAGTTATCTTCAGTCCTACAAGATGTATGCCTTTATCAAATACATGCTTCTTGGTGAATATGCTATTTATCCTTTCCTTAAGCTTTACCGAATAACAGTTTATCTTTTCTTAACCTTTATCGAAATACGATAAATAACTTAGGGTTTACCGATCAATCCTATTTTAGTAACGCGTAAAGAAAAACATCAAACCAACGAACCATATACATATTTGACACAGATTTTTAATGTGGAAACCCTATTAAGGGAAAAAATACTTGGGACCGGTAACTCAAAATTTTCACTCTTCTGAAGTGAGATCAGTGAAGAGCCAACCTTGTTAAAGGTTACAAACACACTGTTAAGTGTGACCTTGTTAGAGGATTTAAAACTAACAGTTTATCACTTGACCTAGCATTGACTATGATGTCAACATGAAAACCTTTTGATATTCCTTGGGATGTATCTCAATATATAAAGGATGGTTAAATCCCACTCGGTTAAGAAATTTTTTGAATCAATGGTTAAACTGAATCAGTGAATGATCTGTTCATTAATACAACTTTGAATTGCAGATTTTCAGATCTATTGTAAGTTCGTAATACCTTTCTGATCAATGTTCTCTTCAATTCCTTTGCTCTACTTCTTTCTTCTTGGTGAATGTTGTTGCTTCTCTGTTTCTCGGTGTCCACAAAATTCTTAGCTCTCTTCTTCAGCTTATATGACCAGATCAGCATGAAGACTTCTTATCTTCACCAGAATTCTCTTCAACATTCCTCTTTTCATAATTTATTACTTGTCTCTTTATATAGACATGATTTCACTATTCTTCTGTCCTTGTTTTTTTTGTTGATCACTTCTTGATCCGTAAAGCTTGCCATGCTTGCTTTAGTTTTATTCTGTAAATCTCTCCTTGTTTTCTAGAATAAAACATGCTTTAAATCTCCTTCTTATCTTTATCTTTTATCTGATCTATGAAAAAAACTAATCAATTAGTTAACTCTAAGTATAGCTCTTGCCAGCTAAGTTTTTTTGTCATTTTCCTAACTTCAGTTCCCGTCGGTCAACACTTCAGTTGTGCTTGGTGACTACTGTAGATAGCTTGGGCATCAACTTCAATTCTATTCAGTGAAAACTGCAGTTAGCTCGATAATTCTTTCTTGGGTATTACTTTCTCGAGTAACATTATATGTTAGGTAACACTGTGAACTTCTGTGCTCCGGGTCCACTGTCCGTCGGGGTTTACTGTCACTTAGTGTATATGATTACCAACGACAAAAAACTGTCTCTTCAGATCTTTAAGTGTTGTGACAATATGTGTATGAGAAATCATACCATATCAAGTTGACATCAATGAAAATACAATACATTAACTAATTTAATGTCTTGCATTAACTTTCTGCATCTCGGTGATCATCAACTTTGTCATCTTCAAAAATTCAATCAGTTATAGTTCAACATCTTCATTCTCTAGTACTTCTTTAACTTCCTTGGCTCCTTGGCTCAAATGAAGATATAAAACATTTATTGTCTCTTACCTTTCTTCTTGTCATCACTCCACCATATTTATTTTCAATAATCTTGCTCGGGGAGTGGTGCCTCCTCACATATTTTGCTAAAAAAAGGCTCAGTAGATCTCGATTCTTCATCCTCATCATTCGGTTGTAGAGCAATCTGTTTAGTTTTCTCCTTAGTAGGTGCTCTCTGTAAGTTGTCAGGAACATTAGGTTGTACATATACAAACTTCTCATAGTCTTTAGGTTCCTTTTTTTCTCTCTTCATCATTCTTTTCTACAAACTCATCAATCCTCACACTTGCACTTTCCACCATTTTGTTAGTAACTTTAATCAAACACTTATAGGCTTTACTCCTTGTAGAATATCCTAAGAATATTCCTTCATTACCTTTAGAATCAAACTTTCCTTCTCTAGAATATTTCAAGATATAACATCTACTTCCAAAAACTTTGAAATAACTCACATTAGGTTTGTGTTCATACCATATTTCAAAGGTGTTCAATTGGCACCTTTTTCATTTGTACTCGGTTCAATGTGTAAAAAATAGTACCGACTTCTTCTCTCCAAAAGTTTTGTTAAATACCTTTCTCAATCATCAGTGTCCTAGCACAATCAACAATAGATCTATTTCTTCTCTCAACGATACCATTTTGTTGTGGTGTCCTCAGTGCTGACATATGTTTCTTAATTCCATTTTCATTACAAAACAATGTTAAATCATCAGATGTAAACTCACCTCCTCTATCAGATCTAAGAAAGTTTAGTTGACTTCTTGTTTCTTTCTCAACTATGGCCTTATACCACTTAAACATTTGAAATACATCATATTTTTCTTTTAAAAATATTACATACATCATTCTAGAATAATCATCCACAAATAAAATAAAATATATATCTCCATAGTAACTTTGAGTTCTCATGGGTCCACATAAATCAGTATGCACTAAATCCAAAATTCCTTGTGTAACATAAGTCTTTCTTGAAAAACTAGATTTAATCATCTTACCAAT
This sequence comes from Thuja plicata, assembly GCA_018584345.1. NCBI lineage: Eukaryota > Viridiplantae > Streptophyta > Pinopsida > Cupressales > Cupressaceae > Thuja > Thuja plicata. The sequence continues at coordinate 948,106 of MU228403.1, read as the reverse complement.
TTGACATTCTCTCGATATAGCATTTTTAGGTTTCTCTAATCTCGGAAATGCTCTGACTCAGTTCTTTTTACTCACTTTGATCAAGTTGTCAAAATTAACATGATAAAGGTTTTGTGCCTTAGCCAGAAATCTTCAACTTTAGAAAACAGGAAACTCTTCATATAAGTATCAAGATAAAATAAATTACCTTTATATTTTTCTCCAGTAGCGATCAAACTATCTTTCTGATAAAAAAAATTCACCTTTCCAGGTTGAAATTCCAGTTTGTGACCTATGTTATTTAACTGTGCAACACTCAATAGATTATACTTTAAACCTTCAACCCAATAAACATCATCACATCTTGTGTTATTCAGTAGAATTATAGAACCTTTTCATTTCACATGGTATGGAGCATCATTACCAAATCTAACAAGTCTTCCATCATGATTTTCCAAGGAAATAGACTTAAGTGTGTCACCAGTCATGTGATGTGACCAACCACTATCTATAATTCATATTTCATTATTACTTGTGATATTAGGGCTCTTGGTTATTCTCCATTTTCTTCATCAAAATTGTCTTTAATAGCAACATACACAACTTCTTTTTCATCACTGTCATTTGAATCATCATCAGTTAGGTCTTCATTAGTAATATGACAAGATTTCTTACCTTTGTTTTTGTAGTCTCCGAATCTCCTGAATCTGTTTCTTCTTTCCAAAAGTTTTGTTAAATACCTTTCTCAATCATCAGTGTCCTAGCATAATCAACAATAGATCTATTTCTTCTCTCAACGATACCATTTTTTTGTGGTGTCCTCAGTGCTGACATATGTTTCTTAATTCCATTTTCATTACAAAACAATGTTAAATCATTAGATGTAAACTCACCTCCTCTATCAGATCTAAGACATTTCAATTGACTTCTTGTTTCTTTCTCAACTCTGGCCTTATACCACTTAAACATTTGAAATACATCATATTTTTCTTTTAAAAACATTACATACATCATTCTAGAATAATCATCCACAAATAAAATAAAATATATGTCTCCATAGTAACTTTGAGTTCTCATGGGTCCACATAAATCAGTATGCACTAAATCCAAAACTCCTTGTGTAGCATAAGTCTTTCTTGAAAAACTAGATTTAATCATCTTACCAATTTTACATTCTCTCAACAATGCATTTTTAGGTTTCTCTAATCTCGAAAATGCTCTGACTCAGTTCTTTTTACTCACTTTGATCAAGTTGTCAAAATTAACATGACAAAGCGTTTTGTGCCTTAGCCAGAAATCCTCAACTTTAGCAAATATGAAACTCTTCATATAAGTATCAAGATAAAATAAATTACCTTTAGATTTTTCTCCAGTAGCGATCAAACTATTTTCTTATAAAAAAAATATCACCTTTCCATGTTGAAATTCCAGTTTGTGACCTATGTTATTTAACTATGCAACACTCAATAGATTATACTTTAAACCTTCAACCCAATAAACATCATCACATCTTGTGTTATTCAGTAGAATTATAGAACCTTTTCATTTCACATGGTATGGAGCATCATTACCAAATCTAACAAGTCTTCCATCATGATTTTCCAAGGAAATAGACTTAAGTGTGTCACCAGTCATGTGATGTGACCAACCACTATCTATAATTCATATTTCATTCTTACTTACTTGTGATATTAGGGCTCTTGGTTATTCTCCATTTTCTTCATCAAAATTGTCTTTAATAGCAACATACACAACTTCTTTTTCATCACTGTCATTTGAATAATCATCAAGTAGGTCTTCATTAGTAATATGACAAGATTTCTTACCTTTGTTTTTGTAGTCTCCGAATCTCCTGAATCTGTTTTCTCGTTTGTCCTTATCTCTGTTATCTTTCTTCTCCTCATTATCTTTCTCAGGGAAGTTAGATGAAAAATGACCAATCTTGTTACAGTTAAAACATTTCAAGGGTAAATTACCTTGGTATTTGCCTTTGCCTCTTTGTAGCCTTCTAGCTAGCAAAGCTTCAAACTCTCTCTCGTTCTCTTCATCTGCAACATATAACTATTCCAAACCTCTCTGACAGTTGTAAAATATCTCACAAGCATTGCTCAAATATCCATCGCTAGGTCTAGATTCCTTAGAACTTCCAATCTTCAAATATGACTTAAATGCAAACTCAATCTAAGATGTAACATGTAGCCTATTATCAAAATCATTAATCTCAAATGCAACCAGCTTACCAATAGTAGCATCAAGTGAAACATTCATATGAGGAATGGATCTCAAATCTTGTATAGAATATAATCAAATAGCATAACTCGGTAGTAGGGTTCTCAACATTTTTCTTGTAATATCTTCCTTTGTTATGGCTCCACCAACTCCTCTAGTAGAATTAACAATCTCCTTAAGTCTAGTGTTCTATTGTATTATGTTTTCTCCATCTTTTTATTGTCATTTAATCAAATCTACCTCTCAGAATTTTTTCTTTTTTCTTTCAAAACATGTTGATCTCCACCATAGGTCAAAATAATCTTATCCCACATTTTTTTTGAAGTAGTGCATCCATCAAGTTTATTATATATTTGGTTGGTAAGTGTAGAATAAATCTCACTCATGACTTGTGTATGTTATTGCTTCTGTCTTTTCTCAGTGATTGTCAAAGGTGTAGTAGTAGGTGTAAAAAATTCATTATCGAGAAAATCAATTCCATATTCTCCTATGCTAGACACATGCAATCTCATTCTAATTTTCCATGTAGAGGAATGTTCCTTATTCAACTTTGGTGCTTCCCATTTATACATATTTAGATCTTGACTCAAGTCCTTTTAAACTTAACACTTCATAGAACCAAAGCTATGATACCAATTTTTGGTCCCACTGAGAGGGGGGAGGAGTGAATCATACAAAATCAAATTTAAATACTTAAAACTTAGCTCACTAATTCACTCGGTAGAACTGAATATAGTAATAATCGACTCACCAAATAACTGAATAATTCAACAACCATACATCTCATAATATGCAAATCAATCATTCAAACTTAGTTAACACCATATTTAAAGATGAAACTCAATATGGGAAAAACCTCTATGGGAATTGTAACCCACAATAAAAATGTACTTTTGTGAAGTACGCTCAGTTAAGAACTTATTTCATTAAAGATTACAAACACATTTGCTAGATGGAACCCTGTTAAGGGATTTACCTCAAATACGTTAAGATATTCTCCCTATTAGGAGTGGCCTTTATAGAGGAATTTAAACACTCTTTTGGAATGTCACCTACATCTAGGATTTACAAATAAGACTGTTAAATCCACTAGATTGAGAGATTTTCTCTGTTAAAAATGCTAATAAGCAACAGTTTAATTTTGATCTAAAATTTAACAACTACCTTTTGCTTGTGCCAGATCTTTTACACTCACATGAATACTCGCATCACATACTCCAGTTTTTATGGTTTAGACTGTAGATTCTTCTCTTTCTGCTTCTCTGTTCTGCTCAGTAACTTTGTTCTTCAGCTTCTTTTGCTTCTTAATTTTACCTCGCTGACATCATAATATCTATTTATTTCTCATCATTTATATAGAAAAACTTTTGCCTCTTAATCTCCTTGCTTAGGTTTTCCATCATTTGCGGTTAGTCATTCGATCATATTCTTCTCAAATCTTAGCTCAGTAAACCGTTTAACCTTTTACCTCGTAACTTGAACTTTTTCTTGAAACTCTAATTATCACGTCTAACTGCTTAATCTTCACCTTAGATCTTCTCATTGATTTTTCTTGCTCGTAGATCTTCTTAAAAACTTCCTTTAATTATTAAAAACATCCAGATCATCATAGCTTCGTATTAAATTCAATCTTATCATCATTTTCAATCAATATCATGTACTCGGTAACTTTCTTTGCAACTTGGTAACCGACTTGATAAAATCATATATATAGTAGCAAACAACTATATCAACATTAGTTCATCATTGTCTGATATGTATCTGTCACCCATTTAACTTCTCCTTCTTATGATATGGTAACTCAATAAAAAGCAGTAAATCAATTGCTTGACAACAATGACAAAATAATAATTGATCTAACCATTTCTACAAATATATATACCTATTATCACTCGGTCTTCATCATCTCCATCAGTTGATCAACAATTGGATGCAACATCACTCTTATCAATGTTAACAAGAGCCATTGGAGTGGTTCTCTCAAACATACTCACTTGTAGTTGATAATAATGAAGCACTGCACACAGTTTTGAAAATGAAGAGAATTCAGTTAGAAGTATCTTATATCTAATGTTATTTTTCAAATTAGTAATAAAAATGCATTGCACATCAATATTAGGCACATGATAAGAAATATGAGCATACAAATGCTTAAGTTTACCAATGAAATCACTAACTTTTTCTTTAACACCTTGTTTACAATGCATTAAATCAATTAGAGAGATTTTAGGAACAATGTTGTATTGGAATTTTTCTATGAAAGAATTAGCTAGTTTTTGGAAGGAACCAAGTGAATAAGGAGGCAAGGAACAATACAATTGCAAGGCTTTGTCTCAAAAGGTTCTAGTGAACAAATTTTCCATGAACCTGTAGTCATGAGAGAATTCACTACATATGGTTTGGAAAGTTTTAACATGAGTCACATGATCAACCATACCATTTTAAGTGTTAAGATTAGGAATCTCCATATATTGTGGGATAACAACATGGATAATATCCATAGACAATGGACTAGAAATGTCACAAGTAGGAATATTGAACTTGGATTGAGTCATGGAAGCAATTCTTGTTGAAAAAAGGAGACAATTTGAGCCAATATATAATGGTCATCACCGTTGAACCAAATTTATTTCAAGATGTGGGCTACACTCTCACTTCCTCCCACATCATACGCTATCCCTAGTTAGTAGAAACAATGGTAGGAGGAGAAAAATTATAAATATTAGGAACATTGTTGGAAATTGAAGGAATGCTTGATTATGAAAAATGGAAACTATGGTAAGTGGGCATGGATGATGGAAATGAAACACCTGGCACACTTGAAGGGATAAAAGGAACAATAGGATTAGGAAGACTCACATGTGTAGGATTGGAAGTTTGAATTTAAGTTGTAATGATTGGTGGAGCATAAGTGGGCACTCTAGGAATTTAAGTATTGATAGGCAAAGAGGTCTCAATACTTGTAGTAGGTGGTATAAAACCAAACTCTTGAGCACAATCATTTTGAGGTTTGATATTTCTATCATTGAGATGTGAAATTCTATGCAGAAGGTCAACACCATGGTCACTATTGTGAAATAAGTTTCCTTAAGCCTTCTATAGTGATAAGAGCCTATGGATTATAGTTGTCTTGACTTAACCATTGTTCAAATTTTTCAAAGTCTATGGAAAGTTTTTGGACTTGGAAAGGAGGAATTGATCTTAAGGCTTCATATTCATCATGAGAAGAATGAGAAGAGCTATTCTCAATGATAGGATTGATGTCATTAAGATTCATGTTGGTCTAATCTATATTCTAAGGAAAGAAGGAGAATTCAAGATCAAAGGAACCCATGAGTCTACAACTTCTTCTAACCGACATGTTATAGGTTGGACTCCAAGTGATGAAGCTCATACACAAGCGAATAAAGAGAAAGAGGAATGCAATGCAATTTGAAATAACTATGCAAAAGGAAAAAGCACATTAACTATCATATTTAAATTAGATATGAGTACATACAATGTAACAAAGATGTCATGCATACAAAGAATATCTAAATGAAAAGAAAGAGAAAAAAAATCAAAATAGAAATGCACTAAGTCGGGTTCACCAAAATGTAACATAAGAATTGGAAGAACCCAAGTATTGGTTGTGGGGCTCACGGGATGTGAAATGCCTCGCCAGGGAGCCCATGACAAATTAACCTTAAACATGTTACTAAATTTACATAATGTTTTTTTTTAAGAGTTAACAATTGATAAAGAATACCAATGTGGAAGCAATATAACATAAGACAATACATACTTATACATCTAACTCATTTATAGATTACGAATCCCGAGGGTTCCATGACACATAATTACGTGAGTTAACTAATCTACTAAATACACTAAAAAATAAACAAAATCTATATAATGCAATGAATAATCAACAACATCATTTCATAAATGAAACCTAGATACAACTAATACCATAAGGTATACATAATGAACTAACATCTGCTGTACAAGTCACAGGTATGTGATAAAACTAAATATAAAGTACAATAAAATATTCAAGAATGTCACAACTGATACAATGATACAAGTATGCAACATAAGAAAGATAAGAGAAAGTCTCCAACAATTAAGAACAAGAAGGTGCAACTGCAACAAGGATCATCCAAGCAAAAGTCAAGAATGTTGGATCTTAATGGTAATAATAATCACTACCACCTGACTACATGAAACCAAAGGTCCACTCCCGCCGTGTTGAGGAGATAACAACATGACCACACACATGAGAAACAACCAAACAAGCAAGACTAATGCAAAGTTACACCAGATAAAAAGGTAACAAGAAGATTTAAAGGTTAAAAGTATGAAAGATCAAATGACAAAGAAAGTGTACCAAATACTCACGTAGGAACCTAGAACACATATAGAGAAGTGTAATCACATAAGTCTACCCTTGAGTTACCCTAGTAGCCCTTCTGGACCCTTCCCCCCAAGTGACTCTATGCGGCTCATTAATCCTTTCACACAAACAAGGATTCTCACCATGAAAGACCTCGATCAAGCATCTTCTCCCACTCTCATCCTTATCTTGTACTAGCACTCAAGGCATGGGCGAGGCACATATTTATCTTATTAATATTTTCTCTCAATTAATTTCATTAAGTTAACTTATTAGGTCACTTACAATGAGCTACCCTAGTAGCCTCTTAGGGTCCTAGCTCCCATTGCAAGCCACTTCCCCTCTACGCTCCTAGATAACCTACCCTAATATTCCCAGCCACAAGATCAAAAGAAGATAAAACAAAAACCATAAAAAACTTCTCGTAAAGAACTAAATCATGAAAGTCATCGATGAAAATACTGGAGCATAACAAATAATAATACATCCTATATAAGGATCTAGATTGTCCATCCCATAATGAACATCTCAATAAGTCATCCATCCCATAATGGACATCTCAATAAACAATTACCAAATTCTCTAAATCTCATATCACCAAAACAATGATCCTCAATATCATCAAAAGAATCTCTCTCTAACATGGATTAAATCATAATTGATAATACCATCACTCAAAACATTTAATAGTCATAGTAGAAGAAACAAGGTGACCAAGTGAACAAATCACAACTCAACACAATATTGGTTGTCAGCTCTTACGGTAAAATAACATAAAGATCAAGGACTCAAGGAACACATGACATATATAACATATGTACCCAAGAAAACACATGATTCAATCATGGAATAAATAGGTTATGAACTTTCCATAATATAAAATCATAAAATCATAAGATAGTACAAGTTCGAAGACAAAACCCACCTACGGTAACAACCTACCCATACTGACACTTAACAACACCAAGATCACATGAGAGATGACATGCATGCATTTGACATAGTATTAAATTCATTTATATAACATCATTATATTTATTAAAATACTCTTAAGTCATAAATGACTTAGTTAATAACATAAAGTACAAACATGGAACATATATGGTATTTTTGTGAATCTCTATGATCTTTAAAATTAAATTATAAATTGATTAGATCAATCATATAAATTATTTAATAATTATCAGATAGATTAATTTTTTAATTAATAAGACTTATTAATAATTTTAACTTTATAACAGTGAGTTTTTGTGTAATTCCTCTATGCACATCAGTTGGTAATTTGAATGGTATAATCTCATATGAAATGATATGGATCTGCAACTTATATCGATGGAAAGATAGTTTAATTTCACATATTTTGTATTCTTTCTAGTCCTAAAGATAAGGTCATTTAAATAGTGTAAAAAGTAAATCTCTCTAACAACCCTGTTCAGGATGAAGGTTACTAGTTTGGTAAAAAGATCATAACTTTATTTTGCACCATTGGATGGTCATACAACTCAGGGAAAATATTCATAATAGTATTAGTTAAAATATCACTGAAGATATATTCCTAATTATGTAATTAGAAAAAGTTATGGATGAATGTTCGTGAGTCTCTGATTGAAAAATCAATCTCAAATAGGCCCAATCTCACTATAACAACCAATATTTCACTATTTCTATATAAAGGAACCCTATTTGATTTTGATATATGTTAAATAAAACCAAAATGGGTATCTTAAAGTATCTTTATATTTTTAAGGTGACATCTAAAATGAAAATTATTCCCTATCCTGACTCTTCACAACCCTAATCCAAAAATGTATGTTTTCAAACCCATATCCTTACGTACAGGTATCTATAATACACATAGTTCATAATAAAGGATTCCTCCATACAATTGAAACTTATGAAACTAAATTTGTACAATTTGGTAAAACCTTAATGGATATACAACACAAATGTATCCATTTTAAATCATTTTTTCCTAGGGTTTCCATACAAATTCTCACAGAATATCAGACATGCCATAAACATAACTCACAAGAACACCCTAATCTTCTGTATAATTTTTTAAAAAAAATAAAAAGAACCTTAACTCAAAATTAAATCACAATCAAGCAAGCACAGAAAAAACAATCTTTCCAATAGACACTGCAAAAAAACTCAAAAACAACCTTGAGAACACCAGGTAGACTTGCTAAGAAGAAGAAGAAGAAGAAGAAGAAGAAACAATAAGCATACTTCATTCCCAAGCTTTGAAAATATATTCTCTTACTTCAAATCTCGATGCAAAACCTGTAATCCTGTCTCCTAAAACTTGTGTTCTAAAAAAATCTTTGTTTCCCCTCAAATGACAAAAATACTCTAATAAATAAAAAATATTTAACTACAGTTTCTAGGACAACTTCCTAAAAAACTTAACCCTAAAAAAAAAGATAGAAGAATTGTTTTGTTTGTTTTTCTTCTTATTTTTTTAAATAAAATCAATTTACTTATTTATTTATTTTTAAAAGAAAGAAATAGACAATTTCCTTTCCCTTTCTTCTTTTAATATTAAATAAATAAATATTATTTATTTATTTATTTTCTTTTCCTAAATTATATATATAAATATACTTTCTTTCTTCCTTTTTTTTTTTTTTTTTTTTTTTAGTTTTTATATTTTTATATTTTTGTAATTAAATAATTAATTCTCAACACAACTCAATTTTTAATTAGAATTAAAACTCAATTTATTATTATTATTTAATTGCAATTACATTGCATATTATTATTTTAATTAGGAATAATGTTTGTAGCATATTAATAATTTATTTATATTAAATATGCCTTTTAATTTCCATTTAGACATAATATTTAATTAAATCTTCAAACTTTATCTTTAGACTTTTAATTAGATCCCTTTTAATAAATACAATTATTTAATTAATTCATTTTAATTAAAAATCTATATATTTAATATTTTATTATTCTTATAAGGTTCAATTATTTAAACTTTATAATTAACCTTTAATTACTCTTTTACTTACATCACGACAAAATACCACATTGACCTTCATACATGCATACTGAAATCTAACCAAATCAAAATGTAGAAAAGATGCAACATAAGCATGATAAAACAAGGGTTCACGAATTCACGTTACCTTGACGAATTTGGAGAAGGTAATCATCAACCAGATACTTGTCCACTATTTTAGGACACGTGAGGGCTTATGCTAGGATTTAGGTCTAAATTTTATCTCCCCTCTCTTACCCTTGAGATAATGTGATAGGCCACACTCATCCTAGCAATTCAGGGAAGTCGATGCCTGGTACTTGCAAACCTACATCACAAAGCTGAGCATATACATAATATACAGAACAAACAATGATAGGGATCAGTCTATCATGTGGATCTCACAATGCAAGTAACTACATCTTCGTCCTCTACCACATCAAACATATCATACAAAAATGTAAGATAGACACGCCACATAACAATATAAAACATATACGCTAACCATAAACATGCAAGTATGGGGCCAGTAAAATCATCATAACATATACCTAATCATCATAAAAATAACCAAAAGATTCTGCCATCAATACTGAAAATTAAATTATGGGTGGGCACTACATACACCCCCCTAAAATTAGGCTTACTCCTGGAAGCCGACAAACAAATGAAGATTACAAGGTTTACATAAAGGTGCTACAATGGTTCTCTTATGAATAAAATGCATAATTCAATTGGGGACTTAGGTCTTTGACCCAATTGGCCTACTATGATAAAATACCCTAGTACCATTCTCTGTAATGTCCTCCCTTACACATTTTATCAAATGTCCATAATAAACATGATTGAAACAACATTTATCACTAAACTGAGCTAGCAACATCAAGCATTCAGAATAGTCATCATAAAATAGAAAGAAAACTCCCAAGCGGGGGAATAACAAGTTGAGCAATAATTAATAAAATATACCATGGTAATTCAAAAGTAATTCAAGTGTGACCAGTGTCACAAAATAGATAGAGAAAAGAGAATTAGATGACTATTCCAAGCATAAGAAAGTTCAAAAATTTAATGCTAGCCCAAACACAACACGAACAAATCATCAAGATCTAAAATAAATAATGAATAATAAAACATCACACATAACAAAGTGATTAGTATTAGCCACACTCAAGGGAGTAATCCATTCATGATACCTAAAAATAAAACATCCTAGACACATTAGAGAATGTACCCAACCATAATAGACGATCACTAAGGTAAGATACATCAAATAGAATTGTAACTAAACATCTTGCAAATTGTTACCAAAAGGATATAAGTTACAATGGTCAACAACTAAACACCTAATGAGTGTACAAAATCATAGAGTTTTGAGAGTAGAAACTCGGGCTCTGATACCAAGTGTAATGCCCCATCAGGCAACCCATGAGAAATTAACCTTAAACATGTTACTTAATATAAAAAATGATTTTTTTTAAAGAGTTAACAATTGATAAAGAATAACAGTGCAAAAGCAATATAACATAAGACAATACATACTTATAAATGTAACTCATTTATAGATTACGAATCCCAAAGGTTTCATGATGCATAAGTATGTGAGTTAACTAATCTACTAAATACAATAAATAATAAACAATAAACAAACTCAATATAATGCAATGAATAATCAACAACATCATTTCATAAATGAAACCTAGATACAACTAATACCAAAAGGTATACATAATGAACCAACACCCACTACACAAGTCACAGAGTATGTGATACAACTAAATATAAAGTACAATACAATATCCAAGAATGTCACAACTGATACAATGTTACAAGAATGCAACATAAGAAAGATAAAAGCAAGTCTCCAACAATGAAGAACAAGAAGGTACAACTGCAACAGGGATCATCCAAGCAAAAGTCACAAACGTCAGATCTCAATGGTAATAATAATCACTACCACGTGGCCACGTGAAACCAAAGATCCACTCCTACCATGTCGAGGAGATAAAAATAGGCCCACACACATGGGAAACAACCAAAAAAGAAAAACTAAGGCAAAGTTACACCGGATAAAAAGGTAACAAGAAGATTTGAAGGTTGAAAGTATGAAAGATCAAGAGACAAAGAAAGTGTACCAAATACTCACGTAGGAACCTAGAACACATATACGAAAGTTTCATCACATAAGTCTACCCTTGAGTTAGCCTAGTAGCCCCTCTTGACCCTGCCCCCCAAGTGATTCTATGTGGCTTAGTAATCCTTTCATACAAACAAGGATTCTAACCATACAAGATCTTGATCAAGAATCTTCTCCCACTCCCATCCTTAGCATGTACTAGCACTCAATACATGGGCGAGGCACATATTTATCTTATTAACATTTTCTCTAAATTAATTTCATTAAGTTATCTCTTATTAGGTCACTTATAATGAGTTACCCTAGTATCCTCTTAGAGCCCTACCCCCCTTTGCAAGCCACTTCCCCTCTATGGTCCTAGATAACCTACCCTAATGCTCCCAGTCACAAGACCAAAAGAAGATAAAGACAAAACCATTAAAGACTTCTCGTAAAGCATTAAATCATGAAAGTTGTTGGCTTGCCTTCAAAACCCAAGTTTTAAAATTTTAAAACCAAGCTTTATGAAGGAATTTCCTCAATCTCTTTTAGCATATTACATTGGTTTTGGTATAATAATGATTTTTTGAAGCTTTGTGGAAAAAGAAACATCTGAGAGGGGAACTGAACTTAAACTTCGAACCTTAAAAGTTCAAAGTTAAAGGCTCAAATTTCAAATCTACCAATTTAGTAATGAAGGTTTGCTAGTTCATGTTTAGAGTTCAGATTTAGGAATACAAATTCAAGGGTTCGGGTGCAAATCAAAAGTACAAGATCAAATTGTAAAGACCAGTAGCATCCATGCATTCATCCATATCATAAGTTTCAAAGTCCTTATCCTTAAATTTCCAATTTAGCTTGTGGACAAGTTCTCTTCACATTTGCAAGTCACTCTAAAATATAATCACACACTGCAGTGCATGTGATATCATACCCTTTTCACTCATAATGATGACATGATTGACACAATTGACAATGGGCGTGGCTCGCGATAGAGTACCTCCCATCTTTCAATAAATTTGACATTCAGTGCAGATGGTTGTTACTCGACCATTCGTGGGACCAAAAGTTTACATTAGACTCAGTGGTTAAAGCCAACCGAGCCACCAATATCGTGAAAGATATATGCTCAGTGTTCATTATTATCTTTTGAATACATGAATTACATATGGGTTAGTAGAATATGATAATTAATAAATGTGGAGAATCTAAAAACAATGTTTGTATCAATCCATAATCCATGGAATTCTACTAAGATCCTGATATCTTTCAAAAGGAGGAGAGTGAGTAGTTTCAAAAAATACAGTCCCATCCGAGAGGCACATATCAAAACCCAACTGCTGAATCTCATTGCAATTTAAATATTTTGTTAATAGCCAAGTTGTGAAGCCTTCCACTAGAGAGATCAAGCAAATATTGCTTCGTCTAGAAGTTATGAAGGACTGTGTACGGGTCTACAAGGAAATCCATAAAGTATCCAATTTGCAGAACAATTTCTTCAAATAATAGAGCGAAGGAGTTATTAAGGCCATGTCACATGTAAAATATAAATGATAAGTGTGGAGTGTGAGATCAGACATGATAACACTTAGAAATCCCAAAAGATATGGGTTATTTAGAATGTGGATCATTCCCTTTACATCAAAAGACCGTGTCACTAAAGGGAAAATAACTTTAATGAAATGATGAATATAAAAGATAATCGAGGACACCTGGCAGCTGCTTCCTAGTGGAATGATTTTATCTACATCATGACTTCAAAAATTGACAAGGAGACAATATATGAATTATGAAAACAAGACATGGGAAAAGGGAAAAAGAGTGAGTTTCCAAGAATTAGTTATAACAACCGTGCAAGATATTATATATTGTAAAAGACTCAACTTAATCGGGGATCTATTTTTTTGGCTGTTAGTCTAGTGGCTACGGGGGAAAGGGGAATACTTTGGTATTGATTTTAATAGGAAGAGAGGGAAAATCTAAACTTTGGCTTGTAAAAACATATCAATATTGTGCAGAGATAAAATTATCTCTTGGTTATTTTGTCAATTATTTAGGAATAAAGAGGATTTTGCGAATTTGAATAAGTTGGTTCTAGTGTATGATTTCCTGATAGAAATATATCTGTGGGTAATTTTAGTCATTCTGGAATATTGTTCTACATCGCATCTTCAAGAGTATGTGTGCATTATAAGTCTATAGGCTTGATGCTTTCATATTTATAAATAAAATGTCAGAATCTCCTTTACCTCTCTATTCTAGGAAGATTAGATGAGTGAACTGTTGTTCTCTTATTTGTTTCTTTCTTATTTAGTAGATCTCATAATCATATTTATTTCATGTTATGAATTGATGTTAATGCCTTTGTGTCTTCAGGTTAAAGATATACACTGATTTATTTTATTCATTGTAAATCAAAAGAAGGGAGTTGAGCCTTCATATCAAAACTCAGAGAGTCTCTTGCACATAACCATTGTGAGTGTCTCAAGTATTAGTCTAGTTTGTCTTCTTTCTTTGGGTATTTAAGGTTCATTTGTGAAGTTATTTTTAAGAAGACAAATCAGTTTACTAACATATTCTTGGCAACTCTAATGGGGAAGAAAGCGAAACTCCAGTGTTTTCTTTTCTCAGAAATATTATGGTACCTCCTTGAGGAGGGAGGTTGGCAACTGTGATTTTATTCAGTAAAAGAAGTCCAGTGTGTTTTGGATTTGGTTGTAGCACAACCATGGGGGGATCACATTGGGCCTTTTTCTTTATCTCAGTATTCATCTTTATCGATGGGGTCAAAAGAAATTATTCCCAAGTTTGATGGAGGAAAAATGCATTACCCAGATGACCACATCAAAGCAGTTACAATCATTTGTGGGGTTCTTGGTGTGGAAGAAATAAATTTCTTTGTCAAATTATTTGCCAAGAGCCTCATTGAAAATGCTACTAATTGGTTCCAGAATTTGCAGGACAATTGTATCACTTGCTGGAATGATCTTGAGATAAGGTTTTTTCAGAGGTTTAAGCCTTCAGTTGATGTTGGCAAGTTATTAATATATTTATTTCAAATCCAAATGAAAGAGAGTGAAAATATCAGGGATTTTGTAGATAGGTTCAATAGATGTGTTGGTAAGATCCCTCTAACTTGTCAACCAAATGAGAGTAATTAATTGTGTATCTTCATTTCTACCATGCAAACTTAAATATGATTCTTGTTAAAGTGTTTGAAAGTACAAAGGTTACAAAATGCACAAAGAGAGGCTATTGAGTTGGATGATGATATGATCATAAGTGAGATAAAGTGTGCAAACATTTCACAAATAGAAGTTTTCCTTTATGAGAAACAATGTTACCCAAAGTCTAAACCTACACAAAATAAACCTGCTATTCAAACAAAAAAACCAATCCTTCCCATCTCTTTAAATAAGAATTTAATTGTTTTCAATGATGAATATTTTCAAGAGCCCACATCAGCTGAAAAAATTTATTTTGGTATGATAGGATATTATTGTTTACACGACGAGAATAATAATGAGCACATATCTCAGTCAAATGATCTAATAACTTGCTTAGGCATGCCTTCTGTTGAGGAAGAGCTTGGTGGTAATAAGTTGAATAAAAACCTACCAGTGTTTGTCCCATTTCCAGAATTTGAATCTTTTACATTTAAAATTTCTAATGTCATTTCAGTCGTTGGTAGTAATCAAGAAAGTTTGTTGAATCAACACACACCCAAAGGCACTTGTTATCTTGATGAGCAGATGGAATATGAAACCTTTCAATTTGATTACACACCATCTCAAGAGAAATGGTTGCACCCTACAACATTGGAGGAACATGAAGACTCTTTAAAAGGCATGGCTAATCATTCTACACAACCAAAAGTAACATTGACTTTCTTAGGTACATCTTTTATTGAGCATAGATTTGTTGATACCAAATCAAGTGAGAGCTTGTTGTTAGATTTTTCTTTTTCAGAATTGGAGTCTCTTAGACTTGATAGTCATAGTATATATTCAGTTAGTGGCTTTGATCAGGACAGTGTAAGAAATTAGAAAGAACAAAAGAGGTATAGATTTGACTGCAACAAAATAGGAGAATTATCACACCTTAATAGGCAAGTGAAATATGAGTATTTCCAATTTGGTCACTTGCAAGATGATGAAAAATTTCTATAGCCCAAAGTGCCTAAGAATCTTGAGAAGGATGAAACAAAAATTATGGGAAATAATTTCACTCCTATGATGATTCCATGTATAGACCCTGATTTAGATGCTTTCTGTGTTGATCATGAAGATGAGCCACTCCATAATTCTCCTATGATTGAGTCATTTCATTTTGAAGATGAACTTGATGATGCATTTACTAGAGATGAGTTTCCAACAAGTCTATTTTCAGTTATTGGAAAAGACATTATTGTGAGACATCTCACTAACCTTCCTTCTATCAAAGGATCAACTTGTCTTTCTAAGATGGAGGAGATTGGTGTTTGTGATGCAAATAAACTTATTTGAGATGATGACAGAATATTGCAGCCAACAATTTATAGTACAGAGTGTCTCTTTCAATTTAATATATTATTCTTGAAGCTTTTGCAATACATTGTTGTTGGATCTTTCCTTGCAGCTATCATATGTTGTTTTATTGGTGCAATGCATCCCACATATCAACCTCTTTTCCATACCGAAACATACTTCTCACAACCAATTAATGGCTTCCCACGAGCAGCCAAATGCATCCTTGGAGGTATGGGCCTTTTCCCTATCTCTTGTAAATAATTTTTTTTTCCTGTGCTTTAGGTGTAGCTTCCTTAGTTATTTTCATATGAGCTTGTTAGTTTAGCCCTACTCCCCTCCCCCCTCTCTGCGAGAGCTCCCAACTCCTTATTTTGTCATGAATCTGTTCCCCAATGGGCATGAATCGGTCTCCTACCAGAATATTTCTAGATTCTTCATTTCCCTCATAGTCCATATCCCCAGTCAGAGCCAACTGTTGGCTTGCCTTCATCACCCATGTTATAAAATTTTAAAACCAAGCTTGGTGTAGTGCACCCATGACTGTCACTGATTGATCTTAAAGGATCTTGTTTTTCATAAATGGATTGATCTTAGAGGATCATCCTATTTTGGTTTTGGGATCCACGTGTGTATGGTTAAGGATCTCTTAGGCAATCTTATGAGCCTAGAGATGCCTTAGTCCATTTGGATCACCTAGTTAGGTTTATGTTACCTTAAGCTTGTTTTTGTGTTTTTAGATTCCTTAGTGTTAAATTACTTGGATCCATGTTATTTTAAACATTTTATGTCAAGTTTATAGGTTTGGATTCATTCCAAAAGTCTTTGAGTGCAAAAAGATAAGTTTTGCCAAATGTTGCAAAAGTTGTCAAAAAGTTGCTCATGCAACTTCCAAAAGTTGCTCGAGAGTTGTAAGATGGAAGCCCAATAGTCATAGGGAATTTTTGATTGATCCAACTTCACATTTTAAGTGTTCTAAAGTTCTTACTTCAAACCTACATGGTTAGAAGTGCTGGAATGTAACTTTGATGCATGGGAAATGGAATATGAAGCATTTTTCTGAGCATTTCTGAGTTGTACAGCCGTTTCTGGTGTGAGATTGGGAAAATAAGTTGATTTATTGAAGATATTTTGTGTTAATGTCACTCTAAAATTGGTTTGAAGTCATTTGGTTTTGATTTGATAAGTTTTGTTTGAGTTTTCCAAAAAGCAGTCCAGGAAAGAGCCTATTTGAAGCATAGTTTGCAAATGGAGCCCTAACTTGCATTATGTCTTGTGGATTTCTCTAAGATCCTAGAAAATGCAAAGTAGGATGGTGTATTTATTAATTCTAAAAGCTTAGGAGATGGCTCGAAGGGTAAATACCTCATGCATCAAGACGTAGGCTGAATATCTCAATGTATTCAACCTATAATGAAGGAGAAGGAAGTGTTATGTTTATTAGAAAGTCTGGTTGAGTGAACTAGGAGCGGATTTGAGTTTTAGGGAGTTATTTGAAGATATATGAATCATTGTTTCAATCCCATGCACCCAATTTCTAGTACCTTACTTGAAATCCAAGCCTAATTAGGCCAATTAGGTTTGCGAACTTGGTGAGTGTTAGGTGTTGCTGGAGTGGAGTTGAAGTCTAAGGATTTGGGGTCTAACATAACTTCATAAAGGGTATCTGGATATATCCTTAGTTTTATAGAAGGTGATCAGGAGGAAAATTTAAAATGGAAAAACCTCCTAGATAGTACTACAAGGAATTCTACGACAGTCCTAGATAGGTACTGTACGATAGTTGGAGGGATAAAACAAAGGATGATTCTTGGTCTCTATGACATAAGGAAGGTGTCCCAATAGTTAGTTTTGGTTGGTAAAGTCACTGATGAATACTTCTATCTTGAGGTTTAGAATAGGGCTAGTGTCCCTAAATCTCAAAAGTGTAAGATTTTGGATTGGATTGTATCCAATTAAGAAGAGTTGGGAATTGGTTCTACCACCTTGAATAGGTAGAAGACATTGTGTAGGAAAGGATCTAGGATCCTAGGAGGACCCAATTTGACTTGGGTTCCTTATTGAAGGAAAAGGAGAAAGATCACACTTCTTGCTGTCACCTCTGCATTAGGTGGTATCAGAGCCTAGAAAAGTTCTTGGGAATAAGAATGATAGAGAAGACTGATGATACTGATGGAGAGATCCCTATGAGGGTCACCAACATGGAGCTAGCCAAGATTGTGAGGGAGAATAAAACTAAGAATAAGAAGATGGAAGAAGAAATCGATAAATTGAAGAGTTCTCAGATAAGTAGGACTAATGGGGATGATTAAGAGTTAGAACAAGAAGAAGAAGAAGAGGAGAGTGATGAAGAGAAGACAAAGGTTCTAGAAGTGCAAAGAATCTTAGAAGCTTTGGAGAGATTAGATAGGAGAGATAAAAAACCAGACCTACCGATGTTTATGGGCAAGATGGACCCTGAGGAATGTATGGATTGGGTGGAGGACCTAGAAAACTACTTTGAATGTGAGGATGTCCCTATCTCACAAAGAAAAAAGATTGCCAAGTCCAAAATGAAAGGACCTGCACTAAGTTGGTGGAACTTCTTACAAAGGGAGAGGGTGGAGAAAGAAAAGGACCCTATAACCACATGGAAGAAGATGTTAAGAGAAATCAAGAAGCAATTTATTCCTGAAGATTATGAAGTAACTCTACACAAGAAGTTACAAAATTTTAAGAAAAAAGATCTTGATGTGGGATCTTACACTGATGAATTCCACAAGATCTCCATGTAGACAAAGACCCCTGAAAGTGAGAAACAAAAACTTGCTAGATACATGAACAGGCTCAAATACAGTATTCAGGATGAACTAAGTTTGTTTTGTCCCCAATCTATACACCAATGCTATCATATGGCTATGAAGATTGAAGAGAAACAAAGGAGTGGAGAACATAATAGTAGAGGAAGAGGAAATGGTTTCAGAGGTAGGGGAAGGTTTCAAAGAAGAGGATCATCTCCAAGACCGCAGGGAGAGTCCAATCACCAAGAGTATGATATAGAGTAGAATAATAGAGGTAATTTAAGAGGGGGTAGAGGCAATATCAAAGGAAGGTTAGGAGGTATAAGAAACTCCACATTCATTGGAAAGTGTTATTCCTATAGTCAGGTTGGTCACCAATCTTTTAGATGTCCAAACAAGGCTGGTACATCAAGAGGAGATAGAAGAGTCCAACTCACTCAAGATGAGGATTGTGAAAGCATGACCTCCTACCACACCACTAAATCTATACCTGAAAAAATTGAGCAAGGAGAATGCATAATTTTCAATAGGACACTCGTGAAGATGCCAACTCCCAAGGAGCCCCCACAAAGGAAGAGTCTATTCAGAACTCACTGGAAGGTACTTGGTAAGATTTGAAAAGTTATTGTTGATTCTGGTTCTATAGAGAATTTAGTTTCTAATGCAATGATAGATAAGATTAGTTTGAAGAAAATACCCCACCCAAGCCCCTATAAAGTATCTTGGCTTAATAAGGATCAACAAGCTTTAGTAGATGAACAATGTTGGGTAGAGTTTCAAGTAGGAGAATATAAAGATAAAGTTTTGTGTAAAGTTGTGGATATGGATGCATGTCATATTCTCCTAGGAAGACCTTGGAAATATGATGATTATGCCCAACATGGGGGGAAGAAAAATGTGTATACTTTTACTAAGAATGGGATTAGTTACACTATGACACCTCTCCTTGATTCTGAGAAAGACAAAGCCTTAACAAACAGTGTTACCTTAGTGGGAGAGAATAAATTTATGAAATTCCTTAAGGAGAGAGGTACACCTTGTTTTTCCATCATAGGAAAGCCCAAAATAGAGCCTAAGAAGACACCAAAAGGTCAAGAACCTCAGAGAAGTGTTGGCCCCAAAGAAGTAGCAAATTTGTTGAACAAATACAAAGGGATAGTTGCAGACAAGAGTATTGATGTTTTACCACCATAGAGGGATATTAGCCACTATATAGACATCATACCTGGTTCTACCTTTCCAAATAAGTCTTCTTACAAGCTGACCCCTGACCAAAATGCAGAAGTTGCAAGACAGATTCAAGAGTTGATGGAAAAATGCTTCATTAGGAAGAGCATAAGCCCTTGTGCAGTCCCTGTAGTCCTAACACCTAAGAAAGAGGGTACATGGAGGCTATGTATTGAATCTAGAGCCATAAATAGGATAACCATTAGATATAGGTTTCCTATGCCAAGGATATAAGATCTCATGGACTCCCTAGGAGGAGAAAAATATTACTCAAAGATTGATCTAAAGAGTGGGTATCATCAAATTAGGATCAGAGAAGGGGATGAGTGGAAGACATCTTTCAAAACCAATGAGGGGTTTTTTGAATGGGTAGTGATTCCCTTTGGCCTCTCTAATTCTCCTAGTAATTTTATGAGATTGATGAATCAGGTCCTTAAGCCTTTCATAAATAACTTTGTAGTTGTTTATTTAGATGACATATTGATATTTAGCAAAGATAAAGAAGACCATTTGTTACATCTAGATATGGTAATGAAGAGGCTACATGAAGAAAAGTTGAGGATAAATTTGGAAAAATGTTTGTTTATGCAAGAGGAACTGATATTTCTTGGCTTTGTCATCTCCAAAGGTAATTTGAAAATGGATCCTTCCAAGGTTGAAGCCATACTGAATTGGCCCACTCCAAAATCTTTCAGTGAGGTCAAAATTTTCCTGGGCTAGCTAGCTTCTATAGGAAGTTTGTGAAGATTTTCAGTGGGGTGAGTGCACAAATTATAGACACTATCAAAGGGGGAAGGAAATGTAAGTTTGTATGGACTGATGCTGCAGACAAGTCCTTTGAATATGTGAAGACAAGAGTCTCTCAACAACCTATCTTAACTCTCCTTGATTTCCACAAGATGTTCACCATTGAATGTATGCTAGTAAAAGAGCTATTGGGGGTGTTCTCAGTCAAGAAGGGAGACCTCATGTGGCATTCTTTAGTGAAAATATTAATGAAGCTAAGAAGAAATACTCTACATATGATTTGGAGATGTATGCTATGGTCCAATATATGAGAAAGTGGAGGCATTAATTATTTCCAAAAGAATTTGTTGTATTTAATGACAATCATGCTTTGAGTTTTCTTGACAGATAGGAGAAAATGAACCATAGACACATCAAGTGGATGAAGTACTTCCAAGCATTCACTTTCACCATAAAGCATAAAAAAGGAGTAGCTAACAAGGTAGATGATGCATTGAGCAGGAGGAATTTGACTATACAAGAAGTGGCTTTAGAAAGTGTAGGTATCTCTATCCTCAAAGACATGTATCCCAATGATGCAAAATTCAAATAAATTTACCATGTTTGTTTGGAACTAGGAGATAGATACCACACTGAATTTGCACAATATATGATTCAAGAAGGATTATTGTTTAAAGGGAGTCAATTATGCATCCCTGATTGTTCCACGAGGGAGAATATCATAAAAGAGAAGCATTGTGGATGTCTATCAGGCCACTTTGGTCTTGACAAGACACTTGAGCTAGTAAGAAGGTTCTACTTCTGCCCCAAGATGCAGATTGAGATAAGGAGATTTGTAGAGAATTACCTAGTGTGTCAAAAAAACAAAGGCACTAGTTCAAATGCAAGATTGTACACACCATTACCCATCCCTAACAAACCTTGGGACTTTATTAGCATAGATTTTGTATTGGGTCTTCTAAGGAAAAAGGCAGGCTATGACAGTGTTTATGTGGTTGTAGTCAGATTCTCCAAGATAGCCCACTTATTTTCTTGTAAGACTAAACATGATGTCTCAAGTATTGTAGGACTATTCTTCAAGGAGATTGTGAGACTCCATTGTTTACCACTCACCATTGTTTCAGACAGAGACACCAATTTTGTGGGACATTTTTGGCATACCCTATGGAAGAAACTTGGAACAAATCTAGCTATATCATCTACCTACCACCCTCAATCAGATGGACAAACTGAAGTCATCAATAGGTCTCTAGGAACTTGCTAAGATGCTTGACAAAGGAGTATGGAGTTGCATGGGATTCAATCCTTCCACAAGAAGAGTTCTCCTACAATGATTCTGTCAACAGAATTTCAGGACTCAGTACTTTCCAAATTTTCTATGGATCCCACCCTAGGGGTGTCTTGGAGCTAAGAAACATTCAGGATTTTGGCTAGAGGAGTGCCCAAGCTGAGGATTTTGTAGAGGTAATGAAGAACATTCATCAACAAGTGAAGGATAGAATAAAAAAAACCTCTGAGAAGTATAAACAAGGAGAAAATTCCAAGAGGAGAGATGTCCAATTCAAACTTGGAGATATGGTTATGGTTCACCTAAAGAAGGAAAGACTACCCAAGGAAAAGTACACCAAGCTGATGATGAAAAAGATAAGCCCTTTTAGAATCTTGAAGAAATGTGGAAATAATGCATACAAAATTGAATTACCTCCAGCCATTGGCTTATCCCCTATTTTCAATGTAGCTGAACTATATCCATACAAAGGTCCTATCACTGATGTCTCCATTGTAGGTGCTCAAGATCTACCACAGGACAAGGAGCTACAAGATTTACCAAAAACACCAACACAAGAGATTGATTGTATACTGGATAAGAGGATAGCCAAACAAACTAGGAGATCCACCTTCTATGAATATCTAGTCAAATGGAAATATCATTAAGTGGAGGATGCTACTTGGTTAACACTTGAAGATATCAAGAATACTAGTTTCAATCTGAAAGATCTCCCAACTCAAGGGACTTGAGTTAATTTTGTCTTAGGGAGTATGGTGCAGTGCACCCATGAATGTCACAGATTGATCTTAGAGGATCTTGTTTGTCATAAATGGATTGATCTTAGAGGATCATCCTATTTTGGTTTTGGGATCAATGTGTGTATGGTCAAGGATCTCTTAGGCAATCTTATGAGCCTAGAGATGCCTTAGTCCATTTGGATCACCTAGTTAGGTTTATGTTACCTTAACCTTGTTTTTGTGTTTTTAGAGTCCTTACTGTTAATTTAATTGGATCCATGTTATTTTAAGCATTTTATGTCAATTTGATAGGTTTGGATTCATTCCAAAATTCTTCGAGTGCAAAAAGACAAGTTTTGCCAAATGTTGCAAAAGTTGTCAAAAAGTTGCTTATGCAACTTCCAAAAGTTTCTTGAGAGTTGCAAGATGGAAGCCCAATAGTCATAGGGAATTTTTTATTGATCCAAATTCACATTTGAAGTGTTCTTAAGTTCTTACTTCGAACCTACATGGTTAGAAGTGCTGGAATGTAACTTTGATGCATGGGAAATGGAATATGAAGTATTTTTCTGAGCATTTCTGATTTGTACGGCCATGTCTGGTGTGAGATTGGGAAAATAAGTTGATGTATTAAAGTTATTTTGTGTTAATTTCACTCTGAAATTGGTTTGAAGTCATTTGGTTTTGATTTGATAAGTTTTGTTTGAGTTTTCCAAAAAGCAGTCCAGGAAAGAGCCTATTTGAAGCACAATTTGCAAATGTAGCCCTAACTTGCATTCTGTCTAATGGATTTCTCTAAGATCCTGGAAAATGAGACTTAGGATGGTATATTTATTAATTCTAAAAGCTTAGGAGATGGATCGAAGGGTAAAACCCTCATGCATCAAGCCCTAGGTTGAATATCTCAATGTATTCAACCTATAATGAAGGAGAAGGAAGTGTTATGTTTATTAGAAAGTCTGGTTGAGTGAACTAGGAGTGGATTTGAGCTATAGGGAGTTATTTGAAGACATGTGAAGCATTTTTTCAATCCCATGCACCCAATTTCTAGTACTTGCCTTGAAATCCAAGCCTAATTAGGCCAATTAGGTCTGCAAACTTGGTGAGTGATAGGTGTTGCTGGACTAGAGTTGGAGTCTAAGAATTTGGGGTCTGACATAAATTCATAAAGGGTATCTAGATATATCCTTAGTTTTCTAGAAGGTGATCAGGAGGAAAAGTTAAGTTGGAAAAACCTCTTGGATAGTACTACAAGGAATTCTAGGGCAGTCCTAGACAGCTATTGTATGGAAGTTGGAGGGATAAACCAAAGGATGATTCTTGGTCCCTATGACATAAGGGAGGTGTCCCAATAGTTAGTTTGGGTTGGTGAAGTGACTGGTGAATAATTCTAGCTTGAGGCCTAGAATAGGGCTAGTGTCCCTAAAGCTCAAAAGTGTAAGATCTTGAATTAGATTGTATCCAATTGGGAAGAGTTGGGAATTGGTTCTACAACCTTGAATAGGTAGAAGAAATTGTGTAGGAAAGGATCTAGGATCCTAGGAGGACCCAAGTTGACTTGGGTGCCTTACAGAAGGCAAAGGAGAAGGATCACATTTCTTGCTGTCATCTTTGCATTAAAGCTCTATGAAGGAATTTCCTCAATCTCTTTCAGTATATTACATTGGTTTTGATCAAATAATGATTTTGTGAAGCTTTGTGGAAAAATAAAAAACTGAGAGGGGAACTGAACTTGAACTTTGAGCCTTAAAAGTTCAAAGTTTGAATTTCACATCTACCATTTCAATAATTAAGGTTTTCTAGTCCAGGTTCAGACTTTAGATTTAGGAATACAAATTCAAGGGTTTGGATGCAAATCAAAAGTGAAAGATCAAAGAAAAAAGACCAGTAGGTTCCATGCATTCATCCATATCATAAGTTTCAAAGGCCCTGTCATTAAATTTCCAATTTAGCTTGTTATAAATAAGTGGACAAGCTCTCTTCACATTTTAAAGTCACCTTGGAATATAATCACACACTACACTGCATGTGATATCATACTCTTGACGCTCATAATGGTGGGATGATTGAAACCATTGAAAATGGGTGTGGCTCATGATAGAGTATCTCTGATGCAAGGGGGGATGGCAAGAGGACCAAAGTGTTGGAAACACTGAGAGGGGGGGGTGAATCAGTGTTTAACTAATTATTCTATTTCAGCAACTTTAAACATAAATCAATTATAAATCACTTGAAGCTTAACACAAGAACACATAACACATGATATGATTACGGGGAAACCTTGATTAGAGGAAAACTCTGGTGGGAATTAGTACCCACAAATATTGCACTAGTATAATGAACCTGTTAAAGTTCCTTTGCCCTGTTAGGAGCAGTCTTTACAATGCAAGAACAATGACTTGGTCAAAGGCATGATCCTATGAGGAGTCTTTTATAAACAACCCTATTAGGGGTGAGGACTCATAGTCCAAGAGCACACTGCTCAATGAGAAGGAAGGCTACAACCTCCTGAGAAGAGATATGCACTATATCCAAAGGTGAACTGCTGTTTATGACACAGATGTCTAATCAGTTCTACTTATGCACTTATGCTCTTATCTTCTTTAAGGGATCTCTCTCATACTGACATCTTTATACTACTCTTCTATATCTCTACTCTGCATCTTTTTTTGACACTTCAAATATATCTTTTCATTACATATATATATGTTTATGCCTGAATAGACGCGACTGTAAACAATACCTTAGTCGGCCCAAAAACAACATTCACAATGCTTCCAAAAAAATTGGCTTAAGCGTGTTTACAATAATGTTTAATACATGATTACAAACTTACTACAATAGGCACTTAGCG
This sequence comes from Thuja plicata, assembly GCA_018584345.1. Classification (NCBI taxonomy): domain Eukaryota; kingdom Viridiplantae; phylum Streptophyta; class Pinopsida; order Cupressales; family Cupressaceae; genus Thuja; species Thuja plicata. The sequence goes on along the minus strand of MU228403.1, from coordinate 922,301 downwards.
TTTACACAACACAAGATTACACGCTAATCAAAAACCTGAAGTCGGCTCCATACTCTGTATTCTGAACTACTGGTGTACTTGTTCTTTCTGTAACTTATCTGTACTAACATTCCATATCATGTGTGTATAGGGTAAGCATAAAAACATATCATATATCTTATGTTTGAAGGCGCTTAGTCTAAATTTTCTGTATGCATGTGCGCTGGTGCTCTGATCATCTGTGTATCTCTATTCTGTATTGTCTTTTATACTTAGTCAATTTCCACTACTAATTTTGTTGTCAAAAATTCATATGAGTTTGTTGCCATAATGACAACACAAAATAAGTCATATACTCCCTGGGAGTCAGATTTCCAACAATCTCCCCCTTTGTCATTAATGACAACAAAGGAATATGGCCAAGTTACTCAAAATTGACTAACACCAAAAAATTTATATTCTCTTCTCTTAAAATATATTATATATTTATTTTCATATATATACACTACTCCTCATACATACATTACTCCCCCTTTGACATTAATGAAAAAGGTGTCAAAATTGTAAGTCTCTAGATACTTACTCCATGTATACATCTAGATAGGCTATCTGTAGATTCTTCATCTCTTGCTGCCAGAATGCCTTTAGTGCATCAATTGTTTGTAGGTGGGTGCATAGAGCATATGTGAGATTTTCCATCTTTGTCAAATCCATGCTGGGTCCTTGATCATAGGTAGTAATGGTTGCATCAATCTATTTAATGTTCTCATCTAGAACTGCTAAGGAGGGCGCAAGTGCATTTCTCAGTTGAGTCTACCTAATCCTTATCTTACTGATCTCCATTTTAGCTTTTTCTATATTGTCTATCTGACCTTGATAGATATTATTGCAGATGTTTATGTATTGGGATGATGTTTCAACTGAGTGTCTTATGTTATCAACCAAGATATCTGCCTCTTCTATCTTTTTGATATGTTTACAAGTGAGTTTGCCTCTGTCCATGCAATTTGCTATAATATTTCTGCCTTTTGATGCCAACTCTTTCAACATTGTCTGACCAATCTTTAATGACTTTAAATATAAGGAAAAATTATTTACCAATTCATTCAATTTTCCTTTTTATACTCATCTTCTACAATTCTAGTAGCTGAGTCTACTAAACTTGTAAATTGTGCTTTGAAGCTTGTTAGGATGCTATCTACATCATCAACTGACTAAATTTTAGCTACTTTCTTGTCGGCAGGCACTAGGTCATTCAGAATGTTCACTGATTCCAAAAAGAGAGGGGTTCTCATAAATTGTTTCTCTTTGGCTTTTTCCATGGCTAGGACAGTGATCTTGATCAAGTATTCTTCTCCCCATGCATCTAGACTTGCTAAGTCAGGAGTTAAACTTGACAACAATGAAGTTGATGGTTGAATGGATGGTGTGAATATAGTATTCTGACTAGTATCCATGCATTCACTTTTTACTAGGATCTCCATAACTAGTGTCTCATTAGTTTGATTATCTTCCTCTTTATTCAAATATGTTGAATCTTTAGAGGGAACTTCATCTTGTTGTAAAGATGTTTCATCAGTGCATACCTCCTTTGTCTCTCCAGTTCTTACAAATGCTTTTTCAACTTTGTCCATATCATTGTCAGAGGTGGTCATGGATATCGTGATATCATAAATCACTATAGTATCTCCTGAATCTTTTACTGTATCAAAGGCTATTGAAACTGAGGGTGTTGAAACTTGTGGACCTGTCTTAGGTGCATTCTAAATCACTGGTTCTGTAACCTATTTGGGAGGAACTGCAGTTGCCTTTGCTGTAGGCGCTGTTGAAGGACACATATGTCTATCCAGAAATATCTGCTCAAAAGCTTTCTGAGTCTCTTCACCAACCAGATCATACTCCTTATTCATGATATGGAGAACTCTTTTTATGGTTCTTAGGTGAGGCTTAACTAAATCCAACAGAATGGCTTTCTCATCATGCGAGTATACCGGGAGAAGACTATCTAGTGTTTCTTCTCTTATCCTCATATCCTCTTCAATTTATTGTCTCTTTAATACATCAAGTATGTTCCATAACTTGTCTGGTATGAATTTTTTGAGTTCCAATACTATCCTTTTGAACTTAATCATGTGAGAGATGATCATAGAATGAATTTCTATTTTTTCTATCTCTTGGTATTTGTCATAGACACTCTTGAGAGACTCTAGTCTTCCTTCATTAACAATTCTGTTCTTTAGAACAATTAGAATGGGTCTAAATCCTACCTCAGGAGGGGTTTGTGTGTTCTTTACCTTGCTCCTTGTAGTTCTTGAGGATGGATGACTTGTAGAAACTTGCTTCTTCCTTCTAGTCAACTTGCTGGGTACAGAAGGTGGAGAATATTCTAGATCAATGGTGGTTGATGGCGTAGATGTGTCTTCATTTGATTTCTTCTTCTTCTTCTTCTTAGGCATATCATCAGACTTTTTGATTTCTACTTCAGTGGGAGTTTTCTCAAGTTCTTTGGCAATCTTAGCTTCCCTAGCTCTGTCTAGGTCTTCTTGTGTAACACCTTGAACTTTTAAGCTATTTAAGGTAATCCTTGATGCCTTCCTTTTTTTGTTGACACTGTATAAGATAGAATCAACTTGATTTGTCTTTTCTTTGTAAGTACCCCATCTAGGTTCATTGGGATCCTTGGGCGCAGATAGGAGGACTTGTGCATAACCTTCAAAAACATGTTCTTCATCTTCATAACCGAGTGGGTGAATCCATTTTGTTCTAGGCTCAATTACCTCCATGCAAGTATAGTCAGTTTCCACCATGAAGCATATGGTGTCTTTGTATTTCTCAACTATCTTCTCAGGTATCCTGAACCTCTTCTACATCTTGATCCTGAATGTTTTGATATCCATGTCCATAGTATCTTTTGCACTACTCTCTGATGTAGCTTTTAGTGATATCTGAGACATAGTAGGTTTACTCCTATCTAGGTAAAGATTTGCAACTTTACCAACAATATGGAAGTACAGGTAGATGATCAAAGAGCTAAACCTGAATATCTTTCTCTTGTCATGCTTAATAGCCTTGATGTTCTCAATCAGCTATGCGCACAATAGTTCATATAGATTTTACTGAGTGTTATCTCTCACTATCCTTATTGCTTCCAGAACTATTGCTGCGGATACACTATTTAGTCTACTTGCTTGCTGAAACTTGTATCCAAGTATCATAGTGAGTAGGTTTATGTCATTCTCCTTAATAGGATCGACAGTCATGCCGCACCTATCACTTCTAGATAAGAAATTTTTTTCAACCCGCTTCTTAACATCCTTACCAGTAGGAAGAACTAGTCTAGTCTTAGGGAGTCCAGTCATTTCATGAATTAGGTCTGTAGTGATACAGAGAGGAACCTCACCAATCCAATATAGGTCATCATGTATCCTGCTTAGTAGTATCTTAAACCATTCTGGCTCATAGAACTCGTGCACATTAGAATACTCAAAGATAGGGTTATCATTGAGATGCACGTATTAATCCTTGAATGAGTAGTCTGGTTTCATCATTGAACCCATAAGAGTTTCTATGCTGTTGTCTCCAACTATTTCCTTCTTGCAGTAGATGTACACATGAATGTCTTCCATGTGCATGACTCCTAGTAGAGTCTTAGAGAATGCTCCTTCAGCATCATCTAATATAGACTTGAATGGATGCTTCTTAAAGAAAAATATCTTCCTTTTAACAATGTCAAATACAATTGGGGTTGCCATACTTACTTGCAACATGATTAAGTAGGGTTTCATGGTAATTCAAAACAATGCAAATGCTAGGGTTCCGTTTCAACTTGCAATCTATTCACCAACTGATCAAATCAATACCTTTGATTTCTTTGATGCTTAGTGCTTCTATGCTTTGCAATTTTTTTGATCTCAGATTAAACAATGAGAATAATCAATAAATCCACCGATTTATATAAAGTTTTTCTGCATTTAATTTTGTAGGTGCTTTTACTGATACTTTCAAACTTTATTTAGAATGAAGTATAGACAATGTGTGAATGTATACTACATTATTTTGTTATCATTGACATGAATCCAAAGGCACATACTCGGAGGTGAGTATACCGGCCACGCAGGGGTTCAAAGCTAGAATATCTCCCCCTAAGACCATGAGGGTCAACTATCCAGAATTAGAAGGTGCGTCCACTGAGAATGTATCTACTACCTTGTTCTCTTCATTATCCTTCTTTACTTCAACCCATATTTTATCTAAGTTAGCTTTAGATTCCACAAACTTAATTTCTCCTAATTCTTCAAACAATGACTTTTTAGAATTCTCTTTTCCTTGTGTTCTTGACCTGCAAAACCTTGAGATGTGTCCAACTTTTCCACATGAGTGACAAATGATAGGAGGTCTGATGTTGTTTTTCATCATGCTGCACTACTTGGCTATGTGTCCATTGTAATTACATATCTAACATGTAATGTTCTGCAAGTTTCTTTGAGGTTGATTTCTCTGATTGTATTGAGCCTGATTCCTTTGGTTCAGTTGTGACTAATTTCTTTGATTTTTCATGCAATAAATAGCCCTATGACCAAACTTATTACAAGAGTAATAGTAACCATTGAAGGGTCTTACATCCTTAAAATCTCTTTCCAAGTGTCCATGTTTTTTATAGGCATATCAAGTATGGTTGACTTCCTTGTGCTTATCTTTTGGTGATTCTGCTTTAGTCTCTTCGTGATTCTCAGTTTTCTTTTCTTTTGTAGATTTTGTTTGAGATTTATTTCTTTCTTGTAATGAATTGATCTCAATTTGAGCTATACTATATCCCATACCAGTGGTATCACCTTTTAGCTTTTGTGCATAAAGCTGTGATTGAATGAAATCAAAACTTGTGTGTAGTTTATCAATCTTGTCTTTTGCTCTTGATAGTTTAGATTCAATTTTATTCTTGATGTTTTCCAACTCCAATATTTTCATATTGGCTTGCATGAGTTCTTCATCTAACTATTTATTTTATTTGTTCTTCTCTTCAATAGATGTTATGCTATCAGTTAACTGATCATTCAATTCTTCTATCTTATCCTTTAAAGATAAATTTTCTTCATTTAGTTTCTTGACCATTTTACCCAAATCATTTGTAGAGCAATCTTTCAAATATTTTCTT